>CM032627.1:21953280-22218752 GCA_019097785.1 Fraxinus excelsior
ATTTATAAGAAAATTAACATATTCAAACTTATTTGAAAAAAAAAAAATTAACTAAATGTAACTTTAAATCATCTAAAAGATTAAGCTCTTAAAAGAGGACATATTTATTTATACAAATTTTGTCTCCAATGGGGGGGATTGGGTAATGATCATGGTCCATGACAGTGTTTACATAGTAGGTAGTAAGTAGTAGTGAATTGGGGTGAGTGAGTGAGGTTGTTGACTGTTAAGTTAGAAATTTGTTAGTGTCAAGTATTGACACAAGATGTTGTGCCAATCAGACCAAGATATTGGAAACAGATGAAGTAGTTTCTATACTACTTCATCATTGTGTTCAATAATTCCACAGCATGAAAAACATTAATGGTTTCTGAAACAAGTACCATGAAGTTTGCAGATATCATGATATAATGGGCATACAAAGGCACCTTTTTATACAGCTTAATATTTTTATTTTTTAGACATTGATTTGCAACAGACTCGGTTATTCACCAGATATGGAATTTAGAAAGCCAATGGCATGTTCCATAAATGACAAGCTGTCATTTCTAACATTGAAGTTTCTTCTTTTCTGAATAGGATCTCCTGTATCTCAAAATCTTTCACCAATTGATGGAAATTAATGTCCATGTTTAGTTAGATTTACACGACTGTCCAAGTTCTAATGATATTGTACTTTGTCACAATTGCAGGTATATACTGAGCCATCAACAGGAAGGAAGTTCTATACGAAGCCAACAGTGACTAAATATCTCGAATCTGTCAATCACACTGGAAATACAACCAAACAAATTAAAGTAAGCATTTACTTTTTTGGCAATGCTTATTATCTGTATTTTCCTTGCTGGGTTAAACTTGAGTTGTTTCACGTTACGTTTGATCATTTACTCTTCAGCGAGTTTATTTGGATTTGAATGCATCTTATGATTTATACGAGGCGTAATCTTCATCCTAAGGATTGATGGTGTATTTCTATTAGCTGAATTATGGAACTTTATGCAATGTCAATGTTTATGTTTGAATACAAGACATGTTAGACTGAGAGTATTAAATTGATGCATTCAGTTTCTACTTAAAATAAGTTTGGATTTAATGAGAGTAGTGTTAAAAGTATTTCCTAGAATAATCCTCTAAAATTATTAAAATAACTATGTACTCATGGGTATATAAGAAAAACATTATATTTCATGCATACTTGTTACATCATTATATAATATATACCTAAGTACTTAATCACGTCTTTTTGGGATTGAGGACCAGTGACACCATACCTGTATCTTGATTGTGTACAAGCACATAAAATGCACATAGGGCACGAAGCACGCAAAATGCACACAGGGCACGTGACTGTATGCTTGCTAGCAAACACTAACAGAACACTCCGAAGGATATGGTGGCTTGAGAATACTGACGATGGAAATTTGCATCTAAGGTCATTTTCTAAAATTTTAGGGATTACTTTTTACAAGTGGTTACCATTTGCTAAACTGCACCAAAAACGACCTGCCTGACAAAAACTCTACTAAAGAGGAACCATATAACATTTGAAGGGTTGAGAGATTGGTATCTGATGATAGAAGATGCAGTTAATATGTTAAATTTAAGTTATTGTTGGGACAGTTGGGAAAAATAGATGATATAGAGAGGGTGAATTTCAAGGTTTTTGCTTTTTGGTGCATAGCTCCTAGGTTTTGACAAAGTATTCTAGGATGTTTGGATACAATGAATGGATGTTCTTTTTTATTCTGCTGCATTTTGTGCCTTTTAGTTTATGTCATTCATGAATTAGATGACTATCATATTTGCAAAATTTATCGTGGCTTGCTGAATCCTTACATTATACTTTCAATACTTCACATTTGCTCGTGTCCATGTTAAATCTTAAATCATCATCCGCTTCGTTATGTGATTCCCATTTTTATATTTGAATATTCAAGTTCTCTAATGTTGCATCTTTTTGGTCTATAGTCTTTATCTGAAGTTGGCAAGACTCTATCAGAGCAGCCTGAAACCAGTAGACGGCTTTTCCTTGGTTGGGAATCAAAAGATGCCATATATTATTTTGTTGAATTGTCTATTATACGCACACTATTTTCCTTCTTTCTAAAATATGACCTGTATTTTGTAGGTAAAGGAAGCTGTGATAGAAGCAGCTCAGCAAAGCCTGAGCCTGAGCCTGAGCCTGAGCCTGAGCCTGAGCCTGAGAGCTTAAACCAAGGTTGTAGTTGTTTTGAATGGTTAAATAGACGAGTGGTAACTAAAACTTTTAGTGACATTTCATATTGATTGCTAAACCTTATTTTATTTAAATATTTAAGCTCAGTGACCAAATTGAAATAAAAGATTTAAGTTTATCAACCAGCATGGAACTAAATGGGTGTCAGTGACCAACACGAAATTTTGCCAAGAGTTCAGTGTCAACTAGAGTTTTTAACCTGTGTCAAATTAGGCCATTCTTGATTCTCTTGAAGCGGACACTGAAAATTTATGTATGAATTGCAGATAATTTTGTTGAAAAGAATGCTGACATTGAGAAGACATTTGAAGATATCGATACTGAAATTCAAGTTACAGATGATAAAACAGCTGTTTCCTTTCTTGGGAGCGATAGCTTGAATGAGCAGAAGTTTCCTGGAAGTGTGACAGAAGAACAAATTCACAAAGCTCTGGACTCAAGAAAGTCCAAGAAAAGAGGAACTCCAAGTTTGCCTCGTCGTACTTCAAAAAGACTTGTGGGTTGTGTACCCGAGTCTCTGCCCAATTTGGGTTTAAGCACACAAGCTCTTCGGGCCACTACTAAGAAGTCTGCACATGAAAATGCTGGAGCAAATGAATTTCCTTGGCACCCTGAAACTGAGCCGGTTCGAGAGGCCACATATAATGCATCTATAGGCGAGGAACTTGTTCCGGAGATTGACCCCCTGAACAATGACGAAAAGCCGCTTGCACAGAACTTGGCTATTCCAAACATGCAAAAGAATCACGAGGCAAGTGCACGAAAAGTAGATGGAGCAAATAAATTTCCTCAGGAACCTGATACTGAACTAACACAAGAGGTTGCAAATCACCCCTGTATATGCAAGGAACCAGTTCCAAAGAGAGAGCCTTCAATCACAGTTCAAATAGATCCATCAGGTTTATTTCCGTGTTCATAAAAGCTCCTTCTTACGTTTTTGTTTGACGAATATGATATTATTTCAGGCATTTGTAACGATGAAAAATCGATTGCAGAGAACCTGACTATTCCGAATGTGCAAACAAGTCGGGAAGCAACTGGGCAAAAAGTAGAGCATAATACAAAATCACAAGATTCGCAAGTTGATTTTCCATTTGGAGATTTTTGGTCAGATCCATGTCTAGAATTTGCAGTCAAGACTCTTACAGGGGCAATACCAGTTGAGCATGCTTCGGCATTTCAGGGCTATTCACCAGCAGTTGATGCACCTAGCAATTTCGAACCATCTAAGCAACATGTACCAGTCCAACAGTGGCCTGTAAATCCACCATTCCCGACCCTGGGAAATATGAGCTCTCCCAGTTGCAGTGGCATCAGTTGCCAACCACCTAGCAGAGACTCGGGGAACAAGGACACACAGCAATAGTTTAACTCTTAGAAAGTAATTACAAACTCCAAAAGTTATAAGAATAGCTAATTTGCTAATATGCACTGAATTATGTAGTATAAAGACACAGTGTGTGCGCATTTTGTGAAGGAAAAATCTCGTGCACACGCCCCAAACTGGATCTCATTTTGCACAAACACTGCACAAACTCTGCACGATTTCTGAATGCCTTGAGAAAGTTTCAAGAGAAGCTCTGAGCAAGTTTGAATGCTTTATGTGAACCAGCTCTATTGTGTATTCCCTCCCTCATAGTTAGACATCTAGGTAATGTTGTGCCCTGCAAGTTCCCTTACTGGCCACGCATATAGTATGATTTTTTATTTTTATTTCTTTTGAAATAATATTTTAGTATATCTTTTACTGCATGAACCAACGAAGATAGAGCACAGAGGCCATCGACCGGCCTACTGAACAAGGGGTCGAGCACACCTCCAGAGTTTGGTTGACCACATGTTCCGAGATGAATAGTTATTGACATGATCCAGACCACTCAAGAACTGAACATTGGTTACACTCTTCACTCTGCTCTGCTTAGCATACACGATAAATTGCAATGAACGTGGCCAAAAATCGACGAAGATGGAAATTGACTGTCTTAAATATTCACCAACAGTGTCAAGTATGGTTAATCCCTACTATTTATTTTTTTAACCAAATTTTTTGCTTCTGTATTTTTTCCTTTTCTCGTCAACATTATCTTTTCGCTCCATCCACTTGCTTTTTATTCCATAGGTCATATGGGGAGCTAGCCACAACCTTTTGCAAGTAACTAGGTGATAGAAGTAAATGAAAACGCTTTGTACTGTTAATGAAGAGTCATTAGAGGTTTAAGTGTAGAAAAAATTTGCACCCACGCTGCACAATCTCTATTTGTAACAGTGATTTTTTAAGAATGTGGTGAAAATTTTTTTGGGTTTACATGAAAAATAATATTATTGAAAAAATGTGATTGAAAATAAATTTGAGAAAAAATGAGTTTTCAGAAAATGAGATTCAAATAGGATCATATTGTGCACTTGCTAATTTGAAATTTGTATCCACGTTGCATGAATAATCACTTTGGTTTCACAACAATATTTGCACATACTGAGTGTATGTTGGATTTGTGGAGCTTAATATATTGTACATTTTTCATTCAGTCGTGTTTTCAGGGGCATTTTAAGAAATTCATATGCATTGGCCGACTTAATATTTTCCTCCTATATAAAAGGTATTAGGCGAACCTCTATTTTGTGTATAATGGTTAAACATGAGTCCAAATCAAATTTTAATTATGTTATTCGATATAGTGCGACAACACTTGGTGCAGTAGCTCTTACATTGAAGGTGAAGTACGTATATTACGTGTGAGTTTTACTTTTATTTCCTTACTTTGTATTATTAATTGTACTTGAAAAAATACAAATTATTTGTTATATCAAAATAGTGTGCTAACACACTAGACTTTATGGATTTAGTCTAAAAGACAAATATTATACCTATGATAGCATATAAAGCATTTACAATTTCTGTTTTTAATAGACGTGGGATAACAAAAATTATCAAATGTATATATTCATATTTTCTACCAATTGGATAATGATTATCCAAAATTTTGAAAATTCTATTAAAAAGGTAAGATGGTTTCAGAATCATGAAATCCTTTCATATTAGATAAGGACTTGTGACACGGAATGTACATAATGGTTTTGTATTATTCCACCACAAGTATACTTTGTAAATAGTTTATA
This sequence comes from Fraxinus excelsior, assembly GCA_019097785.1. Taxonomy (NCBI): domain Eukaryota; kingdom Viridiplantae; phylum Streptophyta; class Magnoliopsida; order Lamiales; family Oleaceae; genus Fraxinus; species Fraxinus excelsior. Next base: position 21,958,634 of record CM032627.1, read on the forward strand.
TTTCTTCATTAAATGATTTTCTTTATTTCTTAGAATATTTCTGAATCATGGATAAGAAAAATATTGTTATTTTTCTAAGAATATCTCTCTTAAAAAAGTCGAGCCCAATGGCCAGCCTGATCTATCGCAGCATGATCTGTGCCTGCAGGCCATCCTTGACTTGATATTTTTCAGCTCGGTGTGACCTAATAGAAATGTAATGGTCTTTCCTGGACCCTTCAAGAGAAGTCCAGGTGAGATCAGGTCGATCCATTTTACACCTCTAATTACATATTTCTTAAAACCAGTGTCTTTATTTTAAAATTGAATAGCAGAGATTGTGTTTAGGGCATTGAATAGTAATACTGCTAAAAAAAGAAATTGAAAAAAACTCAACCAAGTTATTATTAATCAAAACACAGGTGAACTGGAACCATTTCCGGTCTTATTCTTTAATTTTGATTCTTATTCTATTTTAGTATTTCACTGATATTAATGTTGCACAACACTACATGTGCACCCACTTATACAGTAAATTTGAGAGCTTGATCACGGGCAGAAGACAACACGGTAGTTGGTACCAGCCGGGCAAGTGAACAGGCTTGTCGGATCGTCTTGCGGGTAGCTATAAGCATTAGGGCACCTTTCTTTAAAGAACCTCGAAAATGGTGTCGCGCTACAACTTCCAGGTCCATTGGTGCAACAATATTCGTTGGTCTTGAAAACTGTGCAGGGGTTGTTACAACCGCCAGGAGTACGTAGTTCGGTAGGACATTGCTCGACGATAGGGGCATTGCATACGAGGCGGCGACAGACGTTGGTGGTGGGGCTGAACTCCAACGGGATGTTAAATCCGTCAACGTTTGAGATGTCGACGAAGTCCAAGTTATTAGGCTGATTAAGGGCAAATTCAGCTAGGGTATTTGGAGGTCTACCATAACCTTGGCATTCTAATAGCCCGTTGCAGTCTCCGGTTTCACATTGGCCTCGACCATTTGCGTCGAAGTTACAATTAGTACGCCCCCAGATTCGGCCCTGGGTAGTTCCTGGAGCGACGTTAATACTCCACGATTGGCCTCGGTCGAGTCTTCGACCACCACCGGGCGAGGCAGCAGCCCAGACAGTGTAGGTACATTGGTTTACAATGTCGAAAGTGGCCGCATGGGTATAGGCAAAGAATGTGATTGCCCAAAGGGACACTAAAAGGGGGAGATTTTTGAAGAAATTCATGTTTGCTGCAATTGTGCTTTGTTAGTGTGTCTGTGTGGTTTAAGGAATTCTATAGCTGGGGGATTATATAGGTGTATGGCGGCCTTGATTTTCCGTGTGCATGATGATGATCTTGATTTTTGCTTGGACATTTCAAAGATGTTGATGTTAATTTTTGTCTTTCTTCCATGCATAGTCAAGATGTTACCTTTCGCTATCAAGCATCGCAGAAGAAAGGATTATCGAACAACGGTGTCAAATCGCAGTATAATTAATTTTATAAATTTTAGATAAGATGATTTAATATGATATTAGAGGTAGCAAATTTACTGATTTGTTTACGAATGTTGTGCATATATACTTTTACAAGAGAGGCGTCAAAGAAAAAAACTATAAAATCAAGAGGATTGCATTTCCTTACGTTGTTAGATGGCATTTTCCTTACGTTGTTAGATTGCATAGTCTAAAAGGATTGAGAAAATGACAATTCAGATGTTATCTGTATTGTCCTTTCTTCTAGAGGTTAGGCATGGAATTGACTTCTATTACATTGAGAACATGACAATGTTAGGGAATTGAATTTTCAAACTGAACATGTCACACAAGGATGGAAAATATAGCCAATAAGAATGTGACATTTAGATGAGATAGGTGTCAAGTTGAGCAAAGTTCCATATTAATGTTCAGTGACAAATGACAAATAAATTTGGCTATAAAGTCAGTGGCTGCCAATAATTTTAGCCCTTTAAATTTATTTATTTTTAAGATAAGAGGAACTTGTTTGATTTTGATTTTGAGAATCAATTATTTTACATGCATACTCATTTCCAACCATACATTATTAAAGTATATTTCACTTTTTTTTTATATTTTTCTCCACTTCTAATCCGATATTCCCAAAAAAAAAAAAAAAAAAATCTCGCTAAATCACTTCTCAAAATCGTTATCTAACAAGCGCAATATTATGGTGAATCTTAAATTGGGGTCCTGAATATTAAACGATATTTGATAATTCGTATGTTGTCCTTCTCACATGGTAAAGTCGATCATGCTATGCGTTCTTGACATATTTAGCCCATGTTTATTATATTGTATAGCTCTTTTTATTATTGTGCCCTTGTTTGGTTTTCATTATTTTCAAAATATATTTTTCTTTTTTTTTTTTTAATCACACATTTTTCAACAAAATAATGTTATACGCAAATTCAAAATTTTTTCTTAATTTTTAACCATATATTCTTCATTAAAATACTATTTCAAAATATATTTTGGAACAGTATTATGACTCAAACATCTCTGAATAGGAAATATGCTATTCAGTGTTAATATATATCCGGGTTTTAAGAAACTAGTTTAGTCCATGGACTTGGATGCCAAATGCATCTAATTAAATTTTAAGATGTCATAAATTTTAATGAATTTCGTTAATTTAAATAGATATTTACATAATTTATAAGTCTCACTAAAAATGACGAAATTTCAAAAGAATTTATTGTATGTATTTTTAAGTTTGAAATTCATCCAAATCTCTTGAAATACTTTTATTAATAAAAGACTTATAAATCTACGAGTTATTAGTGACACCTAGAATTTAATAGAATCTATTAAACCCTTGAGCCCAAATTTTTAAAAACTCATTTTTTCTCAAATTTATTTTTAACTATACATTCTTTCAATAAAATAATTTTATACGTAATTTCAAAACTTTTTCCTAATTTTTAACCATGCATTCTTAAAAAGAAATTATTATTACAAAATCTCTTCTATCAGAAAATTGGGAATCAGACAAATCCTAAAATTCAATTTGCGATACCTAAATTTTTATAGGGGTAAAATTCATTAAAATCATAGTTGAGAATATCCTATCATGAAATAACTATTTTACTTGATTGTCTTCAACACTTTCAAATTTCTTAATTAAAATGATTTTCTTTATTTCTTAGAATATTTATGAATCGTGTATAAAAAATATTATTATTTTTCTAAGAATATCTATAAAAAAAGGTAAATCATACTTGTTGTACATCATATTTTATATTATCTTGTATACTCTGCCACGTGTCATTATACCATTAGACAATTTAAAAATAAAATAGTTTTTTCATCCAATCAGTTCTTGACAACATGGATGATGTCAACCATGATGTAAAGAAAGTAATGTACAAAAGACATAATTTTAAAAAGGTCTAGAACCCACTGTCCAGTCCAGTCCAACGCAATATTATATTATAGTACTGGTCTTCCCTAGACACTTCGAATTCATTGTCGTTCTTTTAAAATTGAATAGTAGAGATTGTGTTTAGGGCATTTATACATATTTGCTTAGACGTTTCAAAGGCATTAATCTTAATTTTCGTCCTTCTTGCATGCATACTACTTTAGTGTCAATAAGATTAGTTACGCTAAGTAATTACCATTACCTTTCTGTATCAAGCATCGCAGAAGAAAGGGTTATCATACAACGGTTTTGTTCATTCTGCAAAAATTGCAATATAACTATTTTTAAAAGTTTTAGATAAGGTGATTTAATGTGATATTAAAGTTAGAAAAATATTGATTTATTTATGAACATTGTGCATGTATACTTTTACAAGAGGGCTTTGAAGAAATAAAAGTTAAGAGGATTGCATTTCATAGACTTTATTAGATGGCATTTTCCATACATTGTTAGATTGCGTGGTCTAAAAGGATTGTTAAAATAACAATTCAATTATACAGATGTTATCTGTATTGTCCTTTCTTCTAGAGGTTAGGCCTGAAATTGACTCTTACTGAAATGAGAATATGACAATGTTAGGGAATTGAATTGAATTTTCAAAGAGACTTTTGGACATTTATACTACTATTCTGTAACAAACAGGCCAATTAGAATGCTAATTTCAGATGAGATAGGTGTCGAGATGAGCTAGAAACATTTGACAAAAAGGCGAAATTCCTTGAGTAAAATGCACCTTAGACGGACATCCAATAGATCTTTCGATACCAAGGAAATGGTAATATATTGGTTACAGATTGAACAAATTGAAGCTAATGTGGAAGTTGGTTAACGTGATCAAATAGTAAAAAAAAAAAAAAAATAGTGAACGACAATTAAATTTGGCTATAAATTCAGTGGCCACAGATAATTTTAGGGTTATGCAACATGTATCGAAATTTTATACCGAATCTTTTAAACCCCACTCACATTAGAAGGTGGGGACCACAAGCCGAGAATTTTAAATACACATGGGGCCGCGCGCATTGTGAGAGGGGATAACCCATTCGGTACATATATCAATCCATAATTTTAACCCTTTAAATTTAGTTTTATTTAGGACACAGGTTTAGTCTATCTTAAGCCGTTGTTTGATTTTGATTGAGAATCACTTCTTTTGCTTACGCATTTTCAACTAAACATTCTTAAAAATAAATAAATAAAATCATGTTTTCTCATAAATTCTCCCTACTTTTTATCCACATATTCCTAAAAAATATTTTTTTAATGAATCACTCCTAAAAAAAATCTTTATCTAACGAGCGCTAATATTACTGTGAACCTTAAATTGGGGTCTTGAATATTCAAACGATTTTTTTATAATTCATATGTTACGCTTCTCACATAGTATTGTCAATCGTGTGTTACGTGCCCTCATAACATGTTTAGTAAAGCAAATTTAAAAATATAGCTGCTACACCAAAACTAAGTGCAAAGAATTAATCAGATTGACTTAGTAGATAAATAAGGAATACAGAAACGAAAACAACAATTGGACTAAAAAATGCAATTGCATTATAAAGTCGCAATTAGACGATATGAAAGAAAATAAATAAATTATAATCTCTCTCTCTCTCTCTCTCTCTGCATATAAAATATGCCATCGATTAGTCCATGGACTTCGTTGCGTGCTTGTGACTGCTCTTAAATAAGATTTTATTGAATTTTAACCTATTATAAATTCTAATGAGTTTCGTGAATTTGAATAGATTTTCACCAAATCCATAAGAATCTCATTAAAATTATAAAATTTCATAAGAGTTCGTTTTTGTGTACTTTTAAACTTGAGATTCGTCCAAATCTACTGAAATCCTTGTAACTTCACAAGTATTGTGGGACATCTAGATTTTAATAGATTTTAAAATTCAATTGAGAACTAACAAACATTAACGAAAATGCTGAAAAGCTAACGAAGTTAAAAAAAGATGAAAAAATAAATAAATAAAAAAAAATCAGAAGTCCATTTAGTCTAGTAAACCGTAACAAACATTCTTATTAGAATTTAAAAAGTAGAAGAATTAACAAGTTTTGATTGATTAACATAAAAAAATAAAGAAACGAAATTCAAAAAGATGAAACGCGTAGTTTAGGTGAAGCCCCGAAGGTGGCGAAGATTTCTAATGAACACTTGATTTTCTCATGAATGTACCATTTTCTTAAGAATAAAAAATAAAAATCGGAATTTGTTTATGATTAAAAAAATGATGGTGAATTAATCTTTTGAATCATACTACATGTACAATCTATTATGACAATATTGGTTTACAACTCACACTTGGCAACATTATATTCATTCATTTGAAAAACTATTTTATAAATCAATGGCACGAATTTTAATAATATCAACATTGTCAACCATTATTGTCAAGTATGATTGTACAAATAGCATAATTGTAATCTCTCTATTTCACAAAAACATTGCACAAATTCTGCACGAACTATTATGAACTCGAGAAAGTCCAAGGGAAGCTCTCAACTTATCTCATTGTACTTCATAAAGGCTTGCAAGTTGTGAATCCAACGTTGGAATTCGATTAGGGTACCGCCATATATTCGAATTTATTGCAAATTGCGTAGCAATTGAAATTCTATTAAAAATACATATTCAACTTTTGAGTAATACTATTCATAGTCAACGATTGTCGGGGCCAGCCCTGAGAATTTAGGGACCCTAGGCGACTAATTATTATGAGGCCCTTGAACATAATCATTTTTCACAAGTGTAGCAAAATTTAAATATTTAAATAATTAACACTTTTATTAAAAAGAAGACTTTATATAATTCAAAAGATAGAGTAGCAAGCTAAAACTTCTCCCACATCCCGAGAGATTAGGCTAGCATAAGATTTAACCTTCTCACATTTTAAGATGTAAAATCAGTAATCAAACTGCTAAAATCAAATTTTTCCAAGCAATTCAGAATCAAAGATTAAAAAATAAGAGCAAACTGCAACACAGTTTTCAAGCTCTCAGCACAATTTTACTAAAGAAAAAATCCATATAATCAAAGCAATCTAAAATCACAAAACTTAGAAAAAAAACACAAAAACAGATGAATCAAAATAGAAAGAAAAGAGAAAACCAATGATGGGCTAAGATCATACCTATGGTGACCTCCAAAAGCAGCTATAGTTTCATCCATTGACACAAATGTCCCTGGAAATGCACCGAGGAATAGTCCGGACTCCGTATCTCAAGGTCTCTTTCAATGCCAAAATCACATCTTCGCTAATTGGTGCCATTTCCAATTTCCTAAGCAATAACAAAAAGAAAATCGACATAAAATTACTATGTAAATAAATTAATCGAATGTAATTCACCAAATACTAAGACATATATGAGGACTCAAATACTAAGTCCAGATGCACAAACAGGCAATAAAATTGGAGCTTCCATTCCTAAAAACTTTTTCAAGTACCAATATCTCATATATTAAGAGCATGTTTGGTACGACTTAAAATCCAATTAAAATTAAAAATATGGCCGTTATTGGGTCACACCCGTCTAATAAAAGTCAACAATAACGGCTATATTTTCAATTTTAATCTGATTTTAATTTTTACCACACACCCTTTAAAAGACAAAGAACAATTGAAATCCCCTGCTGTCATATTGGCAGCAACAAATGGGCCTTTCGTAATTGATGTTGGGAAAACTTTATATTCCTGATTCCAAATCAATGACACTACTAACTTATAACGTCAAATGCAGCGTCACTTTTCTACTCCAGCTAAACAAATCAGTAAATTGTATAAAATATAGACTTGGAAACAAGAATTGAACCTTTAGAATCTAAATCAACAGATAACATGATATATACACATAATTTATTAGACATAATGATATATTAGCAAATTTTTCCACCATAATGCATAATTCATGAGATTCATACGCGCTCATGTAAGTGTACCTGAGATCCAAAGAAGTGGCGGAGTGGATTGAGTGTTGAAGTCTTGAAGAAGTTGAGAAGATTAGAAGACCGAGAGTTGAAGATGATGGTAAGGAAATATGTATTTGAGGGTTTTTATTTGGGGCTTTTAGGGTTTCTTTAGGACCACTTACCCAATGTAGTGGATTGGGGGATTTTTTTTTTTTTTTAGTAGCCCCTAAAAATTGGAGGCCTAAGGCCACTGCCTTAGTAGCCTTGGGTCAGGGCTGGCCCTAACGATTGTAGTAATCATCATATGTGGTATCTTGTTGTTTGAGGCATTAAGTTGTTATTCTAGGCAACATAATTATAAAAATTAATGCTTTAAATAACGAGATGTCACATAAAATGACTACTACAGTTGTTGACTATGAATAAAATTACTCTATAACTTTTAAACACTTAATTAGTTTAGATTGTTATCCTCGTAATGCTTTAACAATTAATGTTCTTGCTTTGAACTGCAATGTTCTTAGGAAACCAATTGCACTCTGCTTTGCAATATTTAATGATGTTCAAAACCTTGGTAACTGTTGAGGCTCGAATAAGTGATGTGTGATATTCTCCCAAAAATTTGGTGAAAGTGGCATTATTGGGAATGCAACTTTCTTAAGTTGACAAGTTTTTGCAGGATGGCGACACGTGTCCTTATCGTGGCCCTTCATTTGGCATTTTTGTTGTATTAGATGTATATTACACACAATGTCGTTTCACTTGGCACTTTTTCTTCCTCTTCTTCTAATTGTTGAGTATGAGAGATATACGCCTTTTTTTGAAGGCTAGGGTTTTTGATGTGGTTTTCTTCTCTCATGAAAAGCTCATTCGAGACTAAGATCTGTGTTTTTAGCCTATGAAATCTATATATTCTCGGTGATTACTATAAGAATGAGATGATTCTTATAGTTGTAGTTTCAATATGCGTATTGAAGTTTCTTGAGTGATTCTTCATAAATCTGCAATTTATTGTTAAAAAGATAAGTATTTTGTACTTTTCTCTTGTATTGGAAGAACCAACATTCAATCTTGTTGTCATTTTTGGACTATTAGTGCAACCAAGCATATATCAAATTTATTGGATACTCAACGGGGGATGTAAGCATTAGATGTGGTCGCTGAACCTCTGGGATTTAGGTTGAAAGAAATCGCTTGTGTTCAATCTTTTATTTTCTACAAATTTACTTTCTGTTGATTGTGATTATTCAAATTCTTATTTTAATATCGTGTTATTTGGACCTTTTCAGTGGTATCAGGGAAATACCTGAATCTTCGCAAAAAGAGATAGATCTGTTGCAGATCTAAAACATTTGGATCTATTGTCAAGCAAAACTTAAAGACGTCGAGTTTTTATAAACTCGCTAGGTGAGATCATTCTAAGTTTTTGTAAAGTATTTTTTAAAAATTAGGATTTCTTGATTATTTTTTTTCCTAAACTTACCAAACACCTAAACCCCCCTTGGAGATTAATTTTTGTCCAAATGCTAAAACAAGGTCTTGAGAATCTGAGATAAATCTAGTACGAGTGTGTATCTAAAGGTTCTTACTAGATAAATCTCAAAGACATATACCCTACTATCTCTGATATTATGTTCTTTATCTGTGTTTGCTCTGCATGTTACTTGACTGTGATTGAAACTCGAAAAATTTTGTATTGCTACTATTGTGATTTGTGACTGAAATTTTTTTTTGAGTCCCTGTTTATGCCATATTAATTTTTTAAAACTCATATTTGTGTATCACCGTTAATAACTAAAGGGCATCTGCTAAGTTTGAAGTTACACAATTTGATGAAAGAGGTGATTTTAATATGTGGAGTCAAAAAATGAAGGCAATTTTAATGCAAATGAGATGTGTTAAGGCTCTAGATAATAGTTGGCATGTGGACTTGCTTCCGGCAAAGAAAATTGAACTTGAAAAGGTTGCATGTAGTACTATTTTCTTGTACTTATCTGATAATGTGATAGGGACTATTAGTGAAACCAAAACTGCTTCTAAACTGTGGACTAAACTTCATATTAAATATGTGACTAAGACTATTCCAAATAAATGCTTTTGTTAAAACTGTTCTTTTCTTTTAATATGGATCATTCAGTTGATTTGGATGAAGATTTGAATATGTTTACTAAATTGACTCAAAACTTAGCCAATTGTGATGAAAAACTTTCAAAAGATCAGCTGGTTGTACTTTTGTTAAACTCCATTAGTGACACATATAGAGACATTAAGATTGCTCTAGAATATGGTAAGGCAGAGATCACTACTGACGAAATCATTAGTTCACTAAGAAATGAAGCTATTGAGATTAAATGTGAATCAAAAGAAGTCATAATGGAGACAATATGTTAGCAAAGGGAAAAGTGTTTAGTAAACTTAATTTTCATTCAAATACCTTAAAATGAAAACAAGAATAACTGGAGTGATAAGAATAAATTTAAAAAATAAGGCAAAAGGCAAGAAATGCTATTATTGTGAAAAATTGGGTCATTTTATCAAAAATTGTTATAAGAAGACAAATGAATCAAAAGGAAAAAAATTGGATGATGGGAATGCTGCGTTAGTTTGTAATAAAGAAAAGCTTAAAGATGTGTTAGTCTTTATTAATATTGAATAGAAGCTAAATGATGAATGGATACTTGATTTAGACTGTTTTTTCCATATGTACTCAAATAAAAATTATTTTCTTGAATTTGAAAAAACCACATGGGGACAAGAAATAATGAGAAATAACATGACCTCTAAAGTAAATAGATTAGGAAACTATAAAACTATTACTTGAAAATGGTAATGTTCTATTCTAAAAGGAACTATATATGTTTCTGATTTAGAGAGGAATCTTGTATCTAGGCATGTTAGATGACATGAAATTTGTCATAAAATTGTGTTAAAGACATATTAAGATTTTTAGGAGCACTGATTTGATTATTAGCACCCATAAGGGACAAGGTCTCTATGTTTTGAAAGCTAAACATCTACTTGGTTTGATTGCAACTACTTTGATTGAAAATTTTACTTTGGCAAAATTATGGCACGAAAGACTTGGCCACATTGGCAAGAAAAGTTTAAAATCTTTACACAATAAAGAAGTCTTTGAAAATCAAAATCTTGGTGATATTGGTTCTTGTGAACAATATGTGATACGCAAGCAAGTCAAGTTATCTTTCTTACTTGAAATTCATAAATTCAAACAAATACTTGAATATTTGCATACTGATCTATAGGGTCCTGTCCGTGTGTACTTTAAGTGATTTTAGATATTATTTTCTGATCATTGATGATTTCTCTGGAAAAAGCTAGATTTTTTTTATTAAAATCAAAAGATGAAATTTTTTCTATTTTTAAAGATTGAAAAATACAAATTAATAACCAAACTGATCATAAGATAAAAATTCTAAGAATTGACAATGGTTCGAGATTTTGCAACTATGAATTCAATAATTTTTGCAAAGAGCATGGAATATTAAGACATAGAATTGTTACTTATACACCTCAACAAAATAGCATAAATGAAAGAATGAATATAACTTTACTGGAAATGCTCCCCTAAAGATTTGGTTAAAGTCGCATTACTGGAAATGCAACTTTCTTAAGTAGAGACGTTTCTGCAGGATGGCAACACGTGTCCTTATTATGGCTCCTCATTTGGCATTTTTGTTGTAATAGATATATATTACACACAGCGTCATTTTACTTGGCCCTTTTTCTTCCTCTTTTTCTGACTATTAGTTTTGAGAGATATACGCTTTTTCTTTCGAAGGCTAGGGTTTTTGATATGTGGTTTTATTCTCTCTTGGAAAGCTCATTCGAGACTGAGATCTGTGTTTTTAGCCTCTAAAATCTGTATATTTTGAGTGATTACTGTAAGAATAAGAGGATTCTTAGAATTGTAGTTTCAGTAGGCATGTAGAAGTTTTGGAGTGATTCTTCATATATTTGCAGTTTCTTGTTGAAGACATAAGTGTTTTGTTCTTTTTTCTTGTGTTGGAAGAACCGATCTGCAATCTTATTGCCATTTTTGGGTTATTAGTGCAACCGAGCATATATACAATTTATTGGATGCTCAACGGGGGATGTTGATGCTAGATGTGGTGATCGAACCTTCAGGGTTTAGGTTGAAGGAAATCATTGTATTCAATCTTTTATTTTTTGTAAATTTACTTTCTGTTAATTGTAATTATTCAAAATCTTGTTTTAATATCGTGTATCTAGGCCTTTTCATTGACAAATATAAAGCCATGTGTTTTAATTTCTTGTATTAGTTTCAGCCTAAGGACTCAAAAATAAAATTATATCTGTGAAAACTCGTACTCAATTGTAACTCCTAAAATCAATTAATTGGAATTGGTACAAGGAAAAAGCGTAGAGTACAAGAAATCTTTGACGGATATGTTACTGACGCTGACGTGACGAAATGTGATTCACCTTCTTTTTTTTTTTTTTCACATCTTCCAATAAATGCATGTCATGTGTTGTCTATAAACATTTTTTTTGTCAAGATTGTTTGTACTTATAGTATGATAATCTATTGTAACTCCAAGAGCTGACTAATTCCTTGATTGAAGCCACTAAACGTAGCTGATCAGTTATAATTGGTTTAAGCTCCAGTAAGTTAAATCTTATCAATTCTTTACCGTCCAAGGACAATTTATGAATCTCGACTTTTTTCATAGTTAGTTGAAACTGCACTTTTATATCCACTGAAATTATTTAAGCGTAAATTATCTATCAATAATTGAATCCTTCTTACATGTCATTCTAACAAGTCACATACGTTATTAGTTAAACATTATAAGCAGCTCGTTTGACCAATTAGCCACTTAATTCTTTATCTAATTCCTTGAGTCCCTTTTTTCTCCTTGCAAGTTTATGATTGCGTCACAAATTAGAGTTCAACAATCTTATTGTTGAACTAATAAGATTGGATTAAATTGATCGCTAGAAAAATATTTATGGTAAAGATATTCGTACCTTATCAATTAGAAATACCTTCAGTGATGCGAATATATGTTCGTTAATTAATTCATCCTAGTAACTAGATATTGACTATATAACTTATTTGACTATTTGTTAGTTCTAAAAAATCGTATTAATTGCAAGAATCCAAAACTCGCGCAAGATTGAGGTTTCCAAGGTAGTTATCGTAATAAGATTTTTTCTCAATAATCTGCATATTGCAACCTTTCGAATTCGAGATTTTAATACCCTAGTTGCTTCAAGACTGGAAATTGTCGATCTTATCTTGAAGCAATTTTGTCAATATTTTTTTTATCAATTGTTATTTATGAAAAGATAGGTGAACTGGAACCATTTCCAGTCTTATTCTTTGAATTTCCTTATCCTATTATCCTATTTCAACAATATTAATGTTGAACAACACTGCTTGTGCACCACACTTCTACAGCAAATATAAGAGCTTGATCACGGGCAGAAGACAACACGGTAGTTGGTACCAGCAGAGCAAGTGAACAGGCTTGTCTGATCGTCCAGCGGGTAGCTATAGGTATCCGGGCACCTATCCTTAAAGAACCTCGAAAATGTTGTCGGGCCACAAGGTCCAGGTCCTTCGGTGCAACAATATTCGTTGGTGTTGAAAACTGTGCACGGGTTGTTACAACCGCCAGGAGTGCGTAGTTCGTCAGGACATTGCTCCATGATAGGACACGACCCGTCCCAAGTCACCCTAATGGACTTGACACGTGTCGCGCGCCGATGGTAGATACTAGCAAAGTGCCGGACCCACCACCAAGGCGACTATGACATGTTCTAATAGTGACACTTTTCTAAAAAATTTCACATAGTTTCCCTCGAAATATGGACTAAAACCCCCTGAAATAAAATCAACATTCTCAAACTAGTATATATAATTTAACATAGGGCACGCCAGCCCCTCTCAACTCAAACCATACATCATAAAATACTGAAAAATCAACTTTTACAATTTTTTAACAACCAATAGTTTCAAATGTACTCAAAATACTCCATATGCAATGAGCCCATGACATGGTTACATGAATTACAATTTAAACTTTTCTGACGACACGTGGATGTATCCCAAAGAAATATGTGCTATGTAAATTGACCAAATGAGTCATACAATTAATAACAATGTGTGTGGCTCAATCGATGGATCAATAGGCTCCAAAGCTACTCAATTCAGCTACTACCTGTTAAAGGAAAAATGTAATAAAATCTATGAGTTTGCAACTCAGTGAGTGGATAGTTTGTAAATACATATACTTTCCATTTATACATATTATTTGAAAAATATGATTTATTTTCTTACAGCTTTAAAAAAATTTCCAAAATCTGATCATTTCTTTTAGAATACAATCATGCTAAAATCATAAAACTCTTACTCTTTATTCTGAATAACCAACCATAAAACATGTCTGAGTATAGCTAATCTGATATCAACAAAAATTCGTATAAAGTTGTTAGTTCTACAAGATACAATCGAGTTTATGTGTCATAATGTCATATAACATCATAATGTTGGTGCTAATTCATAAATTAGACTCAAGCTGATATCTAAAAATGAGAATAATTGATACAGGATGAATAAACATTTTAGTCAAATTCAATAGGCTAAAATCATACTCTGAACTCAATAAGCTAAACTATAAGCTGGAAGCTGATAATCCCCTAAATATTGGATAATCACATCACAATATTAATAAGCTAAGCTGGAAGCTAATCATCTAATGGATATGATATCAGAATATACACATTTTCTGAAAATTTTTACTCTTTTGAAACTTTGAGAAAGTCGAAAATCTGATAATAGTCTTAAAAACTAAAACATGATAGCATCATACAATCTTTCATTCTTACTTCCAAATAAATAACTGTAAAGCATAATGAATAAAGTTAATCTCATATATACGAAAATATCTTAAATATTTTTTTTTGTTGTTCAATGCTATAAGCGGAAAACGTTATACTGAAAATCGAATATTCTGGATTCTATGATCATCAATCCAATAAGCTATAGAAATACTGAAATATCACACCAAAAAGGTACCCTGAATATCCTTACTCATGTATCGATGGATACCGATATACATGGCAAAGCTATTCTATTCTGTAATTCTGAAATTCTTTAATTCTGTAATTCTGGTCATACGCGCGCAGAGCTATAATCTGGTCATACACTATGGAAACACATTCACAATAGTGCAGAGCGGGTAAAATCACCATAACTGATCATACACTGTGGAAACACATTCACACCAGTGCAGATTGGGTAAAATAACCATCTGATGTCATACACTGTGGAAACACATTCACATCAGTGCAGACTGGGGTAAAATCACCTGGGTACTTTCTGGTGGTTTTAAAATAACTTTAAAATATACTAAAATATGTAATTTGAATATAACATGCTAGAGAAAATGATTTCAATAACCCACATTTAACTTTAAAAGAACTAACTATAAAGTCCGTTTGATTCTGAAAATCATGCTATTATACCAAGTATATGGAATAATTAACTTTCTCATATGATATAAATTACATAAATATTTATTTCTGGAAAATAAACTTTCACTCACGGAGCTATGGATAACAATCTGGCTATATAGATGAGTATTTCCAAGCTTTCACGTCACTGCCTGCAATAACTGTATAATTACTCAAATTAAAACTTGACAATTAAATTAATAAAAATCCACCACTTAATTTCTCAACTTCTATATTCATTCTTACATCTCTATTTCCACGACTTTCTTTCTTAAATTATTTACCAACAATTCATCACAAATGATCAAATCCATTAAGTTACCATACTTTCATAAAAATCAATATTTTCACATAGATAACCTCCATATATGATTTAATCCAAATGACTAAATTTAAATATTCATCATATAACTTCTGTCAAACCTTTAACATTTGAAAATCCAATATTTGACAAAAATAGCATCAAAATCCCATAACATTGAATTGTGACACCAGATTTTGAATATTCGAAACAGTCACCGAATCCATTGACAGAAATAACACTTTTCTGGGCAAAATTTCAAAAATAGCGCCATTGCATAACCTTGGTCGAAAATGGCCTAAAATTTCTTAATTCATGGAAAAATTAAACCTTAAATCCTTAATCAAGTGATTGATATCATATAACTACAACCATTTCAAGATTTGAAGTTATACTTTACAAACCCATTTCATATTCTTTGATTTCAACATGAATCTTCCAATATACATTTCCCATTGCAATAATATTCTTAAGTACCTCAAATACATCTTAGTAATCCTTCAATTCTTGCTAATATTTGAACACAAGAAATTGTTTACAAGCCATGAAATTAAATATCATCCTTTAATAAATAAATATTTTTACTTACCTTGAAGAAGGAATTGGAGAACTAAGGACCCAAGATTGGAAACCCACTTCTCTCTTCTCTTCTCTTCATCTCGGTCTCTCTCTCTCTCGGTTTCTTCTCTACCGGTAAGTGTGAAGAAAAATTATGGAATGGTCTAGAATTTGCTAAATATTGGGGGCATTAAGTGGTACTTGCAAAGGAAGTCCCTCACTTATCATTTGATGCATAAGTAAACCTCAACTATAAATCTCACACATCTTAAACTCTCATATATCATTTATTGCAAAATAAATCCCAAGAAGATAATTTGCTTCATTTAAGTCCTATTTGACCATGACTTAGACAATTCAACATTGGACTTTGACCTAAAGAAAATTGGGTTGTTACAATAGGGCCATTGCATATCACGCGGCGACAGCCGTTGTTGGTGGGGCTCAACTCCATTGGGATGTTAAATCCGTCGACGATCGAGATATCGAAGAAGTCCAGTTTATTAGGCTGATTAAGGGCAAATTCAGCTAGGGTATTAGGAGGTCTGCCAAAACCTTGGCATTCCAGTAGCCCATTGCAGTCTCCCATTTCACATTGGCCGCGACCATTTGCATCGAAGGTACAATTAGTACGTCCCCAGATTCGGGCCTGGGCAGTGCCTGGGGCGATGTTAATACTCCACGATTGACCTCGGTCGAGTCTTCGACCACCACCGGGCGAGGCAGCCGCCCAGACAGTGTAGTTACATTGGTTTACAATTTCAAAAGTGGCAGCATGGGTATAGGCAAAGAATGTGATTGCAAAAAAGGACACTGTAAGGGGCAGATTTTTAGGCAAATTCATGTTTGCTGCAATTGTGCTATATCAGTGTTTTTATTTCTTTATTTAACGAATTCTTGTAGATGGGGATTTATATAGATGATGGCTGCCTTCATTTTGCGTGTTCATATTGATTAATCATCTTGAATTTTGCTTAGACAATTCCATGATATTAATCTTAATTTTTGTGTCAATTTTCCTTTGCAAAGTCAAGATTTTATTAAAATCTCCATGATCTAAAATTTGTTAGGCACAATAATTGACCGTTTAAGCATTGTAAAAGCAAGTGTAATGGAAGTTTTTGATGACGGCTTCAACTATTGTCAAAATCTGCTGTATATAATGATACAATCGTCGTAAAAATTGACATTTTACTTAAAAATCGTGATATTTTATGTTAAAAGTGTTTTCAAGATGGTTTCGGGACGTTATGTTTTTGTTGAAGTAAAATTAGTAAATGTATCATTCTTTAATCTTTTAGATATGGTAGTTCAATGCAATTTCAAAACTAGCAAATATATCGTATTCGTCCGGTAACTTCATATTTATAAAATTGCACACATCCCAGCTTTCTCATAATAAAAAATGAATTAGCCCTACATACCATGGGACGTACGAAGAAGAAATTCATCTCGTTAGTCGCTTTAATCAGCATCCATTGCATAGAACTAATAAAACATAGAACGTGTACCATGAAAATATGATTTGATAACATTCCGACGTCATATCTAATGCAAATTTACTCGTGACACAAACTCCAACACGACGAAATTCTAAATTCAAAAATTCACTTCATTTGAACCCTTTCTTCTTGACACAAATGCTTCTAATATTCATGTGGTAAATTGATCGGATATGGACCGGATCTACCCATATCCAATTTGATGGGGTATTTATAAAAATACCCTTAAAATTAGGGATGTTTTGAAAAATCATATGAAAAGTTTTTAGAAAGTAAAAAATACTGTCTAAAATGAAAAAGTGAGAAAATGTCACTTTTTTTTTTATAAAAATTGTCACTTTTTTCAAACTAAAAAAAAAAAAAAAAAGTGACAACAAAAAAAGTTATAAATACTGAAATATCACCATATATTTGTGCAGCACCAGTAATCATGTTCTTAAAATAACTATCACGTTCAGGCAAATCTACATGCTGATTATGTTAGGAAAATAAAACATATTATCTCATTTTTTTTATCTTCTTAAAAAGTGACAAAAAAATAAAAAAAGTGACGAATCCAAAAAAGTGGTACAAATTAATAGAAGTTGTATAGATTAAAAAAGTGACAAAATTCAAAAAAAGTGACGAATTTTTTTTTAAAAAAAGTGACAATCTTTTGACGAAATTCATGTGTTTCCTCCTTCTGTAATAATTGGAGTTGAATTTTTCCTTGCAAGAATAAAAGTTAGCACCAAAACCTCATACCACCAACCAAAAAAAGGTGATAGAAAAAGCGACAAATACTAAAAAAGTGCCATGAATTAAAAAAAAAAAAAGTGACAAACGTTCAGAAAAGTAACAAAAGTTGAAAAAAAATTGCAAACATTCGAAAAAGGTGACTTTATCAAGCTTTTCTTTGTACTTTAAATGCTTTGTAGGCAAAGAAGTAGCATTGGAATCTTCACAATTTGAAGATTCCTTGGGAATGTAACTCACGGGAACTGAAGCATTGCAGTCTCTTCCATCTGGACAGTTTAAGCTGCTTTTTCTTTTCCATTTCACTAAAACTTAAAAGCTAATTAAGTTTCGAAGCAGTAGAGATTTTAGATGCGCATCAAGCAATATTGCATCCCTACAAGATGAACTACTAGATGGACAAGGGATGTATTCAGTATTTATGAATGTATATTGAACAAGTTCTATTCATCCAACGTTTTACCATAGCAAGAGATGGCAAGTCCTCAACCACGGAAAAGAAAAAAAATCATTCTGGTTGTTTTTTGTGTCACTTGAAGTATGATACAACCCTATAATAGCTTCTTAGAATAGACAGTCAAAACAAAGGATAATTCTCAAATGGACAACGTATTAACTATTAAGCTCACGGAACTGGAGTAGCCTTCTCCAACTTTTGCAAATATACAAATTGCCCAAGTTTTAATTTGCTAACCAAAATCATATCATCATCTTCTTTGGCAAAGAAACAAACATTTGGAGTGCCAACCTGAAACCTTTAAGAAAACCCCTCAATTAAGACAGCGATTACCTTCTTCCAATACATGTATTACGCTTATGATTGGTAACAATACAGGTTTCTACACATAGTCGTAATCATTTTCTTCCATTTCCATCTCTTCGAGAAGCTTTGCAAGAACCCCTTTCTTCAAAGAAGCCATATTTTTGCTTGAGTATCTCAATGAGAGTTGAAAGTTGCAAGAATTTATTCTTCATATAGCCTAGCCTTGCCTCCTTCTGTTGAATCTTCTTCATTAGCATCCCCATCCAGGTGCCGACGATAGTGGCCAAATCCAAATTCAGATATGTGAATACCACATGATTTGAAAGCATCTTCAACACTACATTTCAAGAAGTTCTTGAATCCAAAACTAGATCCATCACTATCATCATTATTTCCTCTAGTGCTTCTCCAATCTGCTCTTTGCAAGATTACAATTTTAGGCTATTTTGGATATCGGGAGAGGGAGTTAGGTTTGGACGTAATTAATACGTGATTTATAGTTTTAATAAGTTTTAGGGTATTAATCAAATATCATATTTTTTAAGGGTAGCACATCTAATTTTGCCCAATTTGATCCGGTAGAATTCAATCAGATCCGATAATCCAATTAATATTTAATTTTTAAATCCATATTCGATTTGCTATGTTATCAAATATCCGATCTAAAATATATTTGAAAGAGGGGTTCTCAATCTCAATACAAAAATTATTATAATATGTATTAATGTTATATTGAAAGTTGATAGATTTGACATTATTAATTGAAAGTCATAAAGTAAAAAACAAGTTCAAAAATGAAAAAATAAAATAAAATAAAATATTATGCCGTGTTTGAAAATATGTTATAATATTATAACAATTCGGATCAGGTTGTTATCAAATCGAATTCAACTATATCCATATTTACTCCATTTAGTTAACGAAATATCGGATTCAGATCTTAATTGTGTTATCGGACTAAGACTCTAAATCCATCTCTTATTAATTTCATCGGATTCGGATTAAAATTCAATCTGTTCGCCCTATCCTCTATCAACCATCAGTTTAACGTTGCAATGTTGTCAAATAATTTTTTATATTGTAAATTCCATCCACCTCGTTGATTTTATGCAAAGGGGACTAACATAGTGACTAAATGGTGAATTTTCAAAGTTAAATGGTTAATATTGAAGAAAAGTTGAGTAACATTTGCAAAACATGCATGTAGAACTGGAGGGTCCGTGGACTAAGTGTTGGGAATATACTTAATCACGTGCAGCAAAAATAAAACAATTTTCAATTCCCAAACAAGGATTTGTTTTATGTTTAAATAGAAACTGTGATAAGAATTGTAATTTTAATGAATTCTGCAAAGTCTTTTGCTGATTCTCGAATCTGCAATCCAAGATGTACAATTGTCCAGCCTCCAATGATGATCCACGCAGAGAACAAGAATGAGGTCTGAGGTTGTCTTTTTTCGTGCTAGCAAGAATAATGATTTTTCCATTACAGTTTTTAAACCATAGCAGCCTATTAATATAAATCCAAACGTGGCTTGGCTCATCTCTTAAATTTAACTCGGTCCAATATTTAATTAATTAAATTCGGTTCATGAATTAATTAATTCGGGCTTATAAATAAGCAACCCAATTAATTATCCAACACTTGTCAATTAATTAATTGGTAAATCTCATTTTTCTGTTTCTCTTCTGTGTGTGACCTATTAGGTTCCCGATCACGATGCATGACGACGTGAATTATTATTTTGATCTAATCAAAATCGATAAATTAAAACACCCCTATTAATTTATCATCAATTCACATTAGTCGTCGCATCGTATAATGTGTCAGGGCAATACATGTGACGGAAAATATCACGTGGTATGACAAAACCAAACTTATTCGTTTACCGTGAAACTATAATACATTCGTCAATATGATCCGATCAATTACGAGATATGGAATATGTGTCAATCTTAATCATCGGTCATATCTTTTATTCCAATGTTAAGTCAATGTAAATCAAAAACTCATTTTCAACTTATGAGTTCACATTGGCCAAGGATTTCATTATCAACTTAATCGGATCAAAATGTAGATCATAATCTCTTACTATCTAAGAGTGATAAATCATCTATTGATCATTCACAACATTCATATGATTCTTGACATACCCAAACAATGATGTATTAGCAACCATTGGCAGAGCAACATCTAATATCACCAAAGTATGACTGTCCTCAAAGGACCAATTCCACTATCGAACATTAGAGATTAACTACTGACACTCAGATAGTTATCCATGTGAAATCTCCCAGCGGATCTCCAATGTTTTGTTCTATAACAAAACATCCACGTGTTTATTCAAGTGTCACCACACTTTAACTTGTGAGATCAACTACTTACTTCATAAGTAAGAAATGCCACACGTGATGGTCTATCTATAATAATGATATATGTATCTTGTTATTACATGCGACGACAGACGATCTAAGATTCAATCATATGTGATTTGTATCTCACAATCACAACTCCTTGCGATTAACAAATCACTAAGACTTGAATCTACGGATTCTATTATTTAATTAATTAGAATATTAATTCAATTAAATAATAGATCTTGTCATAAATATGCATCTATTATATACATTAAAAGTAGGGGTCCCCCCCTGATTTTTTGCACTAGCCCATTACTTGAAAAAAAAAAGTTTGGCCAATTATTTGGCCCATTCTAGAGTCCCAGACCCCATGATAGAGCCCTTTCATGCGAGCCCTTTCTTCCAGTTCCAGACACCAATTTCTTGCAATCAACCGACCAAAACCATGAGAACCTGCTATTGTGCTGCATCCGGCGACTGCCATCGACATACCGGCAAGCAATTGCACCGTCGCTGGGAGAACCTACCTTTCTGGACTCGCACAAATTGAGAACCTGCCTTTTCGGACTCGCACCGTCGTTGCTCGCACGCGACGCCCTGGACGGCTACCAAGTCGGCAAGTCGGTAGGTGAGTAAGTTTTCTATTTCTTATTGATTGTTATGTGTATTCAATTTCATTGTTTCAATATTCAAAATTTCTGCTATGGTGATTGCCAATTGGAATTGGAATTTGGAATGGTATGTTGTAGACTGCTATGGTGATTGCCGAATTGGAATTTGGAATGGTATTCAAAATTTCTTCTATGGTAGCCTCAAGAGTCAAGCCTGTAGACTGTAGTGAATACCGAATAGTGAGTAGTCTATAGAGTTTGGCAGCTATCTATTGCTATGCTAATGCAGAATGCTAATATGCTATTGATTAGGATTTAGGAAATTTTGAGGAAATAAGATATTAATAGTCATAGGAATAAGAAAAGCTGTCCACGGGACCACAGCTAAATTTTTGAGTTTGGATGTTATTGAATTTTCTATTGGTAAATGGTAAGTGGTAACTATGTGGTCCACGTCCACTAACTGAGTCTCTACTATTTATTTTCTGTTGAATTTTCTTTTATTTTGTTTATTTATATTCCAATTCCTATTTATTACAGTCAGTTACGGAAAGATTTTATAAAACAAAAGCTCTTGAGATTGCGGAAAATGTTAATGAAGAGACGTCAATTGGAGACGATTTTGATGTTAACAACTTCCCACCGATCCTGGATTAAGGACTCCAATTTTGAATTACAATTCTAACATTAGAGATCAAGTTCGGAGAGCATATATGCAAAATGGTCATTGTCAGCCATTTAACCATGAATTTAAGAAAAGACAATTTGGAGAAAAAGAATCTAGACGATTCAATCCTTCTTGGTTTAATGAGTTTGAAGGTTGGTTGGAGTATAGCATGGCAAAAGAGGCAGCTTTTTGCTTGTATTGTTATCTTTTTAAAACAAGTAGTGGGAAACAAGGTGTAGGCGACTCATTTGTTGGTGAAGGATTCACGTATTGGAAAGATAAAAAGAGGCTCGGTACTCATGTTGGAAAGCATAATAGTTCACATAATCAAACTTGTATTAAGTGTGAAGCTTTGATGAATCAAGAACAACACATTCAAACGGTTTTCTTCAAGCAGTCAGAACAAATGAGAAATGAATATCGTGTCTGTCTTATTGCATCAATTGATTGTGTTCGAGTTCTGTTGAGGCAAGGGCATTCATTTCGAGGCCATGATGAATCTAAGAATTCTTTGAATCCATGTAACTTTCTAATTCAAGTAGAATTTCTGTCTGATCATAATCATGAGGTTAAGGCTGTGACATTTGAAAATGCACCCTAAAGTTGCAAATTAACATCCCATAAGGTACAAAAGGATATAGTAAATGATTGTGCTACTGAAACGATAAATGTTATTATCAAAGATATTGGTGATTTGTTATTCGCTATCTTAGTTGACGAATCTCGTGATGTTTCAATGAAGGAGCAAATGTCAGTTGTGTTACGTTATGTGAAAAATGGGTTTGTAAATGAACGTTTCATAGGTCTTGAACACGTGTCCACTACCACACCTGTCTCACTCAAGGCTGCTATTGATAAGATATTTTCTAGATATAATTTAAGCATTTCTAATTTGCGGGGAGAGGATTATGATGGGGCAAGTAATATGCAAGGTCAGTTCAATGGTCTCAAAGCACTCATCTTAAATGAGAACCCTTGTGCTTTTTACATTCATTGTTTTGCGCATCAACTCCAACTAGCTCTTGTAGCTGTGGCAAAGAACAATAGACCGATTACTAATTTCTTTTGTGTGGTTGCAAACGTGATAAACAATGTTGGAGCATCTACTAAACGTTGTGATCTTCTTCGAGATAAACAACATATTTTATTGTTGAGGCATTGGAGAATAGTGATATTTTAAGTGGACGGGGCCTTAATCAAGAAACCACTCTTCAGCGTTCAGGTGATACTCGTTGGGGATCACATTATAATTCTTTGGTTAGCTTGATTAGCATGTTTACGGCTATTATTGATGTACTTGGAATAATTGAAGAAGATGGATCAAGTACTTGTGATCAAAAAAATGATGCATTTAATATATTGGAGTCAATACAATCGTTTGATTTTGTATTTAATCTACATTTAATGAGAAGTATCTTGGAGATTTCAAATGATTTGTCAAAGGCATTACAAAGGAAAGATCAAGACATTGTTAATGCAATGGACATGGTGAAAATTTGCAAAAAGAGACTCCAACTTATGAGAGATGATGGGTGAGATTCTTTCTTACGACATGTTTCTTCTTTTTGTGAGCATCATTATATCAATGTCCCAAACATGGATGGTATGTTTATGCGTTCTGCACATGGTGGTCGCCCTCATCGTAATCCTCCACAAATGACCAACTTGCATCACTTTCGGGTAGATTTATTCTATTCTGTCATAGATACGCAACTTCAAGAATTGAATGATCGTTTCTCATAGGTAAATACTGATTTGCTCCTTTGTGTAGCTTGTCTATGTCCACAAAATTCATTCTCTGCTTTTGATAAAAGAAAGTTGATTCAACTTGCTAAGTTTTATCCACAAGATTTTTCAGAAGTAGATTTCTTCACACTTGACAATCAACTTGATAATTACATTTTTTATGTCCTCTCTAACAAAGAGTTTGAAGAATTAAATGGTCTCGGTGCTCTCGCACAACAGTTAGTTTTGACAAATAAGAGCAGATCATATCCAATGGTTTACAAGCTTTTGACTTTGGCACTAATTCTTCATGTTGCTACTGCTACGGTAGAGAGTGTATTTTCTGCCATGAACATTGTGAAGAATAGATTGTGCAATCGAATTGGAGATGAGCGGATGAATGATCGTCTTATTGTTTATGTGGAGAAAGACATATTCTTAAAGATTGATAATGAGGTGATTGTACAAAGATATCAAAGTATGAAAATTCGTAAAGAACAATTATAAGGTATTTCATTTTAGTATAATGCTTGTGTTATAATTTTTTTTTTTCTTTTTTACTGATACCGCCCGCACTGGACAAATATCTTGGGTCCGCCCCTGATTAAAAGTATTTGTATCCAAAATTGATTAGACTTAGCGCATAACACTTACACTAAGATGTTTAATTAGCCTAACAGGGTACAAAAAAAAAATTAAGAAAATAACAATTCACAAGAGATTTGCACCATGCTGCTGTTATCTATTTTGTCTCTTTCTCCAGAGGTTAGGCCTGAATTAGGCTTCCATTCAAGATTGAAAATGATATAGTCTATAAGAATATTACACGTTAGGGTATTGAATATTCAAACGACTTTTATTGTGCTATCCCCCTCAACTTGGTAGAGTAGTGTTTTTACATCGAGAATTGTCAATCGACGTCAATGTGTTTAGGGTTCATTGAATATAGAATTAGTGACAATTTGAATTACAATGGTGTTATCGTTAAGAGTTCACTATTTCTAAAGAGAAAAATAGTTTACATGATTATTTGTTCAACCTAACTCTATTTCTTGGACTTTGCTCCCTTCATCTATTCTCCATCGACGCCAATAATTAAAAAAACAATATTTTCTTGCTTGGCATAAAGATTTAGAACTTTGTGTGCGCCCTTCCCAATTGCAGCAATTACATCATCGTCGTCATCATCGTTATTATTATTGTGTGGACTAGCATGCACTGGAATGCTTAAAAGTAATAAAAATCTTTGTTAAGTACCTTTCTTATTTTAAAAATATTTGAATGAATTATTTTTTTCTTAGTATATTAGTATAAGAAATTTACATATTTGGAAATAACTCTTTACCTACTATACAAATTAATTACTTATTAGTTTTTTTTCTAATTTTGATCAGTAAATATTATTTAGTCTAAAATTTGCCAAACATGCAATTAGATGGGAAATTCACATATGATATTACTCAGATCAACATGACTCAAATGGCTACAAGAAAATTTTATTTTAATATTGAAAGCTTTTGTTTTAAAAAGCTACTCGATGATCGTTTTTCGATGAAATAGACTAAAAATGACTTTTTACGACAAAAAATTGCGTCGTCAAAAATAATTTTTTTTTTTTCTGTAGTGAATTGATGGGAAAAAATCCATTCCAGATTAAAAAAATAAAAAATATAGCCAATAAGAATGTTACATTTAGATGAAACTTTTGTCTCCTCATCTATAGATAAGCCTATAGGTCAATGGATTTATAGAGAGAGTGGAATAGTTAATGAATTTTATGTTTCTAAATTCACTTTCAACTACTAAATTCTCGTGTAATAATATCATTTATCTTTATTAGAGTTCACGTCATTGGAATGAATGAATCGAAGTGCCACCACATCCATCCTGAGAAAAAAAATAAAAAATTAACATTACTTATTTTCATATTATACCATATTATATTATATCAATGCGTCATGAGTATCTCTACAATACCGTTTTCGCCATCTCATGGATTTTGCTGTTAGTTTTGACCATTGGGAAATGGGAATGAATGGATAGTAACTTGATTGTCAAATGATTGGTTGAAGCAAAAGTCACGTTTTATTATCCAATTGGAATTTCATTTAAATTTTATCAGTACTTACTTTTAATCACTCAAATTAATTAATTTATTTACTTCATAATTCGAGAAAAGACATATTTCATCAAAGGTCCATTAAAACACGATATATAATCCAAAAGTCTACGATGTTTACTTGATATATTAAGAGAATCCAGTGATGGGCATAGGATTTTGAGTCAGCATGAGTGACCGTGGATCGTCGATCGTTGTCAACAATAAAATATTAAGAGCCCAATTTGATGTCAATTTTTTTTTTTTGCAAAAAGTGCATTTTGGAATAGTGATTTAGTGAATAATATGTGGTTAAAAATAAGGAAAAGTTTTGAATTTTAACATAATATTATTTTATTGATAAATGTGCGGTTGAAAGAAGAAAGAAAAATGTATTTTGAAAAAAAAAATCAAACAATGTCTAAAATTTAAATATAATAATTATTTTGTTCAAACTAAATATATATAATTTTCTTGTAAAATTAGTAATATTCACCAAATGATATTGGTGCTAAATTTTGTATAATTCAAAGGAATATTACGGGTTCAAATTTTTAGAATTGCATTAAACTCGCTAAAATGTAACATATATTATTCTGGTAAGATAGAATATAAAATCCAATGAGTGCAACAATGGTCAAACCCTTAATATTCAAAGGAGTGGTCACGGTTTCAAATATTCCCTCCTTATCCATTTTAATTTTGGTACCAAATCGAAACTTCCTATATGAAAAAAGGAACTCTCACCAGCTGAGCTATGAGGATGTTTCAAAATAAAATAGATTACCAATTATATAATCTCAACTTTTTATTAGAAGTCAACAAAAAATAAAATCTTCCCGACTGATTCAACACGCGCGACAGTCGGGATTCGTCGGGTACTGGGTCCGTCATTGAGAGAACCGACAAGTCCATGTGCCGGCGCAACTCGTTTTCATGATATAATCGATAAGAATATTTTAGTCAACCTCAAATTAAAGTCTTGAATATTTAAATGACTTTCAATAGTTGTACTAATCAAGTTTTTCATATTAAGCTTCCACTTACCAAAATTTATAATTAATGTATAAATGATCAAACTTTATTTTTAATTAATTGATATTTAAATACGATTAATTTATTCATTACTTATTTTATATATTTATAAATTAAACTATTTATATTTTTTCCCAAAAGGAGATTACTGTGTATTTAAGTACCAGATTATTAATTCCATGAACTTGGACAGATGGACTTTTACATGGTTTTGTTTTTCCATGCATAAAGTTTCACTGAGCCAGAATTTTAACAACCCTCCCCCTCGCAGTGGGGTGGGGGGTGGAGAGAGATAATTTTTTAGTCCCTTTTTTGTTCACATGGGTTACGTAGATTCCACTCATGTGAATGAATGTCAAGAAATGCGTTAAAATTCTTCTGACAAACAAGTTTAATTCGAATTTTAAATATGCTAATCAGAGTTGAACGGCCATAACACATTATAAGTGTTGTAAAAATAATATTTGATACCAATTTATTGGAAGGATTTAATGAGTCAAATGAACTAAATAAAATAAAATTTATGATAAAAATTTAAAAGAAAAAAATTGTACTCACAAAACTCAACTTTTTTTATTCAAATTTTATGTGATGATTGTTGGGTTTTGATACCCAATAAATTGTTGCGATGATGTTAAACCAGTTTTATGATCGATGATGGAAGTGAAATGTCGACACCACAATGAACAAACTATTCCGACAACCTAAGTGGGTCATTTAAAGTAGTCTAATTTCATTAGTGTTGTTCATGGTCCGGTCCATTAATTTGGACGGCTTTAAGCGTTGAAAGCCCACTTATTGTTATTTATTGGGCCTCTTGTGTTTGACCTAAAAGCCCACTACCTTGGCTTATAAGTGGGTCAGTTTCCTTATGTTTTGCCCTAATGTGAGTGTTGAAGCTGTGAGAATTGGGAGAGGAAAGAGAGTTTCTTACTTTGTACTTCCTTTTGCGTTGTGCTACCTTCTTCTCATCTTCTCTTAGCCTTCGTGGCTAGTTTAGGCTACAAAATCTTCATTCACACTCAGCCTTTGTAGCACCTTGGAAGCAACCATTGGTGGTATCGTTGGTTTGGAGATTGGTTGTCATTAGAAGTCATCATGTGGGTTGACATTAGGTTTGTGGTTACCGTAAAGGGGTAATCATTGTTTGTTGCTAAACTTAGGAATTACTTTTTAATTATTTGCCTTAAATTCTTCGTGAATTTGTTGTCGATTTATTTTTTCATTATTAGGATTGCACGTGACATTAGAAAAGTTTACTTGACTATTTTGTGTTATTTGTGTCGGTACTTTACTTGTGGTCGTTGTTGGTTGCATTTTGTGTTCTATGCATTTTCCTGTAAAATGGCGACACATTTTGAGTTGTGCTTTTTTAATGAAAAGAGTGATATTTTAATTTGACAAAATAAAAAGGTTTTTTCAAAAACTTATGATAGCAAATATATGTCTAAAGCAAATGCGAAAATTAAGATATGTTTTAACTGCAGTATTTTGGACATGGTTGAAAGTCTATTCTAGAAATGATAGGTAAGATAAGGAGAGTAGTGAGGCGAATGTTGACTTTGGGTCAAGTGATGACCCGTGTGAGGTTTATTGAGGGTAAACCTGGTTATTGCATGTACATCTATGTATAATCAATTTCTGCATGTGTGTGATTACTCAATTCAGTTGCATGATTATATGTGCAGTTTTCAATGTGTTTGGTAGGTGCATTGTCATGAATTGGACTGATATTATTACTTGGTATAATTGTTTGCATGCATAGTAGATTGAGATCTATGGCGTACTCCATTTTACTCTGTGAGTGGTGTGATAGAGTGTGGTAGTGAGAAGTAAGAAGGGTAGCCATTTTCTCCCTCATCTTTGTGAGCCTGTGTGGTTTATGAGATTAGAGGCAGCCTGTAAGGGTTATCTTCTTTCTCTGTGTGAGCCTCTTTTATGAGTGTAGTGAAGTAACAAACTCTTTCTTCCATTCTCTTTGTGAGTGCCACCCTCATCATTCCCTTTGTGGGATTAGTCCTTTGTGGATTTTTTGAGCGTTGGTGATTGGAGTAACCTTGTGGTGCGTGAGTGAATTTAAATTTGTGCCTTAACCTTGTGGTGCGTGAGTGAAAGATGTTGATTTTCCATAGTGGGTTTGTGATGTGTTAGCAATGTATTGTATGTCTTTTGTTGGTAAGGTGTAGAATAGATGCCTAGGGGTACATTGGTGGTTTGTACTGTGGGGTGTGGAGCGTGGCGTTTGGATCATGAGTGAAGAAGTGATCAAATTTTAGAATCTTTTATCTGTGAAGAGACCCTGATCAGGTGGAGTGCGAGTGAAGCACTTCTATCACTTCTATTAGGTGAAGACCCGTTATCCACTTAGGTTGGAGAAGTGGTATGGTAGGTGCTTCTGGTTCGAAACACAAGGCAATGTTTGTGATACCAATTTTATTGGTTACCTTGATTGTGCAAGTATGAACTTTGTATTTTGGTTGCTGCAGATTTATTGGGTATCAAGGTGGAGATTTTTTGGATTTTGATACCCAATAAATCTGGACAATGATGTTAAACCGATTTTATAGTTGGATAAGACTTCATAAGCCTCGGCCGATGATTGAAGTGAAATGTCGACACTACAATGAACGAACCATTTCGATAACCTAAGTGGGCCATTTGAAGTAGCATATTTCATTAGTGTTGTTCATGGCCCGACCCATTAATTTGGACGGCTTGATGGTTTTACTGAGCTGGTCTTAGAGAAATTGGAGGAGAATAATCTACAAATGGTATCAGAATAGGGTTGTGGTGGATTTTTTGGCCAGAAAACGAGCAAAAACTGTCGAAAAACTCACCAGAAAACCGAAAGAGAAAACTGTCACACAAAAACCGCACATGTAAATGCGATTTTCGGCCAAACTAGTGGTCGGTTGGTAAAACGGACACCACTGGAGAACTTAGTAGGCGGAGGAGCAGTTGAGGGGTGGCGTGTGACGACCGGCGACGACGAGCATCGTCGGCGCGTGAGGCCTACCACGGCGCAGAGGACGGCGTGTGGGGCGCATGGGCCCTCTTTCGGCGAAGTGGTCTTCAGGCAGTTTTTCCAGGACGTCGAGTCGGACTTTGTGGTGTTGTTGGATTTCAGTTTCGGGCAATACGATAAAAGTTGGATGATTTACCCTTGGACGTTCGGGTGTTAAGTGCCTTTTGCGTTGACGGAAGCTTTGGGGTGGATTGCGATAGTCCCAAAGTGGTGAATTCGCAGCTCTCGTTATTTACGGACTTTCAGACGAGGTTTGCTTGGTATCGTATTCTTTACCTTTTATTATTGCAGTTAAATTTATTGTGTAGGATAACTTATGTTTCGCATTAGAAATCATCGTGTGGCGGTGACGTTAGGTTTGGGTTTACCGTGAAGGGGTAACCATTGCTTGTTGCTAGACCTATTAATTACTTGTTAATTATTTGTCTTAAATTCTTCGTGAATTTGTTGTCGATTTATTTTTCATTATTAGGATTGTACATGACCTTAGGAAAATTTATTTGACTATTCTATGTGATTTGTGTCGGTACTTTACATGTGATCGTTGTTGGTTGTATTTTGTATTCTGTGCATTTTCATGTAAAATGACGACACATTTTGAGTTGTGTTTTTTTAATGAAAATGGTGATATTTTAATTTGACAAAATGAAAAGATTCTTTTCAAAAACTTATGATGGCAAATGTAGGTCTAAAGCAAATGTGGAAATTAAGACGTGTTTTAATTGTAGTAATTTGGACATGGTTGAAATAGACTGTCCTATGAATGATAATAAAAGGTAAGATAAGGAGATTAGTGAGGCGAATGTTGACTTTGGGTCGAGTGATAACCTCTGTGAGGTTTCTTGAGGGTAAATCTGGTTATTGCATGTACATATGTGTGTAATCATTTCTACATGTGTGTGATTGCTCAATTCAGTTGTGTTGACACACTAAAATGCAGCCCAAAATCGAAAAGAAGTCCAATTGAGAAATCTAAGATAAAGACCCAACAGAAGCCAATTAAAAGGCCCAAGAAGAAAAACCCAAGTTGGAGGCCTGTGGAAAAACCTGAATATTGGAAGCCCAAGAACAAAGGAATACCATCGCCCGAAGGTTGTAGGACGCCCAGAGGCCGAATGAGGATAGTACGGCACAATCGCCCAGAACGACAGCCTCATTGTTGCCCAGAACCCCAAGTCGCCCAAAATCAAACAAGTCTAAAGGATATAGTTTGGAAGCGGTTGGCAAGTAAACCCGGCACGATCCCACGATCCAGGAAGCAGCAAAGGTAGTGGCAGCGGTTACTAAGCAACTACTCCCCGAATAAGTGATTCCTCACTAAAAGAGTGGGCGGTTACGAAGGATATGAAGCAAATCTGAGCAGTTTCGATAATCAAGGGACGCTCAAGAAGTATAAAAGAAGTAACGTCATAGAAGAAAGCCCGAATCAAAAACTCTCTACAAGAGATCATGTAATTTTTATTCCTTAGTTTAAATTTAATCCTTTTTCAGTACTCGTGTGTTTGCGCCTCTTGGAGGCGTTTTGTCTACTTCCCAATTGTAATCCTTTACTGGCATACGCACCCCTTTTTGGGACTTTGTCTCAAGAGGTCTGTTCCTTACACAATCGTCTGACTCCTCTCTCTCGTAATTGTTGGCGGGTTGCAAAAACGCGCGAAAACAAGTTGCAAGATTATATGTGCATTTCTCAATGTGTTTGATATGTGCATTGACATGAATTGGAGTGATCTTATTACTTGGTGGTTTTACTGAACTCGGTCTTGGAGAAATTAGAGGACATTAATCTACAATGATGAAATACTACAAATAAGCAACATTTTTATATTACATTTGATACATAAGAATTAATTGTTAATACATAATTTAAACGTCTGTTAAAATTCATAAATACATTAATCGAAATAAATTCATCTATAATAAATCTAGGTCAATGTAGATCAAGATTCGTCAAGTCAAGATTCATTAAGTCTATATTATTGTGAATGTTAATTAATTGAGAATTAATAACAAGAAATTCATACATGACAAGAATTTAGTGGTTTGTATTACATATTGAAAAGCAAAAAGCAAATTATTATTGAAATAATTGAATTGTAGAGTGTTAAAACGATCCAAAAAATGATTCTCGCTTAATATGATATATATAATACTTTATAGATGTTCATGTTTGGCAACTTCAAAAATTGGAAAATAACATTTTGGTTATGGCCAAAATTTATTTTAAGATATCTTCAATAGACTTTATAAAAATGAGATATTTTTTATTTTCACGAGTCAAATCTTGAAATTAGATTTCAGTAGACACTTAATTTTAAAATTTAAAATAAAAATTGGGTGTTAAGTAACTTAAACATCCACAGGGGAATATAATCAATTTTCAGTACTCAAAGTTGATAATAGCCTATATTGTTTTTTTTTTTCATATATGTATTACACATTGCCAAAAAAATAAAAATAAAAACAATCCAAAAATCACAAACTCAAATACTTGAAAATTCCCAAACTTTTAACTTTCTTTTGACCGCTTTTTTCAAAGATGCTAATAGTTTGCTTTGATCTTTGATGGTGGCCAAATTTGTCACATCTTTCAAAATTCAAACTTTGTGTTTTGGATTTTCTCTCATTTTGATAGTATTCAATTTTTTTGTTTAGGTCATCTAAATTTTGTTTTTTTGATCAGGAATCATGGTTTTTTTTTTTTATTGTCCGATATGTTTAGTCATTACTGTAGTCATAAAAAAATAATAACAAGTAATGAGTTGGGTCAATTTAAATAACTAGCTCAATTAAATTTACTAAATTAAAGCATAGGCCCATAAAATTTTAAAGACACATCTTACTTTTTTATTTAAAATCCATAATTATTCAATTATAATGAATTTAATTGAATAAATTGAGTGGTTACCAAAATTGGCCGTGAGTTTCCCCTATAAATAATATCAAAGGTCCATTACAAGGAAAGGGAAAAGTGTAGAAGAAAATCACGAAGTGTTGAAGAAATCATCTCAACTCCAAGTCCGGAAAATACGAAGAAGATCAAAATCTTCTTCAAATCAAACAAATCCAAGAAGTTCAAAGTCTTTTTCAAATTAAATCAAGATCAAGTCCAAGTTTCGAAGTGCAAGTCCAACTTTCGAAGTAGAAATCTAAGTGTTAAACAAGTCAAGCTCTCGGCAAACAAATTCTCAATAAATCCCGAAGCATAGGGTTCAAGTCACATGACTCCTCGTCTTCAAATATTCATATCATTAAATAGATGATTTTGAAATTTCACAATTACAAGAAGATTCATATCCATTTGTATTTCTCAAAAATACAATTTTGTAACGATTTTTGTATTTTAATAGCAAAATTCGTTGTACAAATTTCTTGGAACGCCCAGTGAGTCCTTCTTGTCCTCTCATCTTTTGATCTCAGAATTCTCAACTTTCAACTACTACATCAACAATGGCAAACGAACAAGTGAAACAAACCATGACTCATCTCGAAGAGACACTTGCTGAATTGTTCCATGCGATCAGGGCCCAAACAAGAAATGGAAAAACTCAACCCCCACCACTAAAGAAGTTCTCCAACAAAGGTAGGATAAAAATTACTTTCACAAAACCAAACTCTCGTTCAATAGAAAAGACCAAGAGTTTGACGAAAATTTCTTGTTCGGGCTCCATCTCCAGTGGTAGATCATTGTCTGGATCCCTTCATACCACTTCTCTGTAAAGGTGAGGAGACTATACTTTGTTTGAAGAATCACTTGAACCAGTAATGGTCATGGAAGCGACATCGGACTCAGATGATCGAATCCAACAAATGGCTTTAGCCATTGAAAACGAAGTCACTAGAAGAAAAAGACGCACAAGTTAATGCATTCATGCACGGGCTAGAGCTGCAAAATATGTTGAAAGAAGATCGAGAAAATCTAGGATCTTCCAAAGCTAAAGATCCGAAAGTCCAAAAACGCCAACAGAAATAAGATATATATGACCGCACAGTTGTTCAAAATGTTTGCGTAATACTACTTCAAAATGTTGGCAACCAAAACCTGAAACTAAAGAAAGAAAAGAAACAGTAGAAGCATCTAGAGCCATTATCAGCAAAACTGAATTCAATAAATGATCAAATACACGTAAGGTTAAGACTCCATAGTTAACTATGGCTAGGAGCTTACTAGATCCAATAATAATAAAAAAAAAATCACTCACCTAGTAACTCAGAAATCACAATGTGAGATATTTAACATATTATTTACTAAGAAGGAAAAGAAAAACAAGATCCAATTTTTGAATGAAAAGAGTATCCCAGAAATAAGAATTCATCAAAAAAAAATTAGTCCAAATTGACAGGTGCATATTAGAAATCAAGAATCTAACAAAACACGATACCCATATGAAAATCAAACAAGTAAAAAAAGAATCAACATTTTCATCTGTACAAAGAGTGGGGAAAACTACGGAGATCAACAAAGAACATCGATTCATAGTAAAAATGTATATTCACTTACCAAAAAATCTTGTTTCAATAATTTTTTCGACCGATCTATAATGAAAACTTCAAAATCTGCAAAAGAAACACAAAAATAGAGGATTAGAACTTCTAGGTTGGTGAACGCAGAAAATATTTTGAAAATATTACACATCATATAGACAAACTCGTGGGAAAGAGAAATAGAAGAGTGAAGAAGACGGGAGAAATCTTGCACAATGACTGTTTCGCGAACTAGAGAATGAAGTATGGGACGTTGCGTGGTCGAGAAATGGGGAAAAAGTCAAAGAAGGAAAAAAAATGATTAAAAAATGCACGTGGAAAAATGAAGGGAAAGAAGGGTCAAAAAACGTGTTTTCTATTTTAGTGGATGATGACGTCAGCATGACACGCATATGACGCGATATGAACAGTAACAAAACTCTTCTCTTTTATATATTGTAAATGATATTATTGTCCACTTGAAAGTGGTTGCATGTTGAGATTATTTCTTCAATATCCACGAAGTATGAGGTTCTGCCATCATTAACTATGTATAATACTGAACTTGAAGTCAACATGTGTGCAAGTAACACAATATAATACTATATTTATAAAGATAGTGACTTTTTATATATATAAAAAAATGTCACTTTTTAATGCAAAAGAAATATTTAAAAGAACGACACAAAAATGATTATTCAATTTTATTAAATGATTCTTTTGAGTAGTTGTTAATATAAGAAAAACATGGTTCTTATAATTTTGCCACGCGATTCATCTTATTTTACCAGAGGTATAGAGCGCCCAAACACGTTTTATGTAAGTGTAATGACATCGAACTTTATTCGCATAGATTAATTGTGAATCGTTCGGAATTTCTTATTAAAGAAATTGACCAGCTTGAATACATGGATATAAATCTCCATTGAATTCTAAACATTAAATTCTAAATAGATATAATGAATGGTAGACAAGTAAACGACATTTGTGGATCATATGAAATGTATGAATAAAAAGTAGTTTAATTGATTATACTTGTTAACCAAACATGGCGCAATATTTACACGACTCATTTTGCATTCCCAACCTTTGAGCTTTCTTTTTAATTGCTAAAATTAAAAGTTGATAAAAATGAATATGGGATAAGTATGTAGTACTTGTGAATACTATAAAATATTAAGTAAAAAAATAAACCTTGATTTTGGAAAATAACTTGTTCGCAATTAAAAAAGAATTATTGTTTGTATGACCCAATTTATTTGAAAATTATTTTTCGTAAAATTCATTTTTGAACACACAACAATTTTATATGTAAACTCCTAATTATTTCATACTTTTTAATAATACATTTTTTTTAAAAAATATTTTTCTTTCAAATAATCTCTAATATTTGCCTGACTATGGCCTGTTTGGTACGAATTCTCCAAATTCTACAATAAATTAATTCTCATTTTCAACCACACATTTTTTAATAAAATAATATTTTTCATCACATCAATAATTTTTTCTTCTTTTTCAACTACACATTTCCCATCATATCACTATTCAAAATCAATTCTTCCCCCAAAAAATCCCTCCCAAACAAGCTCAAAAGTCAAAATCAGAAGTAATTCTATTACTTTTATGACTTTTATTTTGTCCACACTCCACATATTTCCAAAGTAAGGAGAAAAACTTGTACAAAAAGAACACTGCAGAAAAAGGCACCTTATCGCGCCTTCCTAAAAGTTCATTTCCAAAACATAATGGACCCCGCCCGACCACTTTTTGCCTTCTCGAACCCACGAAGATGCTCCGTCTCAATTTAAATCATTACTCACCTCCGCCTCCTAACGAACCTTCTAGAAAGAAACCATTCCTTGCCTGCCTCCCATTCTCTCACCTCCATTGCGTGTTTTTCCAGCTCTTTCTGGGATTCTTGAAGACTATTCAGTTATTGGCTATCTCCTTTCAAGGTATTATTCTGAGATTTGTGTTGTATTTTGGAATAACTAAATCCGTATTTCTGCTTGTTAATCAAATTTTTTTTTTCTGAGAAAGTTCACTTTGAATTAGATATATATAGATCAACACGAAGAAACATATAGATTTGAATCCCGAAATCGCTATGTTTAAAAAAAATTGAATGATTATTTTCGTAAATGTTCTCAACTTTATTTATGTTTTTTTGACCTTTTTAAATATTAATTCAAATCAGCTGTATAAAGCTGAATTGTTAGAACATCCAGGAATAGTCAAAAAAATCATCAATCAATGTTCACTACATTCAAAGCTAAAGCAGCAACGTAAAGCTGATTTTTTTTTTTTAGCTAAACCTTTTTATCAAAAATCAACTCAAATATATATAGTGAAATTCTGTAAAATGAAAAAATATTCATAATTTGAATTTCTTGATTGTTTTTGGACTTTTAGTAGCTGTGAATGTGATATGTCACCATTTCCGGTGGAGCAGAGAGGCGAGTCGACAGCAGGCGGTGGTAGCGGCGGTGATTTGCAGAGGTCTGTTCCGACACCATTTTTGACGAAAACCTATCAATTGGTGGACGATCCGAGCACCGATGAGCTGATCTCTTGGAATGAAGATGGAACAACGTTCATAGTATGGCGGGCAGCTGAATTCGCCCGAGATTTTCTCCCCAGATATTTCAAGCACAACAATTTCTCCAGCTTCGTTCGTCAACTCAACACTTACGTATGTCTCTTGAAACTGAAAATTCGTATAATCTCATTTTCATTTTGGTATTTACCCAAAGCAGTCGGTCTTCTATCCTACATCATCCCCACGATGTATGGACCATGTATGTGGACTAACTCAAGTTTTAACATTATGGAATTTTTTTTGTGGTTTTGTTCTTCCCCTTTTTCGGATTATTTTTGGCCACTGTCTGTATCAAAAAAATGAAATCTTCCATACTGAGAATTTTCCATTTTTTTGGTGGTGAATTTGCAGGGATTTAGGAAAGTAGTACCGGATAGATGGGAATTTGCAAATGAATGCTTCAGAAGAGGCCAAAAAGGACTGTTAAGAGACATTCAGCGCCGGAAAATCTCAACTGCGGCAGCCACAACATCGATAACAACCAACGTCCAGGAGGTGACGGTGGCAGTACCGTCGGCTTCTGTTGTAGCACTCTCTCCGGAAAACTCTGGTGATGAGCAGATTCTTTCATCAAACTCATCGCCGGCCGCCACCGTCACTCCGGCAATCCCGTTGCGGATTTACACAACTGGGACGGAGCTTCTGGAGGAAAATGAGAGATTGAGAAAGGAGAATTCACAGTTGAGCCAAGAATTAAACAAATTGAGGAGCTTGTGCAGCAATATATATAATTTGATGTCGAATTATGCGGAAACTCGTGGGGATAAGTGTACAATATCGTTGCCGGAGGGAAAAGCATTTACTTTTATGCAGGAAACGCAGGTCAGAGTGGAGGACGACGGCGGACCGAAATCCACGGCGGCAGCTATGGCTGTGGATGGAAAAGAAGAGACGACTCCAAGGCTTTTTGGGGTTTCAATTGGGGTGAAACGAGCAAGGAGTGAAGACGACGTGGCAGAAGACCAGGTCGTTAAGTGTGAATTGGATGTGAAATTTGAGCCGTCAGATCCTAGCACAAGTAAATATCAGGACCGTCGGCTGGATAAATTATGAGTGAAAAGGCGATTTTGTGAAAAATAGATATGGATATTAGTGTGGGACCACTAGGAAGGAGAGATGTGGATAATGTAACACGTGGCCCACCAGATGCTTCGTAGATAGTGCATTTATTTTTATGATGTTTCTTTATAAACAATTTTGTCCCATTAGAAGAAAAGATTTGGGTCATTATATTTTGATTTTGGAAAATACCATTGATACTCTTTTGTTGATATTATAAAAAATTATAATAATGTGTTATCACGTGATAAAATGTAAAAAATAATATACATCTAGCATAATTGAGTAATTTTATGTTTAAAGGCCAGTTCCATATAGATTAAAATCAAATTAAAATTGAAAAATTAGTCGTTATTGTTGAATTTTATTAGATGAGTAGGACTCAATAACGATCATATTTTCAATTTTAATCCCTACCGAACGAGACCCAATAATGGCCCTATTATGTGCAGTCATCCTAGCATAACTAAAATCTTTGAATTGCATCACTTTCAGTCTCTGTGAATGGTTTTTGGTTCAGCAACTTATTTTTACATATGAGGGCATAATAGTAATTAGATAAGTTGATGAGGTGGTGGTTAAGGTAGGGAGGAATTACATAAAATGGTACATAAGAAATTATATAAAATGATGTGAAATGAAAAAATTGACGTGTTTTAAATTGACAAATGTTAGTGTGTCATGTGATATTATGTAACCTTTTATGTAAACTTTCATATACATGTAGCAAGATCATCGTGCTTTGTATTATTCTTTTTATACAAAAAATGGTACATAAGAATTACATGATGATGTGGAAGGGAAATATTTGATGAAGAAATTGACTGTGTTTTAAATCGACAAATTGTAGAGTGTCATGCGACATTATGTAAACATTTATGTACATGTAGCAAGATCTTTATACTTTAATCTCAATAGTTGATTTTATTTAGGGATGACAAAAAAATTCGACAAACTCGATACTCGTGGACCCCTTCCCGAACATGGCGGGGTTATTAGCATAATCGGGTATTTGGGGAGGGGACGGGTAACGGGCGCCCCGCCCCGTTTAATATTTTTTTATTTTTAATAGTTTTTTTAAGAATTCAATACTTTAAATGGAAAATTTTATTAGTTTTAATAGAAAATTAAAATTAAAATTATTTGTCTCAATCTAAAGAATGAGGGAAATAATATAAATTATCAAAAACTAAAAAAAAAAAAAAATTAAACGGGGCGGTAAATGGGGCAAGGGCCCCTACTCGCCCCGCCTTAAACGGGTAACGGGGCGGGGAATTTCTTGGCTGGTCAGGGGCGGGGCCGCCCCCCGGTTGCCATCCCTAATTTTATTCAATGGTTAAAAGCTTCAAATGTCTCACCGCTGCTTGTGTATGGTCATTTTAGACCTAATTTTAGAAATAAGATTGAAGATATTTGATAAACATAAATATTACACTTATCTCGTCATTTTAGCCCTTGTATGACAACAATTAAATGGGAAAACTACGTTTTGAAGTGATTTTTAGGAGGTTGTGTTGTTAAAAAATATGGTAAAGTTTTGAACTTACGTGTATAATATTTTATTGTGTGAATGTGTGGTTGAAAATAAATATTGATAAGTGCATTTTGCGCACTTATTTAGGTCGCAAAACATGAAAAATTGTTGATGTATATATTCAAATATGACTTAATTCGATACAATTTGTGTTTGTAGGAGTTCATTGATGGATGGAGTGAAGAGTAGACAAAAAAAGGACCAAATTAGAAGAAAATAAAACTTCGAGGATCAAAATGAAATTATTCAAAAGATGACCCGAATGGCAAATCAAGCATGAAATCGAGCTAAGTAACACATTGGAATGTCATGGAATGTTAGAAGAAAAGGGAGAAGAAAACAAGGCTAAAAAGTGGATGAAACAAGATTTGGGGACAAAGTGAACCAATTGGAAAATAATTTCTGCCATACAGTCGCATGGTAGAAAGCTCATACAGTCACTCAAGCATCAACATGAGATGAACAGTGCAAAATTTTTATAACTATGCAGTCGCATGGTTCATTCTGAACGCGAATTTTCTGGTTTCCTTATTCGAACCAATATCTTATAGTAGGGTATCTTGAGACCTTATTTAACCCTAAACTCGTCCAGAACTGGGTTTTTACGCCTTCTTTGAGAAAAAAAAAACACATTTGAGTGCTAATAAGAAGGTAAGAATAATGATTTTCACTTCAAACTTCAAGATTTCACGATCTAATTCAAGTTTTTTGTGATGTCTTCTTTTTATTATTTTTATTGTTATTTTATTTTCTCCATGCTGGGCTAGAATTTTTACGTACTAGGAGAACGATGAATCTCGC
This sequence comes from Fraxinus excelsior, assembly GCA_019097785.1. Taxonomy (NCBI): domain Eukaryota; kingdom Viridiplantae; phylum Streptophyta; class Magnoliopsida; order Lamiales; family Oleaceae; genus Fraxinus; species Fraxinus excelsior. The sequence goes on from CM032627.1 coordinate 21,999,287, forward strand.
ATTGTGATATTTTAATTTCTATTTTTGCAATTTGATATTTAAACACGTTTGATGGATATTGAATGATTTATATACACTTTCTTGCCTCTACAATTATATGCGCAATAGTTGTATGAGTTTGTGTGGTTTATTTTATACATTCGAAAGAAGGGAAATAAACTCAACAATGTATAAATCATCGTAGGGTCCGATAGGGAATAGAAATATACCGCTATACTTTACGTAAATCTCTACGTGTTTACAAAATATCATGCATTCTTGTATATTGCATTTGTCATAGAAATATAATTAGATGGTATGCTAGAATAGATTCAATTCTACTTGAAAGATATTGTTGGATAAGTTATAAACATTGATTCTTCGACCAATTCATCGTATTATCAAATTGTGAAATTGGGGTTAAAAGGAAACCTTGTTTGGTGATTCGGGATCCTAGTGCGTTTTTCATACATTAGTTTCTTCAAACTTTTGCATTTAAGATATTTTTGCTTTCATTTCGTAATTTTAGTTCAAATTGCATGATAATCATAATTTAGTTTTAAAATTCATGTCACATATCAGCTTGAGTTTTATAGATTTGGTTAAGATATTGGATACAGAAATCAAGTTAAATCAATTCTAGTGGAAACGATACTCGAAATTTTAGAATTTTCACTTTATTATTTGTCAACGAACCGTGTACTTGTGATAATTTAAATCCGAAATATATTTTCGTGAACAAGTTTCTGGCGTTGTTGCCGGTGATTGAGTTTTAATTTGATTTTTGTTACTTTGACACTAATTCGAACTTTATTTTATTTTAATGTTGTGCTTTTATTTTTGACTAACCCCGTATTATTAATCTATCTTGTGTTTGCAATATCTCCCTATACTTTTTTAGATATTTGCATAATTCTAACTTGGTAAGGTAATGAAACTTTTGCAATAGATAATCTCTACCTAAATTATGAAGATATGCTTGAAGGATACCTGAGTTGTGATAATTGCTACACGATGCATTGTAGTGGACAATGTTTGTCCTCGTACTCTTGGTTACACACGCCGAAATTTATAATGTTTAGAGAATATTTAAGGTGTCGGAAGTAAGCAATTGACAAAAATGATGAATGATACATGCTCGTTGGAGATTTTATACTTTACAATTGGGATGAGGGCATCAAACTTGTAGGAGATGGTCCTCCTCTATTCTAATAAAAGGTAATTGCAAAGTATTTCGAAAAACCAGTCAAGTTGGATGAAAGCGAGATGCTTTTGGGAAATTGCATGTACTTGGAAGAATTTCAACATTGGGGGTACAATCCATGTGAAGGGATCGTCGGGACCGACTTCTCATTGCCCATGGATTTAGATTGCGAACCAATCATTCCACCTTATGAGAGTTCAATAATTGAAGAATAACAAAAAATGAGTGAAGATTTAATCACAATGGAGTTAGATGAGGATGAGACGATCAATAAGGAGGAAATCAACTCACATTTTTCCGACTTTATTGATTGTCTAAAAATTGATTTTGTGATTAAGCCCGATGAGAAGATATAAATCTACATAGTTGAAGTTGAATCGGATGGAATAGACAAGTCCTATTATGTTGAGAATAGCAAGGAAGGGGTGTGGATATCAAATGAAAAGTGGATCAAAACCTAAAAAAAAAAAAAAAAAAAATGGACAATGCATCAAAAGCCTTCTTTAGGTACCCGTGATCAACCGCCATATAGTCGAACTATAAACTATAAACAAGTGCTTGTTACGAGGCAGCCCAACAATTCTTTCTTTTTATTTATTTCGCTTTATGTATTAGTTTAGGAATTTCTTTTTCAACTTTTTTTTATATAATTTTTAATAAAATTAATTTCTTATTGTCTCTACAGGTAATAAAAGAGCATATGCATGGTCCACACTTCTTTTTCCTCCACCATCTTCACATTCGCATCCTCATCGATCAGAGGAGCATTCTTCACCCCTTTTTCTTTATCTTCTATGAATTTGTCCTTAATTTTATGCGCTGCTAAGTTTGCATTTTATTTTTCCTTAAACATTGAGGACAATGTTCTATATACGTTTGGGGGTGGGAATATGTCAATATGTCATTCATCATGTTATTATAGTTTTTGTTTTTGTGTGACTGTGTAAAAAAAAAAATTCAGTTTTTCAATTTTTTTGCCGGGTCATTCTTAGTTTTATATATTTTTAGTAATAATTTAGAATTTTGTGTGTTTGCGTGGGTTTGACAATTCTGTCAACCATGATGATTTCTATTGGATTATATGTGGACCATGAATGGTGAAAATCGTGTATCATTAAATTGATCAAAACATGTTTATGTGAAACTTGATTTACTTTGCGCATGATACTCATGTTTGCATATTGGGCTAACGAGTTAACTCATTACTTAGAAATAGGCGAACTTAGAAAATCCTAAAAAAACATTTCTCGTGCTAAACCATGACCAATTTTTAGAATAGTTTTGAGGTGATTGAACTATTATAAGGGAACACTGAGATGAGTAGGGGTTCCGTACATAATGTTATGTGTGGATTGTCTTAAACTAATGAGATGAAAACGAAGTGATAGTTTCAAGTTAGGTTGTAGTTTTAGAAACTGTGTGTCTAAAAGATAGGGGATATTGCACTAATCATTGAATAAACAAAGACATATGTTCGAGCATGTATAACTCGAGCGATTTAGCCTGTAAGGGTTTAAAACCTGGTGCCTTATGATCATATGACTTGGGAGTTATCGTCCTAAAACTCGATACAGGGGTTATATAGAAAGCAAATGAAAGATGTTATATAAAAGAAAATAGAAAAAGAAAAATGGTATCTATCTATTGATGAATTACATGTATACTCTTATGTATGAAATGCATTGATTAGCCACAGACACTTGGTTGATAAAACTATATCTCTAATGGGAGGCAACTAGCTCAGTTTAATCTCAAGGGTTGAAGAAATCAAAGATAGGAGAACCTTTGCTGATTAAAGTGTGAAATTGTGACGGTATGATTCATCCTAATTGAAAGAGGGAAAGAAATAGAGATAAATGAGTACATTTTTAGAACACATCCCGAGATAATTGAGTGAAGAGAATAAGTTTGGGGGAATGTGCATCTTTTGAGCGATGAGAGCGAAAATTTGACTACATTGGGTCGGGTATGAGTCAGCCATTATCCTGATATGCTGGTATGAGTTTTCACACACACACGTCGGGTTTTACATATAACATGTGGAGATTGTTGCGATTTTGTACGGTTATAGTTGCTCATGTGGTCTCTTACTAAGCTCCAATCCTAAGAAATGACAAATTGTTAAGCTATGTTTTGTGTAGATTAAGCCACATCTGTTAAAAAAAAAGTTTGAAAATATTGATTGTCAAACAAATGTTTTAATTGACTTTTGTCTTATTTTTTGATAATGTAGGACACATGAGCATGGAGGTTGTTTTGAATAATGTTCATGCAAAAGAGAATTGTTTTATAGGCTTGGAGTCAATTGGAGGAAGAAAAAATTGAACAAGTGTTTTTGCTCGAGCAAATACTACGCTGCTTAAGGAAGGGATAATATAGAGGTGTCAATCCGGGTGGTCCAGGTTAGGCCGGCCTGCCAACATATGAGCCCGGTAACGGTCAGCGTGAAAAAAAGCCCGCCCGCTACGGGTTCCGGGCCGGTTCCGGGTCGGCCCACAATTTTGGGCCGCTGACGCATCCGGGTCGAACCCATGCGGGTTACGGGTCGTGGTTTGTTCCGGTTTAGCCTGTATGATTGTATAAATAAAATTATAAAAATATAGAATTTTTTATATTTATAGCAAAAAATATTTTTTTTTTGTTAAATGTAAACTAAAAATTTAACAAAATGATAAATTCATATTTATACCAATAAATGTTTACATAGAATTTAAATTTAATATTACATGAATTATTTATAACTTTGCAAAGTTAAATTTAACTTAAACAAATAACAACTAAATGCATTTCTAATTACTATTATCAAATATTTATAGCATAAGTACATCTCAACTAGGTTAGTACTTACTTTTACTATAATTTATAGTTTAAGTACATCCCAACTAAGTTGATACCTACTTAACTATAATATTTAATTTTTTTTCACGGGTCGCGGTTAACCGCGGCCCGTGAAGGTGCAACCCGCAAAGTCCGCGGGTAACACCTCCTTAACCAGTGAACCGCCCGCTCGGGTCACGAGTCGACCCGCGGTCCCTGTTCGATCCGGGCCAGGTTTCACTGGTCTGGTCGGCCCGTCCGTCTTGACACCTCTAGGATAATATGTGGAGCTGAGAATCTTCCTGTTTAAGTGAGAACTAAGAGTTGAATTCGAGTCTCTGAACTGGTGTGTGGCTTTAAAGGGCTGAAAGATCATCTTGTACCACTAATTAAGTCGTGAAACCTAGGCCTATATAGTGGAAAGAATTGTACGTGAAAGGTTGCCTCTCTTAGCATCCAAAAACATTATTTTGAAGAAGAGATGACGAAAAATTGAAGGCTTTATATGGATTTCTACAAGAGACAACTGAAGATTCGAGATTAAGCATAAATCTTCTGCAAACTCTTTTTTTTTTCATATATTTGTTGGGAGTTTACTTAACATGTACATCGAAAATTAATTTGGCTAATTAATAAATAATTCAATTCATTGATTAGTGACATCATTCTTCTAGTTCTCTTTTTTGCGTATGACTTATTAAGTTCATGATCATGATGTCTAATGAAGTGAATTATTACTTTGATCTAATCAAAATCGAAAAATTAAAATAGTCCATTTTAATTTATTGGCAATTCACAACGGTCATCCCAATTGACATTTAGCAATGTGTATGGACAATATATGTGACAAGAAATGTCACGTGGTATGACGAAATCACACTTGACTATTTATCGCAAAACTATAATCCATTTGCCAATATGATCCGTTCAATTACTAGATATGAATGTGTGTCAATCTCGATTATCAATCATCTATTTCATCTCACTCTTAAGTCAATGTAAGTCGAAAACTTTTTTCGATTTACGAGTACACATTGACCATGTATTTCATAATCAATTTAATTGAACGAAGTGTAGATCATAATCTCTTACTATCTAAGAGTAATGAATCCTATATTGATCACTCACAACTAGGGACGGTAACGGGGCAAGGGTCGTAGGGGCGAGACCCTTGCCCCGTTTACTATCCCGTTTAATGTTTTTTTTTTAAGTTTTTGATAATTTATTTTTATTGCCCTTATTCATTAAACTTAGACAAAATAAAAAATAAAAAAAATAGTTGTCATTTTCTATTAGACCTAATGAAATTTCGTAAAAAATTCCATTTAAAATATTGAATTCTAAAATTAAAAAAAATTAAACAGGGTAGGGCGGAGTGGGGCAGGGCACCCGTTACCCGAACCATCCCCGTCCCCGACCCGAATACCCAATTAAGTGGATTATCTCCGCTCCGTTCGGGAGGAGGCCCCACATGTATCGGGTTTGTCGAATTTTTTTGTTATTCCTATTCGCAATCGTCATATGATTATTGGCATGCCCGAACGATATCGAATTTGCGACTCTTGGCAAATCAACATCCAACATCGTTAAAACATGATTATCTCCGTATAAGGCACTATGATTACATCAAGTCAAATGATTAATTTCACCACTGAACGTTAGAGATTAATCAAGGTACTTAGTTAATTATCCATGTGGAATCTCTTCAGCGAGTCTCCAATATTTTGTTCTCATAACAAAATATTCACGCGTCCATTTAAATGTACTATATTAATTTAACTTGTAAAATCAACTACTTATTTCATAAGTAAAAAATACTACACATGCTAATCTATCGGTAATAACGATATCCGCATCTTTTTATTACTTACGACTACAAATAATTTAAGATTCAATCATATGTAATTTATTTCATAATATTACGACTCCTTGTGATTAACAAGTTACTAGAACTTGAATCTATGTACTCGAGTTTACAAAGTCTATAATTTATCAGAATACTAATTCAATTAAATAATAGATTTTCATAAATAAAATGCATTAATCATATTAAAAGTATTTGCAATCTAAATCGATTGGACCTGAGGTATAACATTTATAATATTTTGTTAATTTAGGACGATAACATAAACCTTTTTATGGTACTTTAATTCAACAATTCTGTTCTTTTATTATTATTTCATTTCAATTCTTGTTGTTGTTATTTTTATTAAGGAATTATCATGTTACTTGTGGCTTATTTTACTTTTGGGAGGTTGAAAATATGATTAGCATGTGTTAATAATAATAAAAAAAAAACATAGAGATGATAGGAACATATTTCTATTTTCTATGCAATTGTTACATGATATTCTTGAGTTTTCATGCACTTTTATATTAGAATTCTCGGAAGGAATATTTGAGGATTATATATGAAAGTAGGTTTCACTTTACTCGAGATTGTTTGATAAATTATGGATCTTTCAATTGTCAAGAAGATCGTGAATAAATGAATAACAAGAATTAGAGAGCTAAAAATGATTAATAGTTGGAATCAGATTCCTAGTATTTTACCATCTAAAACCAATTTAGACAGTTTCATCTTATTTTCGTAGAGTAATTATTTAGAATAAAAAAGAAACAATTGAAATTTGTGTATTTCGATGTAGAGCTAGGTTTGATTAAATATGGACTAAATTCTCAATTCCACTTTATTACGTGTACACTATGACGCCCACTTGCTAGAATTTATTGCAACGCCTATACGTACACGGTAGTACTTCCATATTTAGTGATTTCAAAATATCTTGCTAGTGTCTTTCTATTGTAATTTCGGGAAGTAATGTAATCACGTATCTATCTCGTTTGTATTACATTTTGTTATATATTGGGAATCCAAACTCACAACCCCCACCCCCCAACCCACTGAGTTTAGGTGGGAAATTAGAAAACGCATCTAGGCTCTAATGGTATTTTAACCAAAAAGAAAAAGAAAAAATGTACATTCACAGGGAAAAAGGAAAGATCTTGCATCGAAAAATAGATCAATCAGGAATAAAGAAAGATCTTGCATAGAAAAATAAAAGGATAGAAAATATTGCAATTTGGTCAATTGCAAAAGAAAAATTAGGGTTTAATAACTAACTCTTGAGAGTTTTGGAGATATTGCAATAAATATGGTGCATTAGTTATACATATATATTTTTTTATTTTTTAATAATTCTTTTTGAAAATATTATTTTGTCAAGTCAAATGGCAAAATATTTAAATAACAAATGCAAAATGAATTATAAATATTATATATATTGTAAAATTGTAAGATAATTATTTTGTCTATTTAATTTTATTGGATATTTAAATAAATCATATCTACTTTAGAGGAGTCTGTTTTACACTCTATAAATGCGGGGCATTGGTTCTTAATATAATATACACTTTTGTATTTCTCTATTTCCTTTTTTACATTTCTATCATATTCCCTTAGTTTTATAACATGTTATCGAAGATGCTCAACCAAAATATAGAAAAAATTCAATATCAACAATGCATAAATTTGCAAGATCTAGATAGCTTGCACAATTGTGATTAGAGCATTGATATCTCAACGTCCAATAATCAAATTTGAATAGGACATTCACAACTCATTGTTCCTTAAATCCAAAGATTATGATTCAAATTCAATGGTCCATTCATGAGAAATCTGTATGAATAATAGCCAAATTCTTGCAAAAAACAAAATCATTTATTGAAATCAACATTAGTTGTACTCTTTTTTCTTCGCTCAAATTTGTTCCATTGAATTTTCTTGATAAGATTTTAATGAGACATCATTTTATTACTCCAACTTTATTACAATTATTTATACTATTTTTTCCTTTCTTTTGTATTTTAATCCTATAGGGTTTTTGTCAAACTAAGTTTTTAATGAGACATTTAGTGTACAAATAGTCATCAAATGGGGAATGTTGTAAATCTATAAGATAATTATTAATGTCTATTTAATTTTATCAAGATACTTAGATAAGTCTTATCTAATTTGAAAGAGTCTATTTAAATATAATTATACTCATTTTGAGCCCTAAATATGGGACATTGATTCTCAATAAAATACATAATTGAGTTTTGTATTTCCTTATTTCTTCTCTTCTATTTCTCTCTTACTCTTTTAGTTTTTTTTTAACAATATCGCAGTTTTTAATTTCACATATTACTAAGATAACAAAAATTATACTCTATTTTGATTTTTTCTAGTTAATGGCTTTTTCTTGAAAAGTTTCTATTAGTCTAACAAAAATTATTTCTAGTGGAAATGATATAGAATCAGATTTTTTAAGATTCAATTTCAAAAACAAGATTTAAAGTTTGTTTATACAAAACTCGGATGATAATTCCATTTTTTATTTAATAATAATATTATAAAATTAAATTAATCTATATACCCTACCGTTACGTCCTTCTACCCTACCAAAATTTTTAAACCCTAATTATTTTTAATTTTTCCTTCCCTCTTTGAATCTCTTCATCCCCTCTCTATATTCCATTCTCTCTTCTATGTCTACTGTGCCACCATCAAAGCACCGTAGGCATTAGGTCCACTCCACCTCCGGACGATCAACATCTTCGATTTGTAGTTACTGAAAGGAAAAAAAAAAAAGAGTTAACACGCAACAACACACATAACCGTGAGAGGGGTGCTACCGTTCATAGATCTATTTTAATTTTCTATCATGGAGCCTTTGACCATAGCATCATCATCGTCAGAGCCGGAGGGAGGCAAGGCCAAACAAAAACAGTTGACGAGGAAGAGGAATGCAAAGAAGACGACTTGAGAAGAGGATAGAGGTAGCTGGAGTATAGCCGACGAAAGTTGCTAAGCATTCTGGTTTTGGATCTAATTTGAGCACGACCATACGCAAATAGCGACGTTCTGGTGATGGCGAGGTGATGGCATTTGTCGACATGATTTGTTGGTTTTTTTGGGCGGGGATTTTGTTGGATCTTGTTGGTGGCAATGGTGGGGTGGTTTGTTGGTGGTTGGGCGACTTTTTTGTTGATATTTAGGTAGCGATTGGTGTGCCTGCAATCTGGTGTTTGGGCGAGGCGATGTTGAATCTTCTTGGTGGCTGTGGTTTTGATGGTGGTTGTAGTAGTGAGGTGGTAGTTGTGAAGTTGAAAATGGTAGTTTGTTGGAGATGGCAACGGTGATGGTGATGGTGGCGCTAACGATGGTGGTGAGGTGGAGGTGCTTTCAGTTGGTGCCATGGTGGATTGGGGTTGAGTGGGGTAGGTGGTGGGATTAAGAATATTTGTGACCAATTATTTTAGATTGTGACCAATAAATTGGTTATTTTTTGACAAAAAATAGCATGCGATCAATAAATTGTGATCAATAAAAAATATGTAATCTTAAATTTGGAATTGTGATTTATAATTTTTTTTATTTGTGACCCATGAGTAAATTGTGTCTTATAAATTTTTGGATTTGTGACAAATAAAATTTTTAGTTTGTGATCGAAAAATAATTTATGATCAATTAATTCGATAATTTGTGATCAAATTGTATAAAATCGTGACATTAATATATTTAATTAATAAAGCATATTTTTAATTAATTAATTCATAAATATAATTTAATTAATATCCAATTTTTGAAATTTTAAACTTTATTTCTTAATTTTGAAATGGGCAATACTTAATATATTAAATATGAAAATTTCCATTTTTTCTATTTTATAAGCACAACATGAAAAAAATGGACCACTATATATATATATATATATATTTTCATTTAAAATGAAAATAGCACTTTAGCCAACCCACTAGTTTATTTGTTTTCCTTGAGTGCTTTTATATTTAAATAAAAGAGGGGGCACTTGCACTCAAAACTCCAAGATAGTCCCTTTGATACGAGTCTAATGGCTAGAGAGATAGACAATATGAATAGGCTTAAAGAGAGGTACGTGCCAGAATGAAAGGAAGGGGCGTAAAGAGCAAGAGGAGCTTAAAGATGAAAAATCAAGGTTTTGTATATTGAGTATATCGGTTTCACGTAGGAAAAGAGAGGTACGTGCAAGGAGAACAAAGAGACTGTTGTGGTGTAGAGAGAAAAAATAAGACAGATAATCTAGAAACTGTTCGTGCATATATGTTGTCTACGTTAACCTAATTTCTTTTCAATCTTTTCTATCTTTTGTGCTGTTTTCTCATTTCCATTTTTACAGTGCATTTCTTGTACGTTTGTGCAACTTTTTCCTAATGCTCTTTTCCCTTTTTTTAATCAAGTTATTTCTATCAATTTCGCTAGTTTTTTTTTAAATAATTTTTTTCTGAGACAAATATTATTATTCAAGCTAAAAACAATGTTCTTGTCTAAACTTGTAAAGAACATGAAAAATCAAATAGTGTAGTTAGTAAAAATTAACATCTGTATATTTATTGCTTACGCTTTCTATAATTTTATAAAAGACAGATACTTTTTAGTATAAATATTTCGTATCAATATAATTTGTTCTTTAATTTTATATTTTCCATTTTTGCAAATAGAAAAGGATAGTGCCGTATTAGGTGTGACTTCTGAGTTGAGACAAGTCGACTTTTCTTGATTAGAATAAAACAAAAGAAATTGACTCCAAAGCATGCACATTTTCTAATTCTTGATAAGCAATTTTTTTTATATATCTATATTTTAACATTTATTTATAAATTATAAGGGACATGCTGCTTTTTATATCTATCCAGCGTGAAAAATTCTTGAAATTTGTCTGCATTTGAATGTTCAATCTTGTACTTTTCCACAAAGGAAGTTGCCTTGTGACTTGCACTTAGAAATTAGTTGAAACTCCCCCAATAAATGTCTCCTAATTTATTTTCCAACACACGTGTCTGCGCACATATTCGTATAATCTTACATCCCATTGTCTGAAAGTAAATACTTTCATCATGCAAAATAATAATCAGCCTTCAATCTTGGAAATAACTGTAGTATCAGCTCAAGATCTTAGCACAGCCACCTCTTCAGCCATCTTCCACAGACGTCTTCGGCCTTTCGTTACCCTCGACATCACCGTACCGTTCTCACAATACAAACCAGCCACCACCAGTAATGAACATATTCAAGTGTACAAAACAAAGGTTGATTATATAGGAGGCAAAAATCCCACATGGGGTGACAAGTTTCGGTTACCTCTTGATGTCACATTCTTTTACCAGATAAATTTTGGAATATGCCTCAAACTTTACACCAAACGTCTCTTGTGGGGTCATACTCAACTGGGATGGTGTCGGATTCCGGCAGCCGATATGGTGGACTGTTTGTTTCTGGCAAGGTCTATTCGGTTCCTGAGTTACAGACTAAGAGCTAAAGATGGTTCAAGGGGGAATGGGATTGTTAATGTTGCAGTAAAATGGGAAGGTTCAATACCCCCGGTACACCCTTCAAGGTTGTTGATATTAGATAAGCCACACTCTTCGGAAAATGGTGCTAGTGATCGGATGGTGATCGGGATTCCAGTGACAACGTCGCCGGATTAGGATTGATTCATTGGTTGTGAATGAGCTAAAATGGCCAGCAGAGGAGAAAGTGAATATGCTATATATAAGAGTAAAGAATCTCAAACTCCATTAGTGTGACAAGAGGTGTGTTATAAAGTAAACTTGATTTGGGCAATTTCGTTATTTTGGTTTGAACTTGTTAATTGTTGTAATTAAATGAGTCTAATGTTCTAGAAAAAAGTTATTGCTCTACAATAATCCATTATCTAGACCGGCGGAGCCAAGAGGGAAATTTTTTTTTTATACTGGATTGATAAGAAGCTAAACTTGGTGCAAGATTTATCCCTTTTTCTACATCTTTATTTATGATATACTCAATAAAAATCTTTAGTTTTTGTTCTTACATGATGAGTAGCTAAATCATATATTAGGGCAAATAATGTAACCTATTTGAGACCTTTTATTTCTTTTATTTAAGATTTGAGTTCTGCCATCGTATATGTGCTGATTTTATTCATGAATTTAATGTTTTGAATTACTTGATCAATAATTCAACGATTTTGTGATTGTTTTACGAATCAAAATGTGAGTTTTAAATTTAGACCATATGATAAAATTCGGTAATTTACTGTAAAACATAGAGATTCTTATGTTAATTTTTGCGATCGTTATATATGAGGCTGGACATGGTCTGGTTTGGTTCGTTTCAGAACCGAACCGATCCAAAATTTTCGGGTATTTAATAAATGGAACTGTCGGGTCCAAATATAATTATGGAACCGTTCGGGTTCGGTTCCATTCGGTTCGGTTCCGTACCATAATTAATTTTTTTAACATTTACAACAACACTACATAAATATAACTAATAACATGTTCATTCATAATTATTACAAATTAACATAGTCTAATTTAAAAACATATAAATAACAAGTCTTCCAATAAGATTAATTCAATATATACAAATACCAAAAAATAGATATTAATACTAAAATATCGGTGATTCATATCAATAATTCATTTGTTTCAAACAGCCTACATAAAAAAATGAAATATAAATTAAAAGTTATAAATATAAACTAAGTGTTGGTAATACTTATCAACTATTTGATTGAATCATCAACTGCTTAACTTGTCATAGTAAGAAACTCTACAAGCATAAATGAAAAATCACGATTAACAAACAAAAAATTAAATTTACCTAATTAATTTGCTAATTTGTTTAGAAAAAATTAAAATAATTTAATTAATTCAATATAAAAAATCAAAAAAATTATTTAGATTTGGTTTTTATTCGGTTCTTCGGTTCCTGGCCTAGAATCGAGAACCGAACCGAACCGAACCCACTGGTACTCGATTCAAATACCCGTTCAGATATTTAATTTATGAAGAACCGTTCGGTTCGATTCGATTCGGTTCAGGAACTTTTGTCTAACCCTAGTTATATACATTCTTAAAACAAATATTGTGTTTAACTAAGATTGATTCGCATAAATATATGTGATTGAGTTAGTTACATAAGCTCAATGAGAACTCGAGATGAATAAATTGAATACGATAGAAGAATTCAATCGAACACTATATCAGATTTGTGAATCTTGAATTAAGATTTAAAGGTAATCAATATATATATTATGCTCTAATATGATGTAAACCCACGTAACAATTGTAGCTATGGAACCCACGACAAATTAAATCAAACCCAAAAAAGTCAAGAATCAATGTTTGGAAAGTTCGACCTAATAAATTATTGAACCAAGACAATCGTCAATGATATCTTGACCTCGCGATTACAAAACTTATGAGCATTATCTAAATTGTTGAACATCACAAGAATTTAATTTTTGATAAGTTCGAAATTAACCTGATGAAGAACGATAAATAAGCAATATGTCTCGTAATAATATATCTCAAATTGTGTATTTTTTACAATGTATGGAATGAGTTATATTTATATGGAATCCATAAAACTTATTTAAAAATGGAATTGCACCTAAACGATATCAAAAAAAATACCATAAAAGAGTTTTAACTAAAAATAGAAGTCTAAGCAAATTTTTTTTTTAAAAAAGTCAGTCTAGAAATTATATTATGCTGCCGCATAGTGAAATTGCATGCGTGCCCCTTCCACTGCCCTCAATTTGGTTCAGTATGGATGTATACATATGTATGTTATGTGGTCACATAGCTTTGCCCCTCACCTCCCTTGCCCGTTGCTTGCACTAAGTTGATCAATCTTGTTTCTTTTTTCAAGCTGAACATGAAACTTGTTTATTTGTTTGTTGTGATCGATGTTTCGTCCACTATAGTTTGAAGAAGCAACCTTATATCTTCCTTGACATTCTTTGCCCGTGACCTCATCATTGGTCCTTCATCCACGATCAACAAATCCTTATCCTCACTAGCTCTCATACTATGGTTGTCATCATAACATCTCATTCCATATTTGAATCATAAATCGATCTTTGTGTGCACATTGCTATTTTCAATTAGTTAGTTATAGTTAGAAAACTAATCACAATTATTTGTTTTTAATAAAATAGGAGTTTGAAATACTAATTAAGTATTAAAGTATAGTTCTCATGAGAACGATCATCCGGACTCAAATGTCCACTATATTACTTGTTACAATATCGAACACTTGCGATATTAAAAAAATGGCAACAAATTCAAATTTCTATAAATGAAAGAATTATAATCTAATTATGCCCCTATTTGATAGAAATTAAAATTTAGATTTTAATCTAAGTCAAAAGTCAACAAATAATTTTAACCGTATTTTTTGGGGTCTACAATTTTCAACCACACATTTTATCAACTTTTATTAAAATATACTAAAAATCTGATTTTAATCTCCATCAAATAGGGGCATATTGTAGTCACCATTGAATAAACTAAAAAAATTAGAGATCATGACTATTGAGGAACTCGTGAGGTCTTTTCAAACATATGAAGGCAAAAGAAGAAGAAAAGTACTTTGCAGCAAATACTTGTTATCTCGTTACCGGTGTTAGCGACCACACGTGAAAATAAAAACATGTTTGTAGAACTTCATGAAACGGTGAGTGACGCGTTTGGAGATTATTCCATAACTCTTGTAAGAGGTAAATGTGATATCTTATATGCTTGAAAGTTGATATCCAAATGTTTATTATGTGCCTAACATGAAGAATAATATTTTAAGCGTGCATCAATTTTTAGAAAATGACAATGACATTCATATGAAAAACAAAAGTAATTTGATATAAAAAATACCATTGACAAATAATAGAATAGTTTTGTTAAATTTTCAAAATGATGTTCTAAAATGCTTGAAGACTTGTGTAAAAGATATATCATCATTATGACATCTAAGGTTCGGACATCTCAATTTTGATTATTTGGAGTTATTATCCAAGAAGAGAATGATAAGAGGATTGCCATTCATCAATCATTCGAATCAATTTTACAAAGGATGCCCACTTGGAAAGCATTCTAGAAAGAACTTTCCAAAAGAAGCAAGCACGCGAGCTACTAGAACTCATTCATACCGATGCGTACGGGGTCGATCCATTGTAGCTCTCTTGGTAAGAGCAACTATATCTACTTATTAATTGATGATTTTAGTAGAACAATATGAATTTATTTTCAAAAGGAAAATCCGAGGTATTTGGTGTTTTCAAGAAACTTAATTCACTTTTCGAAACAGAAAGTGACTTCAAAATTAAGCCTCCGTTCGGTAGGCATTAAAATGAAAAAAAAAAAGAGCCGTTGGGCTCATATTCCAACCAATTTTTTTGACTTTTTATCTCTATAGTGGGTCCCAAGTTGGCCCACTAACGGTCACATTTTTTCTACAAACTTTCATTTTAACGCTTACCAAACGGAGGCTAAAGCTATGATATCCGACGGAGGAGAATTTACATAAAGGGAATTTAAAAAAATTTGTGAAGAAAATGGAATGCTTCGACCTCTAATAGGATCAAGATCTCCTAAACAAAATGATGATGTTGAAAGGAAAAATTGAATCATTTTCAACATGGCCCAAGCCACGCTAAAAGTCAAAGATGGCAAAAAGAATATTGGACCGAAATAATGGATTTTGCTTTTTATTTGCTCAACAGGTTTCCAACTAGAAGTGTGTGAAGAATGATACTTCAAGAAGCATGAAGTGGACAAAATCTGGCATCTCACACTGGAAAGTCTTGAAAGAATTGCCAATGCTAATGTGCCCAATCAAAGAAGATCCAAGCACGATGATAGCAGTGAAACACAGAAAATGCCCGAAAAGCCGTGGTTGAATAAATCAGAGCAAACTTGAAGAATGATACGTTAAAGCTAGCAATACTTCCAAAATGTCAAAAGACAATTGGAGTGAAATGGGTTTATAAAGCAAAGAAGAATGTTAAAGAAAAAGTTGAAAGACATAAAGCAATACTGATTATCAAATAATACGGCCATGATGAAGTAATTGCTCTCGTTAATTACTTGGAAACTATAAGATTGATTATTTCTTTGGTTGCTCAAAATAAATGAAAAATTTATCAAATGGATGTGAAATCCTCTTTTCTAAATGGATATCTTGAAGAAAAAGTTTACATTGAACAGTCACTTGTTATAATGTGAAGGGGAAAGAAAATAAAATCTTAAAATTGAAAAGAACAAGTACCGAAGGCGTGGTATAGTCTAATTAACAAGTATTTTCAAGATAATGATTTCAAAAGGCGCCAGATGAGACATGCTCTTTATGCCAAGGTGAACAAAAATGAAGATATGTCTATCATATGCTTGTATGTTGATGATTTGATTCTCATGAGAAATATTACAAGCAAGTTCGAATAATCCAAGAGGAGTATGAACAAAGAACTCAAAGTGTCCAATCTTCGATTGATGGGAATCTTGACATAGAAGTGAAGCAAATTGATAAAGGCATTTTTATTTCTCAAGAAGGCTATGAAAAAGAGATGCTCAAGAAGTTCAACATGGTAGAATATAAGTTGATACACACACCCGCTGATTATGAAATTAAGTTGTCAAGAAATGATGATGGAGAAAATGTTAATCCTACAAATTTCAAGAGCCTTGATGAAAGCTTGCGGTATTTTACATGCACACAGCCCGACATTCTCTATAGAGTTTGCGTTCTCAGCTATTACATGGAATTATCAACCATTATCCGCATGAAAATCGCGAAGATGATTCTTCGTTTCATCAAATGTACAATTGATTACCCTTTATTTTATTCATCCGCTAATCATTTCAAAATTGTTTGATATAGTGATAATGATTGGCCTGTGACTTAGATGAAAGGAAAAGCACGAAGGGATTTACATTTTTCATTGGAGATATCGCTTTTGTTGGTATTATACAGGCCCAAAACAAGAACAAACGAACACAGAAGGTTTTTCGCCCGAAGGCCCGGATGTTCACCCTAAATTAGAGCTAGTCACCCGTTGAGCATTCACCGGAGTGATTATCGCTCTAATCCACTAGAATCCAAACGAAGTTTATCAAGTACAGATCAGAGACACAACAGAACCACTCGACTCAACCTTCAGCCCAAATCTCTCTCTTTTTCTCTTCGAATTACACACAGTAAACCTGATCTATGCTCACCAAGAACACAAGGATCACAACCTAACTGTAATCTATACAAAGATATCACCAAGATTATCTAACCTCAAGATTACCGATGAAAACCATAAGTTTTCATCAAGAGAAAAGTTACACAGAGAGATTACTCAAAACGTGACTGAAACCCTAAAATGAACAGACTGAATGATTCAGAAAAGAAGAGTCTCGAAGATATGTAAAGGTCACAGTGCATCCAACGATCCAGCCGCTACCACGTGTCACAATCTCAGCCATCTTTATTAGTTAGAACCAAAGTCGCATAATAGAAACACGAGATTGCACATTGGGCTAGGAAACGGGTCACACTCAGTGGTAGAAGAGGGCTGTTGCTAATTGGGCTTCATCATTGGGCCTTAAGCAGATCAAGATGGCAAGCACAATATGTAACAATCTCCACCTTGCTTGACATCTTCGGGTTTCTTCGTGGATTAGAGGCTAACACCTCCTCTGGTTTCATTTGCTCATGTACCTGCAAAAATATTAGTTAGTAACAATATTTAGGAGATTTAAACAATCCCTAAATTTATATAAAGGAAGTATTTTGGTTCCCATATCTGTTGGATTACACTTAATAGAAATCTTCTCAATTTTAATAATTTCCTTTTCAATAATATCTCTTATGAAATGGAATTTAACATTAATATGTTTTGTCCTATCATGAAAACTGGATTTCTACTAAGATGTATTGCAGATTGACTATCAGAGTAAACAGTAGCATCATTACCAGAGAAGCCAATTTCATCCAATAAATTCTTCAACCAAATACCTTCCTTTACAGCATCTGAGGCTGCAATGTACTCAGCCTCAGTGGTGGAAAGAGCTACAATTTTTTGCAGCTGAGATTTCCAGCTAACACAGGTATTATTCACAGTAAAAATATAGGCAGAGGTAGATTTTCTATTGTCACAGTTACCAGCAAAATCAGAATCAACAAAACCTTTAAGTTAAATTTCAGTTTCACCTTTACAGAACATTAAACCCAGATCAGAAGTTCCTTTTAAATATTTCAGTAACCACTTTAAGGCTTCCCAATGATATTCGCCAGGATTGCTCATATATCTATTTAAAGTACTTATGGCAAAAGCAAGATCAGGTCTTGTGCAGACCATAACATACATAACAGAACCAATAGCATTAGCATAAGGGATTTTATCCATTCTACTTCTTTCAATTTCAGATTTAGGACATTGTTCCACAGTAAACTTGAAGTGACTTGCAAGTGGTAAAGTAACACCTTTAGCCTCATTCATAGAAAATCTAGTTAACATTTTTAAAATGTAAGTCTGTTGAGTTAGAAACAGAGTTTGATCAGATCTATTTCTTTTAATCTCTATACCTAGAATCGTTTTAACACAACCTAGGTCTTTCATTTCAAATTCTTGCTTAAGTTTTTGCTTGATATTATTAATTTCATCAACATCATAACCAGCCAATAACATGTCATCCACATAAAGCAAAATATAATAAGAATTTGGACCTCCTTTTCCTTTATAGTAAAAACATTGGTCATATTCACTTCTATTAAAATCAAGACTTTTGATGAAAGTATCAAATCTGATATACCATTGTCGAGGTACTTGTTTTAAACCATAAAGAGATTTTTTCAAGGAACACACCCAGTTTTCTTTTCCTTTTTGTTCAAAACCTTTTGGTTGACTCATAAAAATTTTTTTATCCAAATTTCCATGCAAGAAAGCAGTTTTCACATCTAATTGTTCCAATTCAAAATCATATTGAGAAATAATAGACAGCAAGATTCTGATAGAAGTATACTTGACTACAGGAGAAAAAATTTCATTATAGTCAATGCCTTCCCTTTGGTTAAACCCCTTAGCAACCAGCCTGGCCTTGAATCTAACACTACCATCCTTAGGGTCTCCTTCTTTGACCTTATAGATCCATTTGCAGTCAATGACTTTAGCCCCTTTTGGTTTATTGACTAATACCCAAGTGTTATTCTTTTCTAAAGACAACATCTCATCCTTCATGGCTTCAAGCCATATGTTAGCATTTTTTCCTTCAACAGCCTCTTCATAAGAGGTAGGATCACCTTCCAAAGATCCTATAGTACTAAGGGCAGTGATAAAGTCAGGTTCACTATACCTAGCAGGTGGTCTTATATCCCTTCTGGTTCTATCTCTGGCCAGAAGGTAATCTTCTAAAGGGTTAATGTGATGGTCAGGTTCAGTTTCAGAATCAGGTTCAGGGGTATCCTGCTCTGGTACATGCTCCACCTGAAACTGATTTTCATTTCCAGTGTTAAAATCAGCTAGATGAAGTTATGTTTGAATAATGCTTATATTTTGATCAGTTTCAGTTGGAGTAGACTATTTTCCTTTGAGACAGGGCATGTCTAACTCATTAAAGACAACATTTCTACTTATAGTGACTCTGTAACCTCCCTGACCCTTCAGCCAAACTCTATATCCTTTAACACCTTCACCATACCCTAAGAAAACTCCTTTAATGGACCTAGGCTCCAGTTTTCCTTCATTTTGGTGTACATAGGCAGAACAGCCAAAGGTTTTAAGTTTAGAATAATCAGCAGGCTGTCCATTCCAAACTTGGTCAGGTGTTTCATAGTTCAGGGATTTGGTAGGACGTTTATTTATGAGATATGAGGCAGTTTTGACAGCTTCCCCCCAAAATAATTTTGGAAGTCCTGAACTAGTCAACATACACCTAACTCTCTCTAACAGTGTCATGTTCATCCTCTCAGCTAGACCATTCTGTTGTGGGGTATAGACAACAGTTCTATGCCTGAGAATCCCATTGTCTTTGCAAAAATTATCAAATTCCTCATTGCAGAATTCAAGGTCATTGTCAGTTCTAACGGCTTTAACCTTCTTATTTACTTGATTTTCAACAAGAGTTTTCCAAGTAACAAAATTTTGAAAAGTATCGGATTTATTTTTCAAAAGTAGGACCCAACTTTTCCTAAACAAATCATCAATAATCAGAAGATAGTATTTAAAACCAGAATAGGTATTCACATAGGCTGGTCCCCAAAGATCAGCATGAAGATAATCAAGTAAGCATTTAGATTTGTGTGTGCCTGCAGAAAAGGTCAATTTCTTTTGCTTACCATATATGCAATGTTCACAAAAGGATACATTTTCAATTTTTTCATTTCCCAAGTGTCCTAACCTTTTGTGCCATATATGCAGATTCTTATCACTTATGTGTCCTAACCTTTTGTGCCATATTTCTGATTTATCAGACAGTGTGACTGCAGCAGCAATGGACTGATTCTTTTGTTGTAAAGCTTTCAGAATATAAATTCCATTTGATTTAAAAACTTGAGCAATTTTAGCAAAATTCTTTTGAAGAATCAAGGTACCTTTATTTATAATTGTGTTAAAACCTTCATCATCAAGAGTACCCAAAGAAATTAAATTTCTCTTTAAGCTGGGGATGTATCTGATCTTATTCAAAATCAGATCATTCTCATTGTCAAGTTTCAAAACAATTTTTCCAATTCCTTTAATTTTGCAAGAAAAATCATTTCTCATTATTACTTGTCCTCCATTAGTCTCTAAGAATTCAGTGAAGTACTTCTTACAAGGTGTCATATGAAAAGTACATCCTGAGTCTAGAATCCATTCATCTCCAACAGATGCATGACAAGTCACATAGACTTGTCCATTGGTGACTGCAGCTTCTTCATAAGCTATTGCAGCTTCACCCTCCATTTTGTTGCATTTTCAGTTCATTCATCCTCTTGTGACAGTCTTTTATATAATGACCCATTTTACCACAGAAGTAACATGTCTTACCTTTAGCATTACTATTAAATTTATTGAATTTTGGTTTACCTTTAGAAAAAATTTCAGAATATACTTTTGGTTTTACAAAATTTCTATTCTGGAATTAATTGTTGTTCTTCTTGAAAGGATAACTGCCTTTTATGTTATAACCAACTCCAGTTATGGAGGTTTTAGATTCACTTTTGAACTCAAGTTCTTTGTTCCTTAAAGAAGACACAACATCATTAACAGTAATAGAAGTTCTACCATATTCTAAAGCATTTTTAAGTTCCTTATATTTATCAGGTAGTGATGATAGTAAGGCTACAGATTTGTGGTTATCAGATAAGGTCTCACCACTGTTTGTGAGACTTGGGTCAGTTTATTAAACCTGTCCAAGTTTGTTTCAAGATCACATGTTGAGTCAAACTTAAAACTGAAGAACTATTTCCACAAGTAACATTTATTGGGAAGAGTTTTGGTTTTGTATAAGGTTTCAAGTTTGGTCCATATTTCTGCTGCAGTAGTAGTATCTCCTATTTCTCTAATCACATTGTCAGATAAGTGTAGGAATATGGTACTCCAGGCAGTCTCAATTTGTTCTGTCTTTCTAGTTTGTGTAATTTCAGTATCCCAAGATTCATCTAAGGCTTTAGCACATTTCTGTTGCATTAAAAGTGCATTCATCTTTTTACTCCAGAGACTGAAATCTCCTTTAGCATTCCAAGTTTCAATATCAATTTTTGTACTTGCCATAATGTATACGCATAAATAGAGATGACAAATATTGAGTATGAAAGAATTATGCAGTAGTGTTCACTCAGATTATATAATACACGTGAACAGAGTGAGCAGACAGTCTTAAGTAACAGATCACAGTATGTAATAATTCGAGAAACAGATAAAGATAGACAGTCTTGAAGAAACTGTTAAACTTTGTCCCCTCAGATTCTAGGGTTCTCGTATGAAACCCTAGACAAAGGAAGGTTAGGGTGGGTTTCAACCAAGAAGACTAAAGGTTACCAGAAATCAAAAGATTTGAAAAACAAGATTAGGGTTCTGTACTCGTTACCAGACGTGTCTCAGTTCAACAGTGTAAAATAGTGAAAACCAAACTATTTTACTTTCACAAGGATTGAAGATCCAACTCCCCCAGTACAGATCTGTGTAGATCAGTTGCCAGATCGCCAAGAATGCCAAGAAAAACCCTTAGATCGAAAATTTCCAGTCTCAGATCGAGAAGCTCTAATACCACCGTTGGTATTATACAAGCCCAAAACATTCACAAAACAAGAACAAACGAACACAGAAGGTTTTTCGCCCGAAGGCCCGGATGTTCACCCTAAATTAGGGCTAGTCACCCGTTGAGCATTCACCGGAGTGATTATCGCTCTAATCCACTAGAATCCAAACGAAGTTTATCAAGTACAGATCAGAGACACAACAGATCCACTCGACTCAACCCTCAGCCCAAATCTCTCTCTTTTTCTCTTCGGATTACACACAGTAAACCTGATCTATGCTCACCAAGAACACAAGGATCACAACCTAACTGTAATCTATACAAAGATATCACCAAGATTATCTAACCTCAAGATTACCGATGAAAACCATAAGTTTTCATCAAGAGAAAAGTTACACAGAGAGATAACTCAAAACGAGACTGAAACCCTAAAATGAACAGACTGAATGATTCAGAAAAGAAGAGTCTCGAAGATATGTAAAGGTCACAGTGCATCCAACGATCCAGCCGCTACCACGTGTCACAATCTCAGCCATCTTTATTAGTTAGAACCAAAGTCGCATAACAGAAACACGAGATTGCACACTGGGCTAGGAAACGGGTCACACTCAGTGGTAGAAGAGGGATGTTGCTAATTGGGCTTCATCATTGGGCCTTAAGCAGATCAAGATGGCAAGCACAATATGTAACAGCTTTCACTTGGAGTTCAAAAAAGAAACCACTAGTCACACTAATTCCTTCTTGCGAGGCAGGGTGTATTGCCACAACTTCTTGAGTTTACCATGGAATTTGGCTAAGAAATTTGATAAAAGAATTCCAACATCACACAAGAGGAGCCCAAGGAGATTCTTATTGACAACAAATCGACAATAGAATAAGTCATTACTCTAGAGTAATCCACTCTCTATAATTATTTTGTATTGGATAATATTTAATGGCACTACAACAAAAATAGTCATTTACAATACTAAAAATGAAACATTTGTTAAAAGGGTCTTTTGGCAACATTTTAGTAAGTGAATGTCGTCATTGGTTAATATAAATAAGTTTTGGCAACGTTTTATAGAAAAATATTGCGATATACCCCTTTTTGCTACGTTTATTGAATGTTATAAAATGTTTTATTTTTTGCAACATTTGACAACATTGCGAAAAGTTTACTTTTGCAACATTTATTAAATGTTGTGAAAGGTTTTACTTTTGCAACATTTTTTAAATGTTGCGAAATGTCTCGCTTTTTGCAACGTTTAATACATTTATTAAACATTGCAAAAAGTCACTTTCGGCAACGTTTATTAAACATTGTGAAAACTTTTGTACTTTTTTAAATTACGGATATAAATCCAAATTTACCTTAACTTTGAACCTACTCTTCATGTGCTTCCATATCTCCCTTTTAACGAAATCTCTCGCGATCTCTCTTCCTTTCATTTTGCTCTCTGACTCAAATTCATTTTACTAACAATCTACAAGCAATGAATCTCTGATTTCTAGCTCTATTACTATACTAATTCCTCCGATTTTTCAAGCTCTAAATCCTATTTTTTTGAGCAAGTACGCGGTGGAGATCATGGAACCCAAGCAGTACTGAGGCAAAAGTGAGAGTGGTTGTTCAATCGGAGGCATCAACCACTGAACATGGGCTTAGATTTGGTAGATTGACGAAGAGAACGAGAATAATAGTGAAAGTGGTTGTTCAATCGGAGACATCAACCATCGATGTGCCCTTTCCTTTGAGCACAAAGCCTCAATACTAATCACCCCAGACTTATTTTGATATGCAGTTCAATTGTTTGTCAAAATGCCTTATTGAGAACGTTGCAACAAAATTCAGTTCAAGTGTTTACTTTTTTAATTTTTGTGAAATTTTGAATATGGAAAATTGTGAATGTTGTTTTTGGTTGATATATATGTGTTCAAATTCTTTATAATTCTTGTTTAAGATTGATGGTTGCTTCATTTGTTTGTTACTTTGATATTACAAGAAGTTATTTTGGTTTTAACTAAGCTTTTCAACTTGGGTGGATGGTGCAAAGTTCCGATTATTATTGTGGATATCATTCTAACTTATGTTCATTGCTTTCTATGATTGTGCCTTTCTTCTTATCTTGGGATCCACAACTTTGCTGGTTTACTCAAAATGGCAGGTTGGAAGTTCTTTCCATTTTGGATACTATCAGTGATTGACTTGGTTAACAGCAGTGTTCTAAAGTGTAAAGTGTGGCTAGGCGTGGAGGCCAAGCTTCAAGCTTTAGGAGCCTAGGCGAAACTTAAGCGTAAAAAAGCGTTTTTTATTTTAAATTTTTAATCATTGTAAAAAAATTCAGCAATTCAAATAATACATACCAAATATCTAAAATTATAAAATACTACATTTACTTAATAATTCCTTCATAAAGATAAGTTCCAAAATCATAATTATATAACGTAGATAACTTGTAACTTAAATCTTATCTAATCTAACTCTTTATCGGACTCTAATTTAATGTCTTCTTCTTCATCTATAAACAAACAAAAAAAGCTACAGTTAATGGAGCATGGCATATTTAAGTAATTATTCATTGGCTAAAAAAATGAGTTGTATATAACACGCCTAGAGGGGGAAAAATTGGGCCTCCAAGGGGAAAGCGCGCCTAGCACGTCTAGCCGCGCTTTGCCATGCCTAGGCGCACTTTGGCACTCTTAGTCGTGCATTAAGCGGTCAATGTTGTCCGTTGACCGCTTAATTACCGCTTAGCCTCAAAGCGAGACGTTTTCATCCCACTTCGTGCTAGGCGCGCTTTTTAGAACAGAGGTTAACAGTATAGCTCTATTGTGAAATTCTTGATGGATGCTTGTGTTGAGTTTATATTCTAAAGATTGGCATGCAGTCTTCATTTGTTGTTTATGGGTTCTTATGGTAAAGCTTTGACTTCCACATATCTGGCTAATAGCACACTACTATATAACGAGTTTAAAAATTTGCTTAATTATGTTCTTAGTATTACTTACTATTGAATCGGCTGTTTTGGGAAACTTCTTCAAATAAGACTATGCCCCATCTTCGTTCGGTTATCAATTGATGGATTTCTATGAATTGAATAAGTTTTGTTGATAAGAAAGGGAAAAAAGTTTGTTTTACCGCATTGCTGATAATTTCCAAGTGTCTTCTCAAAACACAGCAGATTGTAGTTTTAGAAGCGGAAGCAAATTAATGCCATAAGCATAACCATCTCACTCTAAAGGTTCTCCTTAAATCCTTTTACAATGTTCAATAGCTCCAATATTGTTTCAATTTGTTGGGTGATTAGTGTATTTTGCGCACTTATTTATGTCGCAAAACATGGACTATTGTCGATAGATATGTTAAAATATGGCTTAATTCGATATAATTTACGTTTGTAGGACTACATTAATGGATGGAATGAAAAGTGTGGGAAAACGGGCGAAAAAGAACCGAAAGGGAAGAAAATCAAAGTTCGGGAACTAAGATGCAAATAATCAAAATATGATCCGGAATATGAATTGAAGATGTGACGACATCGAGGATCAATAGAGCTCTGGAATTACGCATTGGAACGAGAAGATGTGGAAAAAGAGGCCAAAATTTGATGAAACAAAACTTGGGGACCAAAATACACAAATGAAAAATAGTTTCTTCCATGTGATTACCCAAGCATTTACATGGAATGTAGTGGACGAATTTGGTTGTTCCATGCGATCACATGGTTCATTTTCGACACCGAATTTTTTGTTTCCTTATTCGATCCAACCACTTATGGAACGATATCTTGAGACCCTATTTAACCTTAAACTCGTCCAGAATTAGGTTTTACGCATTATTAGAGAGAAAAACACCATTGAAGAGCAAGGGGGAGAGGCTAGAACAAAGATTTCACTTCAAGATTCAAGCTTTAACTTCTAGTTCTTTGGTGATGTCTTCTATTTATTATTTTTCTTGTTCTTTAATTTTATCCATGCTAGGCTAGAATTTTTATGTTCTAGGTGAACGATGAACCTCACATTGTGATCTTTTAATTTCTATTTTACAATTTGATAATCAAACATGTATGAATGATGTTGAATTATTTATGTACGCCTTCTTGCCTCCATAATTAAATGCATGTGATTATGTGAGTTTGGGTGGTTTATTTTATGCATTCGAAAGAAGGGAAATAAACTCAACAAGGTATAAATCATCGTTTAGTTCATAGAGGATAGAAATATACCGATATGCTTTACGTGAATTTTTAAGTGTTTACAAAACGTCATGCATTCTTGTATATTGCATTTGTCATAGAAATATAGTCAAATAGTATGCTAGAATAGATTCAATTCTACTCGAAAGAGATTGTTGGATAAGTTAGAAACATTGATTCTTCAACCAATTCATCGTGTTATCAAATTGTGAAAGAGTGATTAAAAGTGAATTTGTTTGGTGATTCGGGATCCTAGTACGCCTTTTCATATATTCATCTCTTCAACTTTTGCATTCAACCATTACTTTTGCATTTAGTTAGTGATTTTAGTTTAATCTGCATAATAGTTTTAGCTTAATCATAAAATTTGAGAACTCATTCCAAATTTGAATAGATTCGGTTAAGGTCGAGATAATAGAAATCACGTTAAATCAATCCTTGTGGGAACTATACTCAAAATTCTTGAATTTTCACTTTATTACTTGTCAACGAACCGTGCACTTACGGTGATTTAAATCCAAAACATATTTTCGTGAACATTGGGAGTCAGCACCTTAGTCTCTATGTTAGCAGGGTTGTATTTTTGTTTGTAAGAATTTGTTTTACCATGAGCAGATAATAGATTTTCTTTTATTTATTGCAAGGAGTCCATTAAAATAAATTGAAATGCAAAGAGCATACACAAATTTCTCAATGAAATATGAATTCTTTCAATGCTACAACAAAGTAACTTCATTGACACACAGATGACATCTCTGTTATTAAGGATTATCTAACAATATCTTCTTTATGTATAGAAGTATCTCTACGATCATTATTGAGAGGATATAAAATGTGATTGATAGAGAATCAGAATGCATTGGTAAGTGGTAATCTATGGCTAATGATATCCTGTGCTGTTTTTGCATTATCTAATTACAAGAAAGCTTATAATTTCATTTCATGATATATAAGCATTTCGTTTTTTGATATGTTGAGAGTAGTTGTCTTTATGGAGCTGCACCCAAACTTGATGGTGCAATGCTTGTTATATTGCTTATTTTTTGGTAAGAGTTATCTGAAGTGTAGCAATCTTATGTAAATCTAATGGAGCTAGTGGGGCAGATTGTTGCTTTCCATATGAAGGTAAAATTGTTTTCCTTGTGTTTTATTTGGATAAAGATATATTACTTTAAACTGATGCATGACAGTGCATGACTTGGTACCTTAGTTTTACTACTGAGCGGGATAGAAGCTGTAATATTTTACCACTAGTGATTTCATCAAATAAGTTTTCCATCATTGTCAATGATTGTCAGTGTTTTTCTTGGAACAATATTATGAAATATCATTTTCCCCCATCCATTTGCAGCACAATGCTGAACCTGAGGCGATAGATCTTCTAATGGACTAAGAAATGCTTACTTCTATGGTCTTAAAACTATAGAATAAATTTAATCAAATTCTCTAGCATGATATGTACAAGGCATGATGTAGATACAAAGGTTTGGATGCCAAGTATAAAATGCATGTCTTATTTCTACAGAGAAAAAAAAAAAAAAAGATCCCTATTTTCACCTATCAGAAATGACTCTTACACCTGGGTATTCATTTGCAGTATGTGAAGCAGGTTTTCACATCTTGTAATGATCTTCAAAAGAAACAGCAATTTTGCTTTATCATTAAATCTTAATCTGTTTTCTGTTTCATCATTTGTAGGTCTAGCTCCGCTTCATGCCATTAGAGTATTATTCAGAAGCTTGGTGTTGCAAGCGTGGCAATAAGTTATTCCTGCCTAAGTAGTGCCAAATTTTATTCCTAATTTTATTTGAAAGTTACGAAAGACAGTCTTTCGCAACGTTCAGAAAATATTGTCGTAGACCTTTCGCAACGTTTTTTGACAGTCTTTCGAAAGGTCTATGGCAACATTTTGTAAACGTTACCGTATCTTTCTACTCTACAGCAATATCGAGATTTGCAACATACGCACAAACGTTGCAAAAGGTATTTTCCAACATTTTTTGAACGTTACAAAAGACAGTTTTTGTTGTAGTGTGAGTGTTAGTAGGTAGTTGAAATATGAATTTATCTTAGTTGTTACGAGGAATGCAAAAGAGTCGATTGAGCACTACAAATATAATCGCTCCATTATATTTTGTAACAAGCTAATTTAGAGATTTTATAATGCAAGCTCATTCTCTAGCATTTTTAACATCTCAAAGATTCTCCTAAACTCTTCCTAACAGTATGGACAATATGGTCATGTATATATTCCCGCTATTTTCGACCACAGAAATAAAGTAAGGGAGCTCAAGAAGCTAGTTATTCTTGTAAATACTATCTTTTAGTATTCTACGCATGTGTGGAAGGTGATTATAATTTAATTACTCGGATCAACCATATTTTGTATCCACACATTTCGTAATATTACAACTATTAGTCTACTATACAATTTATTATACACACATTCTAAAAGACTCACAACTTATGAGTACATAAATTTTAACTCAATCATTTCCCAATCATGCATTTGAGCGCTATTCTCACTTACAATGACAAGCATAGATATAATTAGTCTATTTACCAATATGAACCAATAAACGAATCACCATGTATGAAATAGAGCCACGAGGAGATAGAATTGAGCACATGTTTCATATTCGAAACTCATAAATATCAAGCTTTGGATCAACTTAGTTCACCAACCACATGGTAGGATTAGAGCATTTGGGTTCCATTTGTCATTATTTCTCATGCAATAAGCAACTTTCTGATTGATAGCAATCAATTTTCATCCAAAACGCATCTATAAGAGACTTTCTAAATACAAGATACTCTCTATTTTATATAGTTGGTGCTTAAAAATAAGTTTCAAGAGACTCTCTAAACACAATATACTCCATATTTTATAGTTAATGATTAAAAGTGAGTTCCAAGACTCTTTACTCTTAACATTTTAAAATAAAAAGTGGGTTTGATTCTCCAAATTTGAAGAGTCAAATTTGCTCTTTATTTTTAGTTTGTAATTATTGTATTTTATTAAATTATGGATTTTAATACTTTATTTTTTAAGTTATTCAAATCATATTTGAATTGATTGAGCATTGACATATTAAAAAATATGTTTAATAAAAAAATGACTTGAAAAACAAAATAAAGAGCATTGTTGAAGTGTGAAAATACGAAGTTCGATCCTAACAATACCTAGATGGGGGGTGAATAGGTGATTATGCGGAATTAAAATTACTTAATAATTAACAACAAGAAGTCACTATTAATTATTTTTCTAGATGGTTAATCATACAATTCATATTTTTCTATGTTGAATTGCCGCAATTATGACAACAATAAATAAAACAGAATTGATCACCGAAAAATCCCAACTGGATAAAAATTTCGGGTACTTTGACGGTCAACAATCAACTATAAACGATTTTTAACTTACATTCTATCAAACTAGACGATTACATGTACTATATGACCTCCTGACTGCAATTTCAACAACTCTCCTAGATTTTGTGCTCCTATACCAACTCCCAGCTGCAGATTTCGAAACTCTCATGGATAGCGCTTTCCTGCAACAACTTCCAGCTTTGTGAAATTGTCTGTCTCTGGTGGATTCACGAAGAACACCGCGTTTTTCAACAACTGGAACTCCAATCACGTTCCCTTGATCTTTAGAAACTCTGACAGATATGAAAGAAGCAGCAGCTTGGTATTTGGATTGCGAATTTGATGTTTTCATCGCCAATAGCCAATAACAGGACGAATGTTGAAAGCAAAATATATGAATATGATCTCAGAATATGTTTCTCTCAATACTTAACCTTGTAAAACCGTTCTGTAGCGTTTTGATATTTACATATAGGTTATGAAATGAATGGGCCGAACAAAAAGAATGTGTTTCTCTCAATACTTAACCTAGTAAAACCGTTTTGTAGCGTTTTGGTATTTATATATAGGTTAGGGATGACACTGTAGCTCGAGCGAGGGTTGAGCGACAGGTTGTAGCGAAGGCGAGGCGACAGTCGAGCAATGACGTTTTTGTTTCTGACGCTCGAGTCAAACCTTGGCAACAGTCTAGCGAAATTTTGTGCCATTTTTCCTTATTTTCCATTCTCAAACCCTAGACCTAAAATACATTAATTTCATCTAATTGTACAATACTCCTTGACTTTTTATAACATATCAATTTTAGTCTTTTTTTGTTCACAAATTTACCAATTATAATAAATACATAACAAGCTCTCTCTTTAGCATTTTGTGACAAAACTACAATCTAAAGTCAAGGCAATAGTAAAGTAAAATTACAGATTCAAAACAACAGACAACTAACAACTGTCTTGAACGAATTCTACATTTTATTTTTCAACACATGTTTCCTGAAATAAACAACTCAAATATCCAGTGTAAAATGTATGTGAAACAGTATTAATTATAAAAACAATTCAAGGTGTAAAAGTGATTTAAGCAGTTTATAATTCATAATGCGTCTTTTCAATTTCATATCATAAGTTAAATTAAGATGTAATATCAATACAACCTAACATACCAAAATGAAACATTAATACTACAAAATATCAAAACTTAATCTAGCAAAACTGATTATATCGTATCATCAAAAGTTTTAGATGCATCATGTCAAGTAAATAAAACATATACATTCTGTTTAAGCAAAAATATCTACTCCAAATATATATATTTACTCCTATTTTTCTCACAAAATGACAAGGGGTGACCTAAAAACTAAGCAGCATTGTCAACATCATTAGAATCAGTCATCTCCTCCGAAGTTACATCATCATCCCAGTGGCGACGAATCCATCAATGTCTTCATTGAATATATCCAATAGCACCACAAAGCATAATAAACTCGGTAGTGTGTCGATCAATTGTGGTCCACAGCTGTGTAAGCTCTGCCATCATCCGAGCCTGCTACTCGATCAGCACAGTCATCTGTCTATAAGTACAACTGATGGATCAATGGGAACAGATGCAGAAGGTGGAACAAACTCGACAGGTAGAGGAGTAGACATGAATTTCGAGGGAATATCAGTTAATGGAGGAGCAAAAGTAGTAGGGAAATCCGATAGATCAACAGAGATAAGGTCATCAAAAAGATCAGCTCGCACAGTCGGATCAACTAGCTCAGCTGGCTCAAAAGAAGCATGTGACCTACTCTGAGCAATAGTAGTGTGGTCAATCAGTCGAGAAACCCTCCAAGGAACCCCCTTAGGTAAACTAATGTCAAGTACTGGCACAATGTGATAAATAAGGTAGGCATAAGGAAGTCCCACCGAGTCCCCGTGACATAAAAGGCACGAAAATCTGCTGACATATGAACGTGGGCAAATCAATAGAGTTGTCGTGCAACGAGGCGTACAAAAATCGAGTCCTCTCCATGGGTAAAGAAGAGGTATGCGATACTGGCCACATATTTGTGCACACAATGTGCAACAAAATCTGACAATCAGTGGGTAGGGATTCAGTACGCATCACACTTGGCACACCCTTCAACAGTGTGTTAAACAACATGGAACGAACTAGAGTCCGCTGGAAGTGTATCAACAGACAGATAATGAAACAAATGATGGACGACCTGAGGAATATGTACTAGACTCGACAAGGCATTGGGCGTGATCTTAACAATCCTATCCCAAAGAAGAACCTTAAAATTCGAACCGCTAACATCATGAATGTTAGCATAAAACTCCTGAACTAGAAGGCTAGGAGGAGGTGTCAACTCAACCAATAAAAACTCCCAACCCCGAGAAGTAAAAATAGCGGCGAGGTCCAGAGACAGGTCAGACATAATGACCTCGCGCTCAAACAAAACTGGTCTCAAAGAAAATTGCGACCCAAAAGTGTCTTGAGCAACAACAGATATAAACCTAGTCCTACTGTAAGAGGTGGAGGTACCAGGTGTAAGAACATCATTACGAGCTCTCTTAGGCGGCATCTGAAACGAGTAAAATCAATACATCAATACCTTGATATAATAGACAAGAAATGCATGAGATGCATGAATGTACGCAAAACGAGGCAAATAGGGTAAATGTAACATACCCTAGCATGAATACACAGAATGATGACACGAAGTCTAGACGCAGGTGACGTGAAGAGACAATGCGTGTCGTAATATCTTGCTGTGGTGACATGATGTCAACACCAAAACAATGTAAACAAGATCAACACAATTATACCAATCACAACTCAACAACAACTCCAATTCTCAAATCAACCAAACTCAATCCAACTGCAAAGCCTATCTCAAACCCAAAACTCGAGCCAAAAACGTTTTAAAAATCTACCACATTTATAACTACAAAGAGGTAGTGGCACCTAGGCGCTACACTACGGGTGCCTAAGCACCTGGGCGCCAACCTTGGTATTGAAAAATAGCAAGCCAGCGTCTAAACACTGGGTTACATCCTAAAAGTTTCCAAAATGCCTCAATTGATGTTCTTCTCCATTCCGAACACTTTTTCAAGTCCAATACCAATTTTCAACTCCCAATTGGCATATAAAATAGAACTTCAACTTGATATAGAACTCCAATAACATTTCAAATTTGAATTTTTCATGATGTGCATTTTAATTAGAATTCTTCAATACTTCAAACACTTCAACTAAAGAATTCGGATCACACTCAAATTCCAACAATCTCCACCTTGACACAAATTTCATTCAAGGAATGAACAAGCTTCTTCAACTAAAAAAAAAATTAACTTTTCCAACAAAACACAATACTCCACCTCTTCCATTGAATCCAAACAATACTCTTGTAGAATTATCTTAGATTCCAAAATCATAACGATTTTGAAGTAACCAAAATGGGATGTAACACACCACAAAGCATAATCAAACACAAATGATTTTAAAGAAGTCCCCTTGCTAGATTGTATACATTCTACTCCACTTAAAGCATACTCAACAAAATCAGCATTCACATACCCTTTTCAACTAGGTCCACCCCTAACAATTGAATACGATGGTACCGCAGGTGATGGTGGCAAAGCAGCATTATCTATATCTCCTGAACTCCAGTGAGCAGTATTCTTCAAATCCGACCATTTACGCCTAAAGGTATTATACCAAACTAAATGTCCACCACGGTACTGAACATGTGCTGATTGACTCTTCTAAATTCTACACAACCTTACAAGATGTATAATTGAGACATTCTCAGTCCATCCAATACAACTTGGGCACCCTTACAAATCTTCAAAGCTCCACCTCCACCAAAGAACTCGTAACCTTTTGAATCAAGGAGAGACAACAAGATGAGATTCTTCTTCAAATACAGAACATGTCGAATGTGGCCAAGTGTTCTAATTGCTCCATCCAAAAGTTTCAATCTGATCGTACCAATTCCAGCAACCCGACAAGGTGTTCTAATTCTTCAAACTCCACCTCGAGACAAATTCCATAACAATGAATTAAATCTCAACTCTTCAAGTCATTCTCCAACTCTTCCATCATGTCCCAACCGGATACCCCATACCCCCGTCGAGCACGCCTGCCCTCGCCGGGCATGCCATGCCCCTTTCGAGCATACTCAGCAACAGTGAACTACATCCAAGCCATGTATATCAGTAGAACTACCTTGCGCGTCATCCTTGCTTGAATCATCCCGTTCACTTTAAGCTCCAACTGAGTCAATAAACATGTTTGAACCACCACAAGCAACCCCAACTCCACATGAGTAGTTAAACCTACTCAAATCACCATGAGCAACATGATCAACAGGATCACAACTAGCTCCACCTGAGCTACTAGAAGGTTTTCCAATATTATTGTCCAAATCATCACGAACAACTCGATCACAACCAACTCTACCGAAGTTACCTTATAAATTGCAGCTGCAGCTACTTCCTCCGTGATCGTCGAACCTTCCAACACATATAACTGAGACTTTTTTTCGCCCCCTTAACACAATCTGGGCACCCTTGATAACTTTCAGAACTCCACCTCCACAGGTATACATGTACCCTTTTGAATCAAGAGTACTCAAAGAGATCAGATTTCTGTTTATACCTGGAACATGTCAAACATGGCCAGTTGTTCTAATCATCCAATTCAGCATCTTGATTTTGACGTTACCAATCCCAGCTATTCCACAAGGCTCATTGATTCCCATAATCACGGAACCCCTTGTAATTGTTTCATATGAAAGAAACCAATCCCGATATGAATGCATATGAAAAGTGCAAGCTGAATCAAGAATCCAATCCTCATCAGGTTTGGAGTCACCTTCAATAATCACCAACAAATCTCCATCACCGTTCTCTTCTGCAAGATTAACATTACCAAAATTTTCTGATTGTTCATCATGATCTGTAATAACAAACCTCTTCCGCCACTTATAGCAATCCCTCTTCATGTGCCTCTTGTTGTTGCAATACCAACAGACTATACCGCTACTGTTGTTGCTATCCTTAACTCTGCCATTCCATGACTACCTATCACTTCTCACGAACAACAAGACCCTCTCCATAAGCCTTAGAACCGACGACCAGATGCTTCATCTTCTCCTTAGAATAAAGCGCATCATATACCTCGTCAATTGTAAGAGTATCCCGACTATAATGAATAATCTCTTAAAGTCATATATGAAGGCGGCAACGAGCATAACAATATGAGCCATAAATCATCTTCATCATATTTAACTTCCTTCCTTTCCAAATCAACGACGATTTTCTTGAACACCGATAGATGACCTTCCAAAGATCTACCTTCCGTCAAGCGATGAGAATACAAGCGTTGCTTCAAGTGTGACTTACTTGTCAAGCTCTTTCTCGTACAAAGTTGCTCCAACTTCAACCTTAATGCAGCGGCACTTTTCTCCTTTACCACATCCTGAAGAATTTCATTAGAAAGATGAAGGTGTGTCTGAGATATGGCTTTCTGATCCTTTCGATTTTTCTCCTTCGCGGTCATTGTTGCAGGCATTCTATCAATCTCCAACAAAGTATCGTCAAGATCCAATTGAGCAAGAACAGCTCGCATCTTGATTTGCTACAATAAAAATCTACTATTGAGATCCAAAAGCGAAATTTCAAATTTCAAAATTGTTATCCCTGAACAATCGACATTGTTCCAGCTGCTTTACTAATTAATTTGGACCTCCCAAGAAACCGTCAAAAAACTCCTGACTCTGATATCACTTGTTATGAACCAACACAATATCAAGAACGTTTTGATATCACTTGTTGAGAAACCGACCAAATAATTAAAGACGAAGTTGTGGACAATATGAAATTTAATAAATCACACAACAATCAAGAAAATTGTAAAAGATGTGAATTTATTATACCAAGAAACAAACAATTGTCTTACAAGATTTTGATCATCTCAATCTAATATAAACAATTCTCTCTTGTTTCTAATGTATAAAGTAATGATCTAATTGTTATAATCTCTCTTGAGTCTTGTATTTTCACCTTATAAAGTGCTTATACCTTTTAGAGTATTTATAGAAGCCAAATCTCGAAATTGTAGATGAAGTAGAGTCCAAAATCGCGTCAGAAACCAAAACAGAACAGGATTCTTCCCAAGGCGCTGGCACTGGACATTCTATTAGTTTTTCTTCTCGTGGCGCCGCGACCCAGCGCCCGACACCCTGTCTCTGTCCCCGAGTGTTTCAAAACACTAATTCATCCATTCCAAAAGTCTTTAATTCAATCACTCCCAAAACACCATGAAATTTGATTCCTAATCAACCCAAACTTTTAAATCAAGATTAAATAAGCTTCCTTCGTGCAACAAACTTCTAAATCGCGTAGAATTTTTGTCACAAAACATAACATTTTAATATGCTTAATTTTTATATGATATATCTAAATGTTTTACGTTCTTGTAATCATGCAGTTCAATACTCGAGATAAAATTGAAAATACACAAGAACACTAACATAAACCTGTTTTCTATATTATACATGAGAACTATGCAATTCTTTTGATTTCTACTTTGGAATTTATCTTATTTTTACAACTAAAAATAGACAATCGCCTTTATTCTTATTTTATTAAATTTTCTAAATTATATTTATATTTAATGTTTTAGAATCCTTACAACCTAGTCTCTATTTGTCTTCCATTAAATTAAAAAAAAAAAAAAAAAAAACTCAAACTCATGTTCAACCACACAATAAAATATTTTGTAAGTAAATCCAAAATTTACTTTTTAGCCACAAATTCTCCAAGAAATTATTATTCTTTTTCAAAAAATATAATTTTAATTGAAGACAAACGGATGTTTAATAACTAAAATTAGTATATTGATTATTTGGGTATAAAAATTACCTAGAGTTAATTCGTTGTTAGTCAATTGGTTAATACTTAAAAAGGGACATGTACTTTTATTATTAAAAAAAAAAACAAGTTAATGCAATTTTTTTTGTAAAATTAGTGGAATAAATCAATTGATGCGAAATTGATCGGTGGATTCAAGTAAACCCTCTCATTGTCGAGTGGGCAACATTGTCTTAGTCAACAAAGAGAAGCTCGAACAGTTAAGGATAACAAGGCAGGATGGGGATCGAAGCAATCATTCGTGTTTCCCATCCCGTCAAATATTTTTGTCTTTCGTATCCCGCACGATCCAAGGTGGGACAGGTCCTTGCTCCATTTTTTTTTTTTACCTTTTTATTGTCTTTAGTTAGTGAAAATTATTACTCTTTTTCCCATTCGTTGAACTACTCAAATTTTCTTTAGAATTGATAATAATTTTTTTTCTTTTTGCATGATATAAAACTTATATTTTGAAATGAATTTTAAATGAGATGGACCCTTACCCGACCAAGGACAATGATTCCCGACCCCACGCCCCAGTTTGGCGGAGAATTTCCACCCTATTCGAGATGAAGCTTCGCAGATATCGAAATTAACAAATAAAATAAAATAAAATTACCATCACAATAGAATACAATTAGCCCATTTAATTCATGCATCTTACCTTGGGCAAGTTACTTTGTTTCCTACCATGAATAGAAAATTATATGGTTCGAATTACATGTGAGCTCTATCAACTAGATGTCTGATTTGTTCCGATTTTGATCGTGTTGATCATTTTATTCCAGTTTCATCATGTTACTTTGTTCAAATACAGTCCCTATAATTTGCAAGAGTAAGTTATCTTCAGACTGTTTGAAGAAGAAAATTATACTCCAGAAAAACAATTCCCTACCTAAGACACTAGATATTATAATCATTTGACCAAAAAGTTGTTCATTATGCCAACAATTGGATCAAAGAGTGCACATTCATCTTGCCTGGGAGTGAGATCTCACATTTTTGGATAATTTTTATTAAAACGTTTATTGATGCACAACACCATGAGACTCAAGGGATTGACTACAGAACTACAACTCTTTAGTATAAAAAAATACACTTCACGCTTTAATATTAAACAAAACACAATATTTATACATTACCAAATGAAAAGCATTGTGAAGATTGATGGGACAAAATCAAGGCATGTCAAAAAAATGCAACTTAGTGTAACAAAAAGTGAAATCTAACTGCTTATATACAAAATTTGTTCGCTTTTTGTGCGTAATGTTTGTCTACTGTCATCCACCAAACTTACATGGAGTCTTATTTCAGAAGGTAATTATTGGCACTTGACAGCATACCGTAGTTTTATGGCATCGGGATTGTCTTGGCAGTTGCTCCGGGAACTGTATGTACCAACTCTGTCACTCTATGAATAATATCTTCAAAGGATGGCCGGTGGTGTTGATTACTGCTGGCAAGTTTGAATTCAGTAAAAAAAATGTTGGGTTTGAGATAGATTGCAAGATAAAAAGAATAATAAGTAGAACAGTAGAAGACAGCTGGTTTAGGTGTGCTGAAAAGTTACTTTGCTATAAAGTAACTGTAAGACTTTAATAGAAAAGTTTGGTTAGTAAAGTAGCTTTAAAAATCATGTTTGGCAAAAATAGTAACGTGCATTTTGACTTAATTTTAACCCCAAGCAAACAAGTCCGTATGTACCTTACCTCTGCCAACAATCACATATGATAGAGGAAACTCGGGGATCAAGTTTTTCAGGAAGGTCCAGTCTGCGATCCATAAAGCCAACGACTCCAACAACCTTAAAATAAAATAGTTTAAAATACAAATCTTTAGCTGGGAGACGTCAGACATGTTTCGAGTCACTAGTCAACAGAGTACAATTGAATCCTCTACACCATGGTCTGCAGACGTGCATGGTAGTGGAGAGGGAGGTACCTGCAATGAGTTGAGGTTGTTCCATGGAATGGATTCAGTCATTAGTTCCCATAGAACGACACCAAAACTATAGACGTCTGACCTGCTCAACAACAGAAGATGAATTAAGATTGGGAAACATTTTCCCTCATAATAATGTGACGCCTCATCAATAGCTTCAGAAAAAAGCAGATTTGAAAAGTACAAAACTCCAATAGGCAAACTTAAAATAACACTGGAAGGGCTTGCAATCCACATTGCAGTCTAAACCCCCACCACCCCCCGGCCCCAAAAAAATTCTGAACATGTGTTCCCAATGCAAAGTCGTCTAGGTTCGGTTTCCGAAATTACTTCTCTGTTAAAGGTTCATTTCGAAGAACTTCTGGTGCCATCCATTGAGGCTGCAGGGGAAATCAGACCAGCACAAGAATTAATGATAATTTTATAAAATATAATGATTAATATCACATTTACTACAAGTAAAAAAAATTAAGAGAAATTAAAGATCTTAACCGTTCCTCTCCCAGATTTTGCTGTTAAGAACGTTGCATTCTTCAACTTCGATAAGCCAAAGTCTCCAACCTGGAAAGAATTCAAATTAGACTTTTTCACTTTCTTGACTGAATGTACATACTAATTTCTGCGAACAATACCTTGACCGTCCAGCTTTTGTCGACAAGAAGATTAGAAGATTTCAAGTCTCTGTGCACTATAGGTGGATTCCTGTGATGCAAATAATTCATGCCTCTTGCCTGAATGAAAGAAGAAAGAGGACGGAAGTTTTGCTGATAGTTAAAAAAAGCTACAAAACACACAGAAGAATAAGTAAACCATTGAGTTTGAGCAGAAAACCTACCACATCAAGAGCCATCCTCAGACGGCGTCTCATGTCCAGTGACTGATTGTTCTTGTGAAGTGTTTTAAAGAGACTTCCCCTGATTATACACAAAATAATCCACACTTTATATATGTTATCCTGCACAATTGGACAACTATTTGAAAATCTAGCATCTTTTGTAAGAAAAGAAATTCTTCTCACACTCGCAGCCTTTTTATACTTTCTTCCCGGTGGGTTCCGTTTGGTGGGTTAGGGAGGTCCAATTTTTCTTAGTTTATGTTTGGTACGTCATTCTAGACTAGACTAGACACTATAACAAACAAGACTTTAGCTTCTTGTTCATTTTTCTTCCTTAATATCCAATACTCCACCAAACACTAAAAGTATCATCAAAGAATATACACGGGAAAAGATTTGCTCTATACCTGGGTAAAAACTCTGTAACCATAGCAAGTTTTTCTTTTGAACAAACTGCCCCCATAAACAGCACAACATTCGGATGTCTCAGTTTTCTCATTATATGAATCTGATTTACATATTGAGCCCAAGGTTAGGACTAATTTATTTTTTTCATAGGAAGTACTTCAAATTATCACCATATTGCTGAGAGCATCGCGCACCTCTTTTTTGCTGTCTGATAAAGTCTCCTCACCATATTGATACCCACTATATACCTTAACAGCAACATCCTGAAAATTATTAAAGGTAAAAATTTGTACATCCTAGACAAGATCCATCATACTTGTAGTGGATTACAAAAGAACTCATAATTTGACAACATACACATCCATTCCAGATTCCCCGATACACAACAGCAAATGAACCTGAAAAATGGAAAAATACTACAATGGTCAAGCAAGAGCTCAGGAACCCAAAATCTGCTAAATATGAATTACAACAAAAAAAAAAATATTCTTAAATCTTTATCGTCATGTCTACTTCTCCCTGAGCAAAATTTGACCTACATCACACATGGATATGCTGTGAAGGCATCCATATATGCTTCAAGATATGAGAAAATTCAAATTTACCTTGCCCAATCTCCTCTCGCAAATACAGATCTTCCCAGCGAATTTCACAATCTGGCATCACGTACAACTCATTATTGCCTTTGCTTGATAAACTTCCATGGCTGCTGCCCACACTCCCATCTGAACTTGAAAACTTTTGGGGATCTGATTGTCTTGGTGATGCATTTTCTACTTCCAAATTTGGCTCACACTCTTTCCCACCCAATTGGAAACTTGATCTTGGCAACTGATCTGCATATCCAGGAACTTCTGAACCCACAACCTGATCTCTTGGAGAGGTTCCGACAGAGGAGTTCTCAGAAGCACCTAAGGGATTCATAGGCAAGTTTATTCTTATAGGATATAGAGTTCCTTTCTGGGCATTCTCCCTATAATCGTTGGCATCAAGATTATAGTTGGATGATGTAGTTGCCTCTGAAGCTCTCGGAGAATATGGCTCGTTTGCTACCTCCTTGCTTGTGGAAGAGGCATCATGATCACTTTTTTGTTGGAAGCTTCCATCCTTGTCTTTCTCCAGGTTCCCAGTTTTCCCCATGTGCAGTTTTGTTAAGAATTTAGCTGCCTACATACATACAATATATCAGAAACTTGCTTTTTCTGGAAGACACCAAATAATTTTTCAAAATTTCTAGTTTAACAGGGGGAAAAAAAAACACAGAATATATCTTCCATAGAAGCAAAATGAAGGAAACAGATCATTTAGTCAACCCCAAACAATTAGACTAGGCTTAATGATCTGAGCCATGGACTACTTGTATGTATTCACAACAAACATTTTATTCTCAGCAGTAGCCTATACAACATGATTCCATCTATTTCAACAAAAATTTGCATGCTGAAGTCTTTCTGCCTGTATCCCCAAAACGAGGAGGAGGAAATCTCAGACAAACTATAATGTTCAGAGGATTGTGTCCCTCCCTACATTGGTTGTATTCTACAATGCACCAAAATGGACACGTGTGACCAACAAGACACGACACGACACGCTATGTGCAATTTTTCAAAAAAATACTAACACGACACGTCAATGACACGTTGATTAACACAATTTTTCAAAAAAACACTGACACAACACGTCCATGACACGTTGATTAAATTCTTTAAAACTCTACATTTATATAGGTGTTATTAATTTTTGTTGTTAAAATCTTTTAAATATGAGTATCTAATCATTATTTAATAATAATTTTGAGTTAAAAATACATAATATTTCTGATAAAGAAAGAAAAATGATCGTGCTAAAGGGTTCAAGGAATGCCGGACACGGACACGTCATTCTAGTCGAAGTGTCCATGCAACACATTTATATTTATACGTGCACGAATTTTAAAAAATTACCAATCTGAAGAATTTCAATCCCTGATGTCCAATTTTGTCAAGAATAAAAAAAACGAATAGGGAAGAGAAAATACGAGTTTAGAAGGCTGAATGAATTCAGATGTATTTCCGTCCTTCTCAGAGCTAACTGCATCAGTACTGCTCTTCCCCGTGGACAAACTGAAAGTAGGCCTTCCTCCCTGTAGCAACAAATTTTCTTATATATCTTCCTTTCCACTAAAGCAAGTTCACTGAATATTAAGGCTTACTGGTGCTCTTGGAGGCTTTTCAAATTTTTCATCTTGATTGTCCACTTCGGCTTCCTCCCTAACCCTGATATTGGTATCGCTATCTGCATTGCAGGTGACATCTCCTCTTTTCCGTATTAGAACTTTTGCAGCCTAATAAATGCAGTAAAAAGTGTAATAGGTAGGAGAAATAAAATAAACACAAGGCTAAACCAGACACTAAAACACAATAATAAGCACCAGATTGGAAACAGAAGATGCAATTTGTGGCACTGATGCAATTTGTGGCTGTCGAGGCCACTGAATCCTTTTCAAGTTCATTCCACGCACTTTAGTTTGGTCAGTATCACGATCCTGATTTGTTCTCAGGTTTTCTAAATTTGTATTATTAAATACAGCTGCATCACTTGATACAGTGATGATACCAACAACCTCACCCTCCTCATATAATGGGCTTTTAGTCACCATTGCCATGAATCTCTGACCTGACCTCTTCTTAAAAGGGAACTGACCTGACCAACATTGTCCATTCTGCAATCTTTCCAAGATTTTATAGGCAGATGAAAGGTTTTCTTCGTCAATAAGTATTTCAGTAACTCTTTGTCCAATTACTTCATAGTCTTTATATTCATAAAGTTTTTCAGCAGCATGATTCCTGCAACATGAAACAGTTTCTTCATAAGATGCAATGTTATGGAAGAAAAATGTATAAACAGCCTATTTCAAGTTCTAAGGAAAAGCATAAATGTTCCTCAACAACCGGCAATTTATGTCCCATTGTTTACAGTATCAGCACATTTTAAACACTAGTTCAGCACTTCAGCACGCATGAGAACATTGGACAAGCCAAAAAAATGACTGATAGCTTTCGGAGCTCATCTACCAAACTTTATTTTTCTTTCAACTCTTTGGGATTGTTATGAACTGGAATGCTCTAATACCAGTTTGTTGTGAAAAGTGAAGATAATATAGGATTAATCCAATATCTCTTTGTTGGAGAAAATAAGAGATTAAGCCACGATATAAAGTAATTGATTACAAGAACACAAAAATAAAATAATTTGCAGAGAATGAAAATATTATTATAATATGGAGAAAGAATTCAAAAATTATGCATTTGCAATGTTTCTAACTTCTTACTAAATCATAATGAAGAGTCAACTATATATAGGGAATAAATGCGGGACTTCCAAACCTTTATAGTAGAATTATAGTTGAAATGGAATGCAAAAAAGGGAGTCCAAAACGGAGCAGAGGAGAAAAAATCACGCAAGATGCGAAACAGACAGGTGGCGCCTTGGCGTCATGGAACCACAAAGCAAACGAAGCATGCCCAAAAGTAAACCAGCCCCTTAGACTGCTACGGAAAACTGTTTTATGTCTTCTAGGAGCAAATGTTCAATTATCATGAGATTTCATGACTATTATTCAAAAGGGGCGAAAATCACCTTGGCGCCACGGTGCCCGCTGTTGGGTCATTTACTCCAAAATCTTGATATTCTTCATCACAATATCTTCTTCAAGTCCAACACAAATTCCTACTCCTAATGGGCTTCCAAGTAGAACTTCAATTAGAATTCGCAAGGTAAACTTGAATAGGATTTCGCAATAGCATTCCAAATAGAATTCTTCTTAGAGTGTGTCTGGCACAGATTTTGGCTAAAATTTCTGTGTTTTTCCTACCGTTATTTTCCATGGCTAGACCCCACATCTCTCACAACAAGTCCAAAATGACGGCTGAGTGCCCAGCCAACGGTTGAAAAATCACTGAAAATGTGCAAGAAAATTCCCACCAGACAAGGCCTTAATGTACACTTTAATTAGAACTCTCAATTATTTTCAACAAAAATTTTGGTCACACACAAATTCTAATAGGGATTGTGTGTC
The DNA here is from genome assembly GCA_019097785.1 of Fraxinus excelsior. Lineage (NCBI taxonomy): Eukaryota > Viridiplantae > Streptophyta > Magnoliopsida > Lamiales > Oleaceae > Fraxinus > Fraxinus excelsior. Next base: position 22,043,046 of record CM032627.1, read on the forward strand.
TGTGTCTTAAAGGTGAGGATATAGTTATTCCAAAGAGCTCGACATATAGTGACAACATAAATTATGATATGAAAATACACTTTTCCTTGTCTGTCCCAAGAACAGTCAATTAGGGTCAATTTGTGGGATCTGCCTCAAAGAACGTCCTTAATACCAAATAAAAACATTAAAAATAAATAAATAGAGACTTCAAGTGTATAAACCTTTGTCAATAATATTAATTCAATTAGACATTTCCTTGCCTAATATAACAGAGACAAAATTGACCCTACTACAGAAGTAGTCTATTCCTTATCAGAATAACATTTTTGACCAAAAAGGTTTGCCATAACTTATGGTAAAAAGAGACCTACTGGCTTGTTCTTTTCCACCGATCTAATCCTTGACAAAGAGTTATGATTATTTCTGAAGCCCCAAGAATGCATTTAAAGTTCACGATATTTTTCCCTTTTGCTTCACATGCAATGAGACGTACACATTTATTAGACTAGGAAACTATAAACATCCAAATATTTTAAAATGTTAAGAATGCAATAGACATTGAGGAAAAATTTTATTTTTTACTTCACATTCACCAGAAGGCTGACAAGGAAAGCAGAATAACATCTATCATGTATCAATTTCATTCATGAGATAGTCACACTTTAGGTGGTAAGTGATGTAACACCCTAATTGAATCCCGTCTTTGGAATTCAACTGAGAAACATATAAGTGAGTGCAAAGGGTTTTAAATTAACTAGGATTAACCAATTCAGCGAAAGAAGAAATATAAACTCAAGTAGTTTTTTAGCAAAGCCTACATCTCTGGTCATTCTTATGGGACCAACCTCACCAAATGCGTATTAGGGCAATGTTGAATATGTAAGAAGGATGATTCTAGCACCCCCAATCGTGTCGGAAGTCAAACTTTTCTACTGATTTTAAGTTAGAAAAAATTGTACATAATTTTTCGGAAACCACTTCGAAGCTCCTCGGTCTACTACTTATCTCTACTCTAGCATTCTCTGTCCATCAATTGGTATTTCGTGTGGTAATACAAGCCATGGTTACATGAACAAGGGCATCTAAGAACATACAACACACAAATTTAAAGGTCATCTGGCCACTTCCATCATTCCCTCAAGATTTTATGCTGGATTCCTAGAAGCTCCATAAATTCAGCTCAAATTCCTCAGTTGAAAACAGAAATAGGCAGACAAAAAAAAAAACCCCCTGATATGAACTTAGTCCGACTTCTTATCATAACTTCACACCATTGCCCCCCTTTCTCAAACCAATCACTCATCTAAAAGTATATATTTGACTTGATAATCTAAAATTCTAAATCGAACTATCTATAACAAGATTCATCAAGTATGGTCAAACAACTGGAAATGAAAGTATTCCAACTTCCAATAATTTAAGAAATCCAGTAAATGATATTACTTATTAATATAAAAAAAAAAGTACCAATAAATGGAAAAATACATGTTTGACTTGATAATCCTAAATCCAACTATATATATAATAAGATTCGTCAACGTCAAATAATGTTAAACAACTTCAAATGCAACTTCACATAATCAAGAAACATATGAATACTAAACAAATAATTACTCGATAATTGAAAAATTACCAATAAATTATTTCTCCAGTCCCGACTCTGCTCACATGAACTGCATGACCCATATACTCCAACACATTCCTGTACGGACTCCCCGAAAAAAAGGCACCCGGAATTCTTCCCCATCCGTGATCCGGAAACCACTGCTCTTCTTTTATTATATCTTCACTATTTTCGTTTCGAATCTTCTTTTCTTGCGCAAGCAAGTTGAGTTGCTCCTTGAGTTTCTCGTGACTCGCCTCCAGACTCTTGAACCGATCCACCAAGAGTTGGTACAGACTCGGCTTCCGTGATTCGTCGGCCCCGCCGTCCATGGCGGTGGTGCTGACGGTTGTGCATATGGGTGTAGCGTGGAGGGAGGTTTATGTACTTGTATTGTATTGCTTATTTGTTTTTCGTGATTTAAATATTTGGATTTTTATATAAAGAGCGTGTCCGCCACGTGTCACTGGCCGGCATAGTGGAGCTATTGCCTTGTGACGCGTGCGTACGTGTAATTGTTAGAGAGTTCTAAGCTAAACCCTTGATGACCACATTTTTTTTATCTCTTTTTTTCACCTGTTCAATTTTAAGTACACATTCATACTATAAAATATTTTACATTTAAATTTTAAAAAAAATTCTACATTTTAACTACATATTTTTTTAAAAAATACTATTCAAAACTACATTTTCCTAAAAAAAAATAATTGTCAAACAGGGGCGAAAAGAGCAGATTGGGAGAAAAAGGAAAAAAAGACTTTCTCTGAATTGTTGCTATTTTGAAATGACTTGGGGTGCATTTGATTTATTATTTTTAATTTCATAAAATATTAAAAACGCTTTTGATCTAAAGTTTTTGAAAATGTAATTTTGGAAAAAAGGATGAAATTAAAATATAAAAATCAAAATGCATTTTTGTGTTTTCAACAAAATTTTGAAAACACTAAAACATTCCAAACAAGCGTTTAAATAAAATTTTAAAAAATATAATTATAACAATTTCTTAAAAAAATTAGAAAGACAAAAATTAAATAAAAAAATAAGTTCAAAAATTAAAAGCTAAAAATAAAATTATAAAAATTACTACAAAAATAATATAATAAATAATAAATATAAAAATAGTTCAAACTCTTAATAATTATTTACATAAAAATTCTAAAAAAAATACCGAGTGAACACGGATAAAAATAATTTCAATCCACATCATTTATTTTTATTTTTATTTAATATATTTTAAATTCAATTTATTATTTATTTTTATTTTATTTTTATAAGAAGAAAAAAATTGTAAAATTCATCAAATTTAAAATGTAATATAATAATATGTTAACATAAAATTGCTCTATTTTTACTGAATAATCAAATCTCATTGAATAAAATGTCATAAAACGATTTTTCAAAATTTCAAACTAAATGTGTTTTCTAATTTTTTTTTCTACTTTGAGAAATAATTTTTCAAAATTACAAATCAAACACGTTTTTAGAAATCTTAAAATAGACACTCAAAAAAAATGAATTGAAAATTGAAACACAAACCAAAAGGGTCCTCATCCCCTACTTCAGTCCCATCTTTCGAGAGAGATGTGTTTTGCAACAATGATTTTTTTTATTTTTTTTTTTGGATAATTACAGCAAAAGTTCCAAACCTTTAAAATATTAAGAGACTTTCTCCAAAAATTTTATTTGTTGCAGTTGTCACCCCCTATCCTTTTGAAACGTTACAAGTGAGACCATTTTGGAGAGTTTCCTTCCAAAATATCGTCAGTTGACACAAAAAAAATTTGATTTTAAAGTGACTGTTTGGCCGGATGGGCATTTTGCCCCTGGACGTTTTCTTGCGTGATTTTTCGTTTAATACATTTTCTTAAAGTACTTTCTCATGTATTATTTTCAAGGAAAATGGCTTGATAAAGATTTTATGCAATCATTTGATTTTGAAAATAATATTTCTTACGCATAAAAATTCAATTTGAGCTCGTAGTTATTATTTGTCAAGTGTTGAAGCATTTTATCTTTACATGAATGTGAAACACCTAAGCACAATGTTTTGAACATATTGGCGTGCATTACTTGATCGTTCATCGACTTTTGTCCCGATTTTTGTTGAGGCTACTTTTTGCGGATCTTTCAATATTGCTTTTCATACCATCGATTTTGTGCATTTGTTTCCATGTCGATCTTTGCAAATTACTTGATCTCGAACTTCGTGTCATTGACTTTATGCAATAATTGGTATAGACATTTGAAATCAATTTGTTAGAGATAAACACAATTTGTTTGTGATAATCAACACAAGATGTCAATCATAGGTCAACATTTGAAGGTCCATGAGTTGTATGAGAAGGCTTTGAGAAGGAAATTGTAGTTTGAGGAGAGAAGATAATTCAATCAAAGACGGGTATGCAAATCTTTATTGGGTTTTCTCAGTTTATTGCCTATCTTTTATCTTCGATTTTTTTTTGCGACTCCTCTGTTCTTTATCTCTTTTCCTTTTTCGGTGGGGTGAGAGGTTGGCTAATTGAATAGATAAAACAAAATAAAGGAAAGAAGAAAGGAACAAAAAAAGAGTTGTGCAGTTGATTTTTTTTTTCCAATTCCAGCTTTTTCATGAGAACTTATTGTCTTTTTAGTAGACATCGTTTTTCTCGTTCATGCCGGACTTGAGTGTCAATATGTTGTTGTCAATTTCTCAATAGCTATTGGTGTTGTGATTGTACCTTAATAAGCATATTAAAAGGAGACGGGAGAGTAACATCATCAAAAAGCTCTAAATATTTGCTTAGTTGATGAAAATATAACTTTGTCTAAGTTTATAGGTTAACAAAAGCAAGTTTTCCCTTCGTTTGTGGGAGTGTTAACTAAAAAAAAACGAACGGCTAAATAAATTAAGGTTGCTCAAATTCAATTGTTCTAGGAATAAGATATGGATTATGCCAAGATATGAACAAGTATCTAAATATTATTCAACATTAATATTTTTTACCCGAAAAAATGTATTAATGATATGGCCAACAGATCTCAATGTCTTTCACGTTCATGTAAGCTCGATTCCTGCACACTTTGACAAACCGTTAGTCACACGTAACCTTCTTCGAAGTAGGTGGAGTTGGTCATGGGCACTCCGACAATCAAGTCAATTGGAATAATATACATATAAATGTGAAATAGTTTTAAACGTGAGCCTCCACTATAAAAAGGAGGGACAGCTTTGAAAAAAAAAACAAATAAGAGATATGGTAGCAAAATTATAGTTTTGAGAGTTTAAACCTATTCTACCTTTGGATGGCACTAAGTATGATCATTTACCACCTGGGACAAGACTAACGAAAGCCATTGGATGATGATGCACGCGACCTCATCCAAATGACTTATCTTTCTTGTCAAAGACATTAATCAATCACAACATTAAATGTCTCGTATCCATAAGGCCTAACTTTCAGCCTTGGACTTGACCGAATAGCCTGGCGGTTGCGACAGTGGCAATGAGTCGTCGTATTAATCACATAATACAAAATCTGTTTACGATCTCTTCACCTCCTCGTGTTGGATCGGCTTTTCCCATGGGGTCCGTGAGTAATGGGATCATCCTCACTTGAGAGTCAGTCCAGCTTCGCCTCATGTTAGTGTACAAGGTGGGGGATCGTCGTACCGTTGCCACCTAAGATGGTTGAGACCACATGGGAGTCCGCATGTAAAAAGACGTAACAAATATCATTCTTGATGGACAATTATTAATATCTATTATCCTACTAATTGTCTGGTTATGAAATTGCCAAACTTTTCTCTTCTTGTTTTCGTTTTTAAAGGGACGGCGTAGGGTTGAGTATATGCTTATGGTGTTTACTACCTTTCACTTTATTTTTACTTATTATTTTGAAATGTCACTCTCAAGATTAAAGTACATAAAGATAAATATATTAACATACAACTATATTAGTCAACATTTTAATTTAAGTCAAAATTTAATTAACAACAAATTTTAACAACATATATTTATAGGGTCCACAATTTTTTAATCCCACATTTTATCAAAAATTATACTAAATAACTAATTTTAATTCTCACCAAACAAAGGATAACTAAAAAACAAGTGACAATTAGGTTTCCATTTTCAAACATGTATTTAGCCCCTGTTTGGTGTTAATTAAAAACATATATTTTTAGTAAAATTTGATAAAATATATTGTTGAGAAGTTATGAAGCTCATGAAATATGTAGTTAAAATTAATTATTGATTTTGATTAAACTAAAATATAAATTCTAATCTCTATCAAACAGGAACTTGATTGTTTTTACTCATACATGGCTTGAGTCAAGATTTATACAACTGTTTGACTAATAATATATTAAATTATTTAATAGTGTTCTAGGCGTTGAATCAAAACTAAGTCATTGTTTAATAAGAACACTCTCTTTTTATACTCATTTTCAATCACAATTACAAAATAAAATATTTTACACGTAAATTCAAAATTATTCCTTACTTTTTAACCACATATCCACCTAAAAATCACTATTTAAAATATTTTTTCTCCAAAATAAAGATTTTTGAATTCTTTAACCAACTACGCAACTCAATTAGATAAATTGAGAACTAGTTTGATCATTATTACTTAAATTCGAATGTTTTAAGTTTAAGATAAAATCTTAGAGCATCTTTAAGAAACTTTCTGTAGCAAAACTTTTTAAGTATTTCAACGGGCTCTTTATATATAACACTTAATTTTATTACTTTCAAAAAAATATTTATTATTTTCCCATATCTTTTATTTTCACTAACTTTCATCCAAATTATTATATTATTTTCCTATATTGAGAATTAAAATATCTTGAATGCATTTAATTATAGAAAAGTGTTTGGGTCTCCAAATTTTAAGAAACAAACACACTCTTTAATTTAAAGAGTCTTGAAGTATAATTTTAAGTATCGACTCTTTAAAATAGAAAACATCTCATATTTAAAGAATCTTTTAGAGATGATTGAACTAAACATTTTCTTTTTATCTTCTCAAGTGACTCCAAGTAAAACTACATAAATAATCATGTTTTTAATATATCTCTCTTTCAATGAATAATTTGTAATAAATTAAGTATTAAGAGAAATTGAAAAACTTTGATAAGAGAAATTGATTCAAAAAGTTTGATCCAACAATCAAAGTTTTTGCAATGAAGAAATGAATGTAAGTTCAAAGAATATTTTTCCAATGAAAAACTTTGATGAGTAGATTTTCAAAAGTTAATTGATCAAAACTTTTTTAAAACTAAATGATTTGATGATAATAAATGAGATAAGAAATCAATATAATTTTGCTCAAAAATATCTCATTTGAATGCTCTAAAGTGTTGCAATAAATGAAAAGTGGTTAGTATTTATAAAGGTGAAAAACGCCAAAAGCATCTGTCAAACCAAATGACCGGTCCGATCGATCGTCAATTTTCGGATGATCAAAATGATCATTTGTACAGAAAAAATAGAAGTCGGAACGATCAAATTTCGGACAGTTGGGCATTTTCCAGTCGATCGCCACGCGCGGTCGGTCAACGTTGACCATTGACTTTTTTTAAAGGAAATGTGATCTAAGTTCAAGTATCATTTTGAAAGATCAATTTTACTTTTGATCAAAATATTTTATGCAACTAATAAGAAATTAACTCTTCGTGCAGAAAATGATTTTTGAATTATTGTCATTCATTATTAAAGATGAAAGTGTTATACATTTATACATGATCTCTCGAAAGTCTAGTCTTTGATCTTGCTTTGAAGTTTCTTTCTTGTAGGCTCTTAAACTCTTGATCTTGATCTTTCATGACGTTTGAGTTTAATGCTTGACTTCGATCTTGACATTTTTTATGAGCCCGATTTGATAGTCTTGATTTTGATCTTTTAAATTCTCGTCTCGAATGATTTGACTTGAATACTTAACTTTCATTTTGATCTTCATTTCGAGTCCGATTTTTAATGTGTTGATTTTGGCAATATTTGATTGATTTTAACATTGAACTATCATAACTCAAAATCAATTGCTATAAATAACATTAATCTTGTTTGTTATAAACAAAACATTAAGGATGAAATCAACCATAGGTCAACACAAACAAGGGCTAAAATTTTATATCAAATAAAAGAGTATTTTTAATATTCATTATTTGACTTCCAATAATTATTTTAATACTCATTACACATCAAATTAAATGCTAAATGGGCACAAATACAACTACATAAAATAAAAAAAATGAATGAGCTATCTAAGCCAGATAAAATTTTGAAAAGGAAAGACATTGTTCAACGAGTGAAATCGAAACAACAAGCATGAATCGCATAATGTAAGCACCGCTCACTTAAATCTTGAATCTATGTCTCTTAATCCAATTCGCAGATGAGATGTCGAGATTCTGCTTTCAGCGCCTGGCTAGGCCTCGCTTGAAATGGATCTTTGACCACAAGTGAGAGCAACTCTTCTTGTAGAAATCTAATACCATCGTAGATGGTTGTTGATAATATTCCATTATTTGAAAGCCAGTGTCTCATATTGAAAATGAATACTAGTTCGCAAATCAACGGATGGAGGCTATCGCTAAGCATAAGCCCTTTTTCCCAGCATTCTCTGGCCCTTAATAGTCGACATAACATTTCCATTATTTCTAAGTTGCTTCCAGCGAAGCTTCATAAGGCTGACCACGAGCTCTATCCTTTGAAAAGTTATAACATATTTTGGGTGGGACGTGCAACTCAAATTTTATTTGACAAGCACCGAATCGTCTAAACCAATTGTCAAATTAGTGGGACCTATTAGAGAAAATTTAAAATGGAGCTCAAGCAAAAAATATCATATTTGGCTTGCAAATATCCGTATTTGATAGAAATTAAAATCAAGATCAACAATTAATTTTAATCACAAATTTCATCAATTTTATTAAAATTTACTAAAAAACTAATTTTAATCTTCACCAAACAAGGACATAAAGGGAAAACTAGGATCATGCTTCCAAATCTTTCATCTAGGGCGATATCGGCTTCCTAATTTTGGAGAATGTTGTTTTGACTCTCTAATCTATTCAGAAATATATGAGATTTGATCCTCACGTGATAAAAGTTGTTAATTTAGGGTGTATCTGAGCTATATAATTTTGAAAGAGTGTTTTTTGAAATAGTAGATTGATGGAGAATGTGTAGTTGAAAAAGAAGGAAAATTATTGATTTCATGAAAAATATTATTTTATTGAAGAATACGAAGTTGAAAATGAGTAGAACAGTGCGAATGAAAGTTTTAATGTGTACCAAATAGGGGATTAATAGTCAAAAAGACAAAATTTCTTTAAAATTATTGTTATACCCTAATGTGGAACTAAATATTAAAAGAAAGAGTAATTGGCACAAAACGTTCCTACTTTTGAAGGTTTTTATGGAAATCGTCCATACCTTTCGTTTTTTGGCGCAGAACGTCCTTACCTTTCACATTCTTTACGCTTGAACATCATTTTTACCAATTTTTAACATAAAATAACCATTATATACTCTTATATAAATAAAAAATAAAGAATAAATTGTAATCTGCTCTTAAACTTTTTTAAAAATGCAAATCAATCCAAAACTTATGAAAATATTAAAAAATAACAAAAACATACTCTCTCTTCTCCTCCACCTCCTTTTACCACCTCCACATCTGATGATCACATTTACTCTTCTCCACCGCCACAACCTCTGGACATTGGTACCAACACAATCTCCTCAACACCCTCTACAATTCCATCCCAAGAATTGCCCACCAATAATCCGGCAGAAATCAGCAAATCAGTCCAAAAAAGTGGCAAATTTTTACCTTTTTTCAGCCCAAATGCATCCAAATTCCGGCAGCCTCCGGCCACCCAAGCCGCCGGACGTTAACACCGGTCAACAACCCTCCAATTTCCCCTTCAATTACCACCCAACAACTCCCAATTTCATCAACTATAGTAGTCGGAATTAATGTTGAAATTTCACTGTCCTCAAATCTAAAAATCGTCGAAAATTACATTCCGGCCACACCCATGATCGGAACTCACTTCCTATCAATTGTCTATCACCAGACAACCACACCCATGCCAATAATTTACAACCTGCGAACTTCTCATGCCAGATTCTTTGCCAGTCGTGACACAGCCTGTGAACTTCTCAAATTCTGGCGCCGTCCGGAACCCCCGTGGTCGCGAACCACCTAGGCTAGGTCCCTCTTTACCAGGTGCACCTAGCCCAACCATGGGTTTAGGTCAATTCCGACCTGAAGCCGTTCAATTCATGAGAGAAATACTATGTTCCAAAAATTGTAATTGGATTTCGATCTGAAGTTCTAACGAATCCAGGAAAAATTGTGGAAGATCCATGGGTGGAATAGCTTCGCCATGATGAGAGGGTGTTGAATAGAGTGGTCCGCGACCATGAGTCAAAGGGACGACGCCGGAATCAGCCAAGTTCAATGTGCGGCGCGATAGTCGCGACTGCGTTATTTTCAGTTTCAAATTGAACCTATTGGATAAATGTTTTGGATGAATTGCCCACATGGTTGAGGTCGTCTGGGTGTGGGCAACCGAATGGTGGTGGTCCGCGATCCTGTTGCTGACCGGAGGTGCAACTTCCAGCAATTTGTCCATTTTTCGAGTAGCTGATTTTGCTTGCTGATTTCTGTCGGATTATTGGATGATATGAGGAATTATTGGGATGGAATTGTAGAGGGTGTTGATGAGATTGTGTTGGTACCAATGTCCGGAGGTTGTGGCGGTGGAGAAGAGTAGATGTGGTCATCAGACGGTAGATGTGTTGGAGGGAGGTGGAGGAGAAAATAGAGCGTGTTTTTGTTAGTTTTAATATTTTCATAAGTTTTACACTGATTTGCATTTTTAAAAAAGTTTAGGGGCATATTGCAATTTATTCTTTATTTTGTTTTGTTTTATTTATATAGGAGGGTATATTGGTCATTTTATGTTAAAAATTGGTGAAAATGACGTTCAACGAAAAGAATGTGAAAGGTGGGAACGTTCCGCGCCAAAAAAGAAAGGTAATGACGTTTTTCACAAAAACCTTCAAATGTAGGGACGTTTTGCGCCAATTACCCTAAAAGAAAAGAAGGAAACAATAATCTTTCATAGTTTTTTGTTGAAGAAACTGAATTTATGGGTGTGTTTGAACTACATTAATTTGGAAAAATGTATTTTGGAATAGTAGATTGATGGATAATGGGTAGTTGAAAAAAAAGGAAAAATTATTGATGTGATGAAAATATTATTTTATTGAAAAATGTGTAGTTGAAAATGAGTAAAATAATGAAATTTTTTTTTTTAATATACACCAAACGAGGGCTCAGAGCTATATTTCCTTTTCTTCATTTTTTGTTTGGACATATTTTTGTTTCCTTTTTTCTTTTAATATTTACGGTATGTTTGAGCCACATTATTTTGGAAGAATATATTCTGAAATAGTAAATTGATGAAGAATGTGTGATTCAAAAAGAAGGAAAAATTATTGATGTGATAGAAAATATTATTTTATTGAAAAATGTGTGATTGAAAATGAGTAGAAAAATGAGAATTAAGATGTTAATGTGACTTAAACAAGGGCTTAGTTCATTGCAAGGGTATAAAAGTCGTTTAAAGGAAATTTTGACTTTTTTAATGGTCACAATTTCTATCATTTGAATATATTGGGAAGTGAAAACCCCACTTTCAAAAATTAGGGAGCCAATCCAACGTTAGCTGAAAGTTTGGGTGCTCAAATGAGCATTGCAAAATTATGTAAATTAATGCACCGTAGAATGTGTTTGATTTGCTATTTTTAAACCATTCTCATATTTTCAATTTTGCAAAATACTGAAAACATGTTTGGTCTGTTTATTTGTGAAAATACATTTTCGAAAATAAGGATAAATTTATAATATAAACTTGGAAAACAAGCGTTTAAATAATATTTTAAAAACTAAAAAAATTAAAAAATATAACAAATAAAATATTAAAAATTATAAAAAATTAAAATTCAAAAAAGTAAATTCAAAAACAAAACTGATAAATTTAAAAAAAAATTAAAATATGAAAAAATAAAATAAAATATGAAATTCTAACAAATTAAAATTCTTAAAAAATAAAGATTATAAAAATTAATAGAAAAATAAAAATAAAAAAATAAAAAATAAAATCAGTTTTAGCTATTAATAATTATTTACATAAAGATTTTTTAAAAAATAAACGCAGAATTTTTTTTTTAAGTCCATGAATTATTTTTTATTATAAATTTTTGTGAGAAAAAAAATATTATAAGATTCACTAATTTTAAAATATATATAAGACTTGATAATATATTAACGTATTTTTTTCTTTTTAACTAAACAATCAAAATTAATGAAATAAAATGTAATAAAATAATTTTTTAAAATTTCAAAAGAGACATGTTTTTTAATTTTCTATTTTGAGAAATAATGAAATGAAATACACAAATTAAATTAATAATTGAAAAATATGAAACTGTACATTAATCTGCAAAAAATTTTGTCTAAGAAAAAAAAAAAAAGATAAGTCGACTACTAGGGCTTATTTGGTTTCTTTCTTCGAAAATAAAATACCTCAAAATAGAAAACAGAAAATAAATTTAAAACTCATAACTGAAAATCTAAACATAAACCAAATCGGCCTTAATTTCCGTCACATCAGTTTCCGAGGTTCCTATCGCATCGCCACACCCGTACCCATCGCCTCTCTCTCTCTCTCTCGTGCTTGAAAATACTCGCAGATTTTTAATCGATATATACTATCTATCGGGTTTATTTAAAGGTAAACGCAATTATATATCTGTTACTTCTACAGTGCATAGTTGATAGAAATTGAAATCAATATTGATGTGCATAAGTTTTTTTTTTTGGGTGTGGTTTGGGGGTTGTTTATGAGTTTGATGTGAATATGCATTGTTTAATTATTTGTTTGATTGAGCGAAGTATTGAATTTATATAAGGTTTTAGTTTATAGATTTTTGAGTTTTGAATATGGCAATGACATTCGTGAGAATCGGCGTCTACAGGTCTACTGAGTTTGAATTTACAATATGTTTCTTTTGCTTTTAACTCATTTAATACAATTGAGGAGTAGATATAGGGGAATAAATACTCCATTTCACTTGGATTTGATTCCCATAAATGATTTGTGAAGTCGTGACAAGTCGTGAAATAGAGTCCTCTGGGCTTACATTGCAATTAATTTGCCTTTATATGAAAACAAATGAGCAGTTTAGTGCTTATTGGTAGTTTACTTGAGTTAGATTTGGAAGTAAAACCCTAGCATTGCTTGATTTTTGCCTCCCCATCAGTAAAATGAAAAACAAAATACTATCTTTTGCTTCTAAGACTACATAGCGGTTCTGATTTTATTCAGATTCATGCATGATCAAGGACCAAGATGCAACTATAAACTCACATATTGCATGCTTCTCTAATTTTGTATAGGATGAGAGGGGGATGGGGCAAGAATGCCAAGTTTGGATATTCTGAGGGTCATGTAGTGTACGTTCTGTTAATACGTACTACATATGTTCTAAAGTTTGGAAAATCTTGAATGCATAAATACAACATGATGCAATATAGTGGTTTTAAACTGCAAATCTAATTATCTGTTGATCGTTATCTACTTTTCCTCACACTTTTAGTGTTTCTCCATCACATGGATAGAAATATGAAATTACTGCAGTTCATGTTCTGATAGGAAACAATTGGCAGCAAATTACATATAGAAAAATTAGTCAGGAATGCTCGTGACACCGAAATATATGCAGAAAACATTTGTGATGGTGACACAAATTCAATTTGTGCTCTTAATTCTAGTTGACCTAAACAGAAAAATAGATATCTTGATCTGTGATTGCACTTGTGCTGTCACGCAAAATAAGATCGACGGGTTATCTGAAGTACCTGCAAACTAAAAGAATACCTAGAATTTTGGAAAGCCTTACCCATGTGCTCATACTAGACAGGGATAGCTGCAACCAGATAAAGGAGGAGTTGCTTACATCTATTGTAGAATTATTTTGAACTTCTTACACAAACACAGAAGAATAATTTTGACCTGAAATTGAGTGCTTTTGGCTACTGGCAGATATATATATATATATAGGAGAGAATGGATGTGCTTTGACAATTCGAGGTATAAGAAAGATTTTCGTCGGTAATGATTGGTAATTGGCAGCTGAAAGCTATTGTTCGTGTGTATGAACGAATGTCTACAGTCTGCAAATTTGGTTTTCAGTTCTTTTTCTCCCATTCCTTTCATTGAATATCTAAAGGGGTTTCAGTTGACATTAGTATATCATGTAAGAAAATTCTGGAACAGGCAATCCAATCAACTAGTTGGACAAATGTGAGGGCAAATCTAGGTTTTTCATGCTTAAGCCTGAGTTCTTGCCTACATAGTCTGTTACTTCCAGAAAATTGCAATGGCTGGTAATTCAAAATGAGAATCTTGTTTTGTTGTTTACCGTATAATATTTTCTCTCTTTTCTTTTCCAGGCCATCCCAAGAGTTGTAATCAAGATGAATAAAAGCTTGTTCTAGAAGAATTACTTTTTGCCTATTGTTCTGAAAAATCCTGCAAAATGTCAGGGGTACTCAGTGTAAGTTCTTTCTTATTTGCTCAGTGCGTAGTTAATTTATTATTTAAATGCCTGGTTACGTGCCTTGTTATTATCAAATGTTGGGATAATTTTGACAAAAGAAATCTTGAATTTGATTATTATCCCTTGTTCCTGTACAACAGTACTTTGGTTTTTTAAACTCCGTATATGTTTTTACAGTTGATTAGATGGAAAAAGTTGATTGCTTTTGTAAAGCATTCATGTATTCCATTTTTGAATTTTTCTAGATGCAGTCAGCATTGAATGGATCGAATTCAAATCTTCCAGATAGTACGGGAAGAGCTTTTGCCACATCCTTTTCTGCTCAGCCTGCTTCATCTGGTGCTGTTTTGAATCAGTCTGGTGGTATGCAGCATAAAAACTTGCTTGAGTAATGAACATTTCTACTTAATGAGGATATATAAGGTGATTAAATAGTACAATAATTTTTTTCTGATCTTAAGGAACCATCCAAGGGCCAAACTATATTCATGGGAACTTCAATATATCAAACATGCCCGGGTCATTTGCATCAAGAAATTCAACAAATATAGGCGGTCTTCCCAATAGTGTTCAACCAGCTGCAGGGAATGTATCTAATGGGCGATTTGCAATGAATAGTATTCCCACCGCACTTTCTCAGGTATAATGATACAATTTGATGTAGGGTGAGGTCAATGCCCTCCAGTGCGCCACAACAAATATTCTTCTCGCTTGTGTGTGTATGCAAGTGCAGTCTCTTCAGTCTTCACTCTTAAAACAAAGTGAAATTTTTGCATAATGTATGTTGACCTTATGTGCAGTTATCTCTTGGAAGTTCGAATGGACATGGTGGTGTTAACAACATTGGAGGTAAAAGTATTTGTAATTGTGTTCATGTAATTTGCATAAAGATGCATTGCTCTGCTCCTCCTCACGTGTAACATCTGCAAGCATTTGATTCAGGACCAGGTGTGTTGCAAAATATGGGAAATAATGGACGAATTACAAACTCTGTGGGCAGTCTTAATGGCGGGGGTAATACTACAAGGGGTTTAAGCTCTGCTGGTTTTGCAAACATCCCTGGTCTTGCTTCTCGCTTAAATTTATCTGGTAACATAATTTCTAGATATGGTTTTCACATTGGTATATCTGAGTTGCTGGCAGCATGTCTGACTGTGGTGCCTGCAATGGCAATAAATTGAAAATAGAAAATTTTTAAGTCCCGACGTAGTGGCATCTTGACAGTAAAATTTTTCTTATTGACATCTATTTCCCATAGCAGATTGTAAAACCTTGAGTTCTTATGTGTGCTTGGTTGCATGTGCTAGCTTTTGTTACTCCACATGCTCTTAATACCCATAATTTTTTATGTACAATTTTGAACTGATGCACATTTATTTCTTTTATTTGTAAGCAAGCATGTTGACTTGGAAGTCGTTGATCCAATCATGACACCATATATGTACCAAATTCTTATGTAGACTCAGTGTTATCTAAGTGACATCTGGATTTTTCAGCTCCACAGATGGTATCCATGCTAGGCAATTCATATTCTCCTGCTGGTGTGCCACTTTCCCAAAACCAATTTCAAGCTGGGAACAACCATTTTAGCTTTATGCAATTGCTAAATGACTCAAGTGCCCATGAAAATGCTACTTTTGATGTAAATGACTTTCCTCAGCTATCTGGGCGTCCTCCTTCTGCTGGTGGTTCTCAGGGGCAACTAGGTAAATTATATTTAGATTTATGTGTTGCTTCTGCCTAGCCCTATTATCATGGAGGATAGTTTTGCCTTTCATGCAGGTTTGATGAAGCATAATATTGGATTCTCCCAACATAACCAAGAATTCAGCATTCAGAATGAAGATTTTCCTGCTTTAACTGGATATAGAGGTACTTTCATGTTGTTTAGATAATGGATAAGTATGATGCTTATCTTCTGGAGATATCAAGATTAATATTATTGAATATTTGCTTGACATTACAACTAATATCAGAATAAGTTCAGTCTGTGCTTCCTTGCTTACTTGGACAGTTGCTTTAGTTTATTGATGCACCTAGATTATGCTCTGTTTCGACTTTTGAAATGCAACATTAATTGATGCATCTTTGTCTTCTTTCTCATGTGTATAACTGGGGAGATCAAAACCCATTCATTTCTAATTTTGAATTCTAATATGGAAAACCTGGCAGTTTGAATTCTTTTCAACAATTAACATCTATCCTAATTTCAACGAAGCACACCAGTATTCATGTTGTTATTTCATTGTAGAAGGGACTAGTAGGAGCCTGGGAGCTTGCTCGATCGCTTTTGCTAGACAAACTTTTTATGAACATGACATATGATTGTGGCTCCAAAATTAAGCAAATGATACAGCAGTGTTGATAGTGGGTTGTTTAAGAAGTTTCAACTAGTGCTGCCTCCATCTCAATTTGAATATTTACATTTACATTTCCTTGCAGCACAACAATATAAACATCTGTTCTCCTGGAATATACTCATATCTAATTATTTTTTTCAAAATTTCCCAGTTTTATACATAAAATAATCAAAGGCCCACACCATTTTGGCACATCCTAGGATAAAATGGGAAACATACAAAAGACACTTATACTACTAAGATTTCAGTTTTGTTAATTCACATGAATCACAACTGTCATATTTTTTGGTGGAGGGGAGGGGAGAGGCGGCGGTTCTGCTTCTTTAGATATATCCCAAATTAAATAACATAGTATTACTTGGCTCATGTATTTAAGTAGGAGTTGATGACAGGTGGGTTTTGTTTACTTCCCCAAGTTGTCCTTTGATGAGTGATAGCAAGTGATACATGGGTCATGCGAATATCATATAAGGTTAGTGTTAATTATGAATAATTGAAATTTCCGCTCTACTAGAATATACTCTTATCTAATTATTATTTCCAAACTATTTTACTAGTTATATACATAAAAGAATCAAAGTTAAACATATGGTCCCATATTGAACATCCTGGGATAATCCTAAAAGACACTTTGACGTAGGACAATTCTATTACAAATAGGACATGGAATATTTGTTGTTTTAGGATTTTATTTGTTGTTTATATTAACACTTTTTATTCTTTTAGGTTTTAATTACTTATCTTTCTTAAGCTATTATGATTAATATATTATATTGCCTATATATAAACAAAGCTTTTGTATCTTTTCAATGACCAATTTATAATAATAAAATTATTCTCTATAAATTTTCGAGTTGGTTCAACTTTATTCTTGTTTCAAGAATTTTAATTCCGCTCCAACACCAAAATTGGTATTGCAAGGTTTTGTTGTCGGTTGATTGGTGATAGTTGCAGGCATTCGGGATGGCAACGGGACGGGTATGGGGTGTATAGGCCATTTTCATTCCCCGTCCCGTTGAGTATTTTTTTTTTTACCTTACCCCGTCTCTATATACATCATTTTTATCACTCTGTTTATTTTTTTGTTTTGTTTATTTATTTATTTTTACTTTATTTTTTTAATATATGTAGTTAGTAAATATTATTACTTTTTTCTAATTTGTTAAGAATAACTCATGCCTCCTTTAAAAATGATAATAAATCTTTTTTTTTTTTTGATAAAAAACTTAAATTTGAAATTAACTTTAAATAGGGTGAGAATCATGTTTTCTATACTCGTTATGTACCCGCTTCGGGACAATGGTTCTCGTCCCGTCCCTACCACGTTTACTCAATAAGGCAGGCAATTCTCGCCCTATTCGGGGTGGGGTGCCACGGGTATCGAATTGAATGGATTTTTTTGCCAACCCTAGCACACATCCTCGTGACGGTAAGATGATTGCACTTTGGTCTACAGTCTAGAGCGAATGATGAATATATTCGAAGTTGTTTCGACAAATTGTAGAATTTGATTGCTATGAATGTTTGTCCTTTTCTGTGATACACATAGATACTTGTGTGCAATACTCGATTTTTCTAAAAAGTATCAATACGACACACTGATTAAATTTCTTTATTTATTGTATAACTTTAGTTTTATACTTGATAATAATATACTTGTTTAAATTTTTTAAATAATAGTACCTATTTGTTATTTTGAGTTAAAGCTACGAATACTTTTGCTAAAGAAAAATGAATGTGGTAGAGTATTCTTGTAATTGATCCAACACAAAGTGATGTGACCCTCCTAGTTGAAGTATCCGTGCAGAATGAGTCATTTCAATGAGTACAAAACATGGCAACGATTGGCTAGAAATTTTCTAGGAGTCTAAGATAGGTTTGAATCTTCACAATTTGATGCAAAAATTTTGTAGATTTTTCATCTTCTTCAACCAAACTCGGGGATAAGTTCAAAGTGGGGGAGATTGATGTAGGAAAATTCCATTACAAATAAGACAATGAATTATTTCTTGTTTTAATAGAATTTTATTTTTTGTTTAGATTATGAGTTTTTCTTCGTTTAGGTTGTTGATTACTTATTCTTTTAACTTTTAATCACTTAACTTTCTTAAGCTATTAGGATTAAGAGGTTTTTTTTTTTTTTTTTTTGATAGATAATCCAAAAATTTTATTAATAAAAGAAGAATACACAGGAAGTGTATAATCAATTTAAACAAGAAAGAAAAGACATGAAGTTAGGCAGTCCCTCTATAGGATTACTAGCCGCGACATTAAACCAACTATACAAAGTCAGGTAAAAGAATTCTCTAATTTGCTCTATAGTCCGAGTTTGATCTTCAAAACATCGGTTGTTTCTTTCTCTCCACACACACCATATGATACATCCCGGGATAAGATTCCAAGCAAGCTTACTATCTTTATCACGAAGCTTTCTCTTCCATGCCCACAACACGTCCTACATACTTCTAGGCAACACCCAATCTATATGTTGAGAAGCCATAATATTATTCCACATCCAGCTAACACCGTCACAGTGAATGAACAAGTGATCATGCGTCTCCCCATCCCTCCTACACATATGGCACCACTCGGTAACATAAAAGCCCTTTCGACGGAGGTTGTCCATCGTTAATGCATGTCCCCTCACAACCGTCCACGGTAGAAATGCCACTCATGGAGGCAGTTTACATTGCCACACCATCTTCCAGGGGAATGAAGCCTCCATAGGTCCCAAAAAAGATTTAAAATAAGAACGAACTGAAAAAACACCATTCCGAGCCAAACTCCACGGCTACAATCATCCTCTCCAACCCGAATATTCACCTCATACAAATAAGTTAAGAACAGTGCATAATCATCCAATTCCCAATCTTGCAAACCCCTCTGAAAGATAATATTCCAACCGTAACTCTCATTGTGGATGTCTAAAACGTCCTTTACCATAGCAGAGGACTCCATAGAAATGCGATGCAGGGAGGAAAATCTCACATTTAGTGGTATATCTCCATACCGACAGTCATCCCAAAATCTGATATAATTTCCATTCCCCACCTCAGAAGTCTGTCCCGAAGGTCGCTCCAACCACGTTGAATATACCTCCACAAACTCACCCCGTAGGACCCACGACCCTCACCTGAACACCATCCCCCCTCCATCACTCCATACTTCGCCCTAATGATTTCTCTCCAGAAGCTCTCCCTCTCCACTCCAAACCACCACAGCCATTTGCTCAAAAGTGCCTTGTTAAGAGGTTATTTTGCCTATATAAACCCAAGCTTTGTAATTTTCTCAATGACCAATTCGCTAAAATAAAATTGTTCACTGAAAGTTTTTTTTAGCTAATTCAAGAATCAGTTTTACCTTGGCACCAAAATTGGCATCAGAGAAAGGTTTTGCTATTGACTGATTGATGATAGTGGCATGTATCCTCGCGATGATGATCAGAGCATTTAACCTCGGTCTAGAATTTGGAATGAAGGAAAGTTTGAAGATGTTGTTGATAGAATTATGCAGATTTGATTGTTATGAATTTTGATCGTTTTCTATAATGCAAAGACAGGGGCACGTGTATCCGATATGACACATGTTGGATAAGTCTATACACGTTTTTTCTAAAAGTACCAGTACGATGACACGTTGATTAAAATTCCATTTGTATAATATAACTTTTACATTACACTTATTATTAAATTTTTTATTTAAGTCTTTTAAATAATAGTATTTATTTGTTATACGTAGAATAACTTTGAGCTAATACTATATATTATTACTTCTAAAGAAAAATGACTATGGTAGAGTGTCGGAATTTAACACGACGTTACATGAATATGATATGGATGTGCCAACCTAGTTAAAGTGTTTGTGCAACACGGTCGTTTCTACGAGTCCAATACACAACAACAATTAGCTAGAAATTATTCTTGAGTACAAGCTAGGTTCGAATCGAATCCTTACAACACGATGCAATAATTTTGGAAATTTTTCCTCGTTATTTATTTTCTCTTCTTCAATCAAACTCGAGAGCAAGTTTTTTTTTTTCAAGTGAGGGATATTGATATAGAATGATTTCTTTTCAAATAGGATATGGAATTATTTCTTGTTTTAATAGGATTTTATTTATTGTTTAGATTAGAACCTTTTATTTTTTTACGTTCTTGATTACTTTTTCTTTTAGATTTGAAGTACTTACCTTCCTTAAGCTATCAGGATTAAGAGGTTATTTTGCCTATATAAATAAAGGCTTCATAATTTTTTCAGCGACCAGTTCATTAAAATAAAATTATTTTCTACAAATTTTTGAGTTGGTTCAACATTATTTTTGTTTCAAAAATTCAATTCAGATTCCGCACCACACTTCTACGAGTAAGAGTTCAATTTTATGTAATTTGCACCTTTCATATATATTTACTTTGGGAGGGGGAGGTGGAATGTTGCACCTTTGGCAAAGTTTTTGAGATTCAAGTAGATGTACCCCAAATTAAACGTTACAGTTTTACCTTGGCTTATATTTAACTAGAAGTTGATGACGTGTAGGTTTTGTTTACTTCCCCAATTTTGTCCTTTGATGAATGATACCAAGTAATAAATAGGTCATGCAAATCTAATATAAGGTGCTGTGATTTTCGAATAATTGAAGAATGGTTTTATTTTCAAAATCTGACGTTAATTTGGGTATTTACTGATGTATACATAAGATAGAGCTGTGGAAAGCCAGCTTCGGTGAGCAGCTAGTGGATGGTGTGAAAAATCTGATTTCCAGAATAATTTGATTCCTATCAATTTCTGGTGGATTACTTATGGCCATTACCTGCTTTTTTATGCTTTTTTGTGTTGCCATCACAAAATTGATACACATTGATGCTAATTCACTTTTTTTATTTCCCTTTCATTTCGTCCTTGACACTCATATGCATTCTGCTATATATTTATATTATGTTTTTAGTTTATCGCGTGTCCTAGAATTATAATTACCGTCTTAATCCAGCAGGCAATGCTGAATTTCCTGTAAATGCGCGCCAAAAGGAACAGCTTCATGCCAATGCTGAATTTCCTGTAAATGCACGCCAAAAGGAACAACTCCATGATAGTATGGCATCTTTAATGCAATCTCAGCAATTACCTGTAAGTTAGAGTATTTGAAGATCCTCACTAGAATATTCATGAAAGTCCCTGTATGTGCTTAGTACTATCCGATATTATTACACGCTTTAATCTCCTAGGTGGGAAAGTCTTCTGGATTCAACTTTGGTGGTACACATTCATCTCATCATCCTCAGCAACAACATCGTGCTTCATCAATAAATGGCAGTGGACCTTCCTTTATAACTGCAGGAAATCAAGATTTTCATTTTCATGGGCCTGAGGTACTCTCACCTGTTGCTACGAGCTTGCTTTCACTATTCAATAGGTCTCATAGTCTGTTACTGCAGTCACATTGTTATTTTCTATCCGACCTTTGTAATTTGTCAATACCAACTTTTACAACCTTTCCTCACTGTGGATTCCAATGTTTGACTTCTACTGATTATGAAGATTGAGGATTCCAAAGATTCTATTGATATAAATATTATTTTACTTCAATTCCCAAAGCAGCAGGGTACCATCCACTGGTTTGGACATATGAATGTTTAAATCTCATATGCGATATTTTGATCCTTATGCAGCAGTACCAACAATTCCAACAACCTCAGTCTCGCTTCATCGGTCCATTTAGAGACAAAAATCTGAAATCCATGCAGGCATCGCAAAGTGTGCCTGATCGATTTGGGATGCTTGGTTTGTTAAGTGTCATAAAAGTGACCAATCCAGGCTTAACCTCACTTGCTCTGGGTATTGATCTGACCTCACTTGGTTTAAATTTGAACTCATCAGAGACTATTCACAAAAAATTTGCCTCTCCTTGGTCTGATGAACCTGCCAGAGGAGAGCCCGAGTACAGTGTCCCTGAATGTTATTATGCCAAACCACCTCCTCCTGTAAATGTATGCTTTGCTGATCTTGTTATTGTTTTGGTTATGTAAGGATATCCATTAATCAGTATATATTCTATGGATGCAGCAAAGCTACTTTGCAAGATTCAGCCAAGAAACATTATTTTATATCTTTTACAGGTAAATTTTGTTGTCACGTGACATTTTATTTTTACGATCTAAGTCATGTGACTCTTCTTTCCTATTTGCAGCATGCCAAAAGATAAGGCACAACTCTTTGCAGCAAATGAACTGTAAGTCTGTTGTTCTTTCTTTATGGTTTCAGTTCTTGCCTCTGGGTCCTAGGTCATTTGGCATGCACAAGGAAACCACATTAAGTTGATTAAGTACATTTGGGCTATATCTGTTTCTGGATATATGCTTAGTAATAAATGCTGCTTACTAATAATGGTAGTAGTAAAATTTTATTTAGAAACGGTTTGTGCTGTAGTATTATGTTTAGTGTGAAGTTAACAAAATGCCCAATATAGTTCGTGAAACTGAACTTGTTGAAGGAAGGCTTGGAATATTAAATATCATGTGTTTGCAATTACCAGGTATTGTTATCCTAAAATTGGAGAGAGGTTTCCATGCATGGTAGCAGACGGAGTTTCAAAAGTACCGTCTTGTGTTATTTTTAGTGGATGATAGTTCAATTTTAGTAATTATTATTATTTATTTATTTTGTTTTGAGAATAATTGCAAGAATAATGAAAGGAGTTTAAGTACAAATATATGACGTCAATTTCCTGTAGAAAACTTATGTATGAAAGCAATTGCTTTAGTATTAGTTACTCAGACATTAAAAAGTTCACTTTTAATGTCTACTAATTATCTCATCTCCTACATTTCAAATTCAAAACAGAACCAACTCCTAAAAATTTTGTAAATTCACAATCCCAAAAGCCAATATATTCATCACTAAGCGTTTCATTCTAGCATCGCATTACCTCCTGAATGACCCCTAAGCATTCCTGAGGTTTCTTGATTTCTTTTCAATCATTATTGCTGGCACCATGCAATGCCCTTACATCATAATTGTTGTTTGGCAATCTTGCTGTTTTCAAAACTAATAGGTAATACTAAATTATTGCCTGAGGAAGTATTAAGATTCAAAAATATGAGTGAAAATCTGTAGTAAGCTGACGTGACTTAAGCAGGGACTACTTCTAAATTAGAGTTTTAGAGCAAGCAAATGATGAAAGAGTTCAATACAAGGGGGGTGAAACTGGGAGTTCAAACCTTTTTTGAACGTATAAATAACACATTGAAAAAGCAACCGATAAAGGGCAGGAATATGAAACAATTGTTCTACAATCCATTATCATTCATAGAGAGTGGAAAATTGGTGAGTGCGAATCTTGAATGGTGCTGGCTTCCCTTTTGTTCAAGGCAGAGGCTCAGACCATTTTTGTTCATTCGTTTACTTTTGTGGGTGCACGTGCACTAGCCTGTGAGAAGCGTGCCTCCACGTGCGACCAACATCATTCCACTCGTGTTTGGCAGATGATTGTGTTTAAGCTATGTTACGTCATGATGTAGAAATTGTCCAAGTAAATTTTATGCATAAAATCTCATTAACCGGGGTCCACCATATGGAATAAACAAGTTCTAATTATTATTGCTAGGTGTTCGACTCGTGCCTTAAATTCATACCTCATTTGTTTAAACGTAAATGCTGTTTTCAAATATACATGATGATCATATTAAAGATTATACTGCCATAGAGCTGATTTGTAACCGTCTGAAATTATTAGGTGTTCAACACGTGTCTTCATACCTCTTAGATTATGTTTTGGAGTATGCTCCATGTAATTTTTGGGAGCTAGAGGAAATGCATCTCACATACATCTCAAGAGAGTTTTATTTAAGTGAACGAATGTTATTTGCAGTGCTGTACAAGCATGTATAATGGGTACACGGTATACCTGTGAAGGAAAACTATAAGACATCTGAAGACGTGCTCTTCTATAGGTACATAATTTTGATGCTAAGATTTGTGGATTGACAAGATAAATGTAGTTGGAAGTGAGAATGTTAAACCTAACAAGAAATGGTCATCCCAACTCACATAGACTCTTGGATGGATGGATCGACTGATTTGCTAGAAGGTGGTGGCTTCGAGACTGAATAGTCATTTTGAATTAGTCTGGGAGAGAAGATTAATGGAAGTGGTGCTCCATATTGTTTTTATTTTCTTACTGAGTTGTCCTTTGACTTCTTATATATGTTTATACATGCTAAAAGCATAGCATCATTAAGCCCATGTTTGATTTAGCTAAAATCAGTTTTTAGATTTTGATAAAAGTTGATATAATGTGTGGTTAAAAATGAGTTTGAGGAAAACATTAGTTTTATAGAATAGGGGTCAAACAAGGGCTAATTACATTTTTGGTTCTATTGCAGGTATACTAGAGGATGGTTCTACCACAAAGATCTCCGGTTATGGTTCACTAGGCTGAAAGATATGGAGCCTCTTGTGAAGACGAACACTTATGAGAGAGGTTGCTATTACTTTTTCGATCCCAACACATGGCAGATGACAAGAAAGGTTTGCAATATATGCACTGCAATATTTTTGCTGAAACTTGTTAAGTGCTTTTTTGGAAATCTTAATTGCTGTGTAACTACTTGCAGGATAACTTCGTTTTGATATATGAAATGGTTGAGAAAAGGCCCACACTTCCCCAGTAGTATCCAGAAATTTTCTATTTTGTTTTCCATTGTCTCGACCTTTGATTTGTTCTTATTGAGAAGTCTTGTGAGCCTTCTATTTAATTTAATTTTTTTTTTTTTTTTTTTTTTTTAAGTTTATGTAACCCCCATGACGATTTAAAGTTTGTTCCTTCGTTTTTCTGGGACGTGGTCTGGTGCAGGAGGTTTTGAGGCTTTAGATAATGTGATTTGTTGACTCAAAATTTATTATCCATTCGTTTTGATAGAGATTGTCACATAATTTTTGTAGGTGTTTTTATCTTAATTGTTTTTGTAGTTCTCTTATTTGAAGGATTTTTCTTTTACATCTTTTACTTTCATTCTTCTAAGACTAATACTATGTAGCACCACTGTCCACTGATATTACATTATCAATTTAGATGACATTAAGTGTTATTAAATGAAAGATGCTATCAAACAAATCACTTTATTTTACCTTTAATTAAACATATCATATAATACTACATAAATTGTCGCTTTAGTACCATTGATGCTAGATAGCATTATTCTCCTCCTCATGATCTCAGTGTGACTTGAATATATATATAACGATTACTTGAATTATTTTGGTGTGCACTAGAGGAGATCGAGACTTGTATTAGTAACGTAATGACACTGGAGAAAAAACGTCTTGGGAAGAACTAACAGAGAAGTTGGAGATGAAGCTGAATCTAAGTTTGAAAGAATGGCCTTGACATTTTTCTATTGTCTTTCTCGATACTAAGGCTGCGTTTGATACACAATATTTTTCATGTCATTTTTCAACTTTTGTAGTGTTTTTGTGATTTTCCACCTTTTGAGGAAAATAAATTTTTGACGTTTTAGTTGGTTTTGATTTTTCAGGTTCCTTCCTTTTTTTTCTTTGGCAATTGAAAAAGTTGTAGACAAAATGGTAAAAAAAATTATCGCTTTTATTGATAATTTTCATGCAAAACAAAATCAAACGAATTGTATTTGGTATGGTAATTTTTTTTTTTCCAAAATTTTGTTTTTTTGACAATTGGAACAAATTCTAAACTCAATAATAGAAAAATTATCACTTTGATGGACAATTTTCATAAAAAAAAAAAACGAAGTCAAACTGGAAATTATACTAATCAAACACAATTAATTGCAATTTTCAGTAAAATAATTTCTAGACAATTCAATTCCTTGTAAAACTTTTTCTTTCCACCCATTTTCCACCTTTACAATCAAGCGGATCCTAAATGTTTCATATTTTTCTCTTTATCACTTCCTTT
The DNA here is from genome assembly GCA_019097785.1 of Fraxinus excelsior. Taxonomy (NCBI): domain Eukaryota; kingdom Viridiplantae; phylum Streptophyta; class Magnoliopsida; order Lamiales; family Oleaceae; genus Fraxinus; species Fraxinus excelsior. The sequence continues at coordinate 22,069,538 of CM032627.1, forward strand.
TCTCGTCTCTCATTTTTTCTCGCACTTCGATTTCTTCCATTTGCTTTCTCTCTACCAAACCACCCTACAAAACCCTTCACCATTGTCAGTTAGCAGGGGGCGGACGCAGAAGCACAATCGAACTTGCAAGGAAGTTGGGAGAAATTTTACAATCGAAAATTTACGTCCAAAAAAATCATACCTAATGTAATTTTACATCCGAAAATTTATATGAGATATGACTTTTTCGAATGTATAATTTCAAATTTTTTTGAAAACTTTCTAATAAAATGATGAAAATTACATTGAGAAATTTGTATCATAAAAATAATAAATATTAATGAAATAATTGATTTTTTTTTTAAAAATGCGAGGTAGACGTCGTTTTAAAGACTCACGTTTAACGTATTTTTAACTATTTTCGATATATGTTTGAATTATTCGATATGCCCATAATGTAGTTCTTGAAATAAGTTTCGAAAATGATTAAGCAATTTGTAAATTCGATTAGTTTACGATCATCGGAGAATTTTTAAAATTAGTATATTATTGGAATTCAAATTTATTTTGATTTTATCCCTATTTGGTGGAGATTAAAATCAATTTTTAGTAAATTTTAATAAAAATTAAGCAGTTATGAATTTCATGAAATACGTTATTAAAATTAATTGTTAACTTTGATTTAGATTAAAATTAAAATTAAAATTTTAATCGATACCAAACACGATTTAAAAAAAAAAAAAAACTCAAAAGTTGGGGGGGGGGGGGGGGGGGACCGGGTCCGCCCATGTCAGTTAGACTATTGTTTCTAGCTTATGTTGGGAAGACCAATACATATATTAAAAATGCGTTAATTTTCTTATAAATTATATTCAATTCAACTTAGTGAATATATTAAATATCCATTCTCTATACTTAAAAATTACAATCTATCACATTTTACTAAGCTTGACAACTTTACTTAAATAAATAACTTTTATAAAATAAGAGAAATGATCTATCAACCACGTATTCTTCAAAAAAATTATTATTAAAAAATTCATTCTATCAAAAAAATGGGGCTCAAACAAATCTCAAATTTAATTCAAATATTGAGCCAGCAATGGATTGATACGTAATATTATCATTACTTATTAAGTAAACCTTATGTGCTCAATTAAGAATTTTTCGGACGATTATAGCCCTACTACCATTCTACTATTTTAATAATCTTATATATATTTTTTCAATATGTATTTAATTTAAAAATTGTAATAAATACTATAATTAATTAACATTTATATTCATTTAATTAATATTAATTAGAATTTCACATTCACATTCACATTTACGTCCATGTCCCTGTTATTAATTTTCAATTAATAAATATTTACATTCATTTAATTAATATTAATTAGAATTTTAAATTCAACGACGCGGTTCTTTATTTACGTTAACGTATGCTAATTAACATTCGATTTCACTGAATAAGAAATTAAATTATATTCATTTAATATAAATGATTTAACATTCAATATCACGTATATATTTCTTGGTATTAATTTTAAATTAATTAACATTTACGTTAATTCATGCATCGTATTTGCATTCATTTTCATTTATGTCTTTAGTTATAATTCTAATATTCACATTCAAGTATGCATTTCACTATTTACGTTCGTGTATAATAATTAACATTTATTTTCAGGAGCTTGCATCCCTTATATCCTTATCCTTACAATATATAAAAGAGAATGATTCTTGTCACTTTTCCTAAGCCATTTGGCCACCCCAAGCCGAGCCGTTTTTGAGCCAAGTCATATAAGCCGAGCCCAGCCAATTTGTGTTTCTACCATTTTTTCCTAGGTACGTTTCTGTAAAAAGAGCTCTCAGCTTTCTCTCTCCATTTTTACACGTAAACTCCCGTACTCCTCCATTCTTCACCTATCTCATTTTTCTCTCTCGACATTTTTCTCTCTCACACTTTCCCTTTTCATTTTCTCCCTTAGAGAAGTCTTCCCCTTCTACATCTAGAAACAAGCCCTCATCTTCCTCCTTACCCTCCACCTCCACTGGTACCGGGAAGCATATGGACCACCGTGATGCCCGAGTGCCGTCAAATCTTAATACTATCAAGAACAAGTGCTTCAATGGTGTGCAAGGTTTTATTTTTTTCCTATCTTTTGCAATATGTGAATTCTAGGCGATTTTAGTGGAATTTGTGGATATTGAGTTTTCAGTGATTGAATATATTTAGGGTCTTAAGTTTCAAAATGTTTTGATTTTGTAAGCATTAAACTCGAAGCGTTCCTGCACCAATATCATATAACGTATTGTGGTGACTCAAAGAGGTGCGGAAGCATTCATGAAATTACTGAACATGAATTTCCAATTACTTTTTATGCTATTGACGTTGCTTCTTTGCCTCGCAGTCTTCCATATACACAATAAAGCACAAGCGAAAACAAGCAGTGGTGAGTTGTGACAGTTCCAGGATCATTTTTTGTGCGTATTTTTACCTAATCTCATGATACCCAGTTAATTTCATGCTCTAAATCAAATTATTATGGCATGAAACTATTATTTCTGTAACTAATTGAAACAAGGCAATGTATTCGATGTGTTTGATTAAATGCCTGAACTGACCTACTTTATTTCTAAATGGCAGGAACTCTTAAAACAATTATATTTTATTGTTTGGTGTTTATATTACCGAAAGTCTCAAGGTTGCTGGTGCAAAGGCCCTTGATTCTATCGAAAGAGTATACCCCAAAATAATCATTATTATGATAATTTTGCAACTCAAATTTGTGATAAGCATAGATATTTATATATATGTGTTCAAGGGATTTTAAAATATGTTGATGGTTTACCATTTTGTTTTGTACAATGAATTTAAGAATGTTAGACAGGTATCAAGGGCTCTCAAATAAGGTAGAACCTTGATTGTTAGAGGTTTGGCAAACTCGAAGGTTGATGATGAAATTGAATTGCTAAACAAACTGGAAATCGGACTAGATGAGCTTTAAAATATTGTCGAGGATAAGAATCAGGATGCTGTTGCACCTAAGCAGAAGGAATTGCTTAATTATATGGGAGGGTTAGTGTAGCAAATTGTTATTTCTTAATCATTCGTGTTCATGCTGTCAAGAAAACTACTTCATGTAGCACAAACCAATTTTTATTATAAGAAACCAAATAATTAGTTTAATTGCTTTAGTTTCTTCGTGTTCTGCATCCATTGAAATGGATGCAAGTAACTCCAATGTTCCATTTTTTTTTACATTTTAACCTTTAGCCCTTTATTATTTAATTCGATCATCAAATTTGATGGTTTGTTGCTACAAAGGAAAGTGAGGTTGCTTTTGCAGGTGCACATATTGACCCATAATACTTATCTAATTTTGGATTCTTTGAGAGCATCGACAATCGCAGGTGTGTAGTTAGCATTCTAAGATGTAGTGTAGCTTGGTTTCAAGTTTACTTTATCTGCAGCTAAGCGTTCTTTCTTTGATTGACACTATCTCCTAAAATAAACCTTTGACCTCTGTGATTTCTCATATTTCACTTTTGGGCAAACAAGTAACATACGTCAGGAAGAAGAACACAAAATAATGGCTTTGAACTTTTTCCCCTCTTACGATTGAAAGCAGTTATTCAATTGCCTCTTCTCGAGCTTCTTCGTATGGCTGCACTTCTACTTGAATGATACTTGAAATTGTTAAAAAGTGGCACTTTCTTAGCATGAACATATTACTTAATGCTGATCAGTTTTCTTGTGCATGTAATTTGTAGGAACCAATCCCTGTTACACAACTTGCGAGGGAGACTGCTGCTGTTATACAGGAATTCACTCAATCAGGGTAGCTATATTACATTGTTCCATTGTTTCGCTTTCATTTTAGTGAAGCATGTAGTGTTTGTTTCTTAAATTAATTTCGAGACTTCCTTTTTTCTAATATACCAGGGATATCATCGTGAGTCTGATCACCTTATGGTAGCATTACTCTCTGGGCCATGATTTCATTTGCCCAACAACCTATTTAGTCCCATGTTGGTTTTTTTTTTTTTATAGATTTGATACCTAGATTTTTAACATGTGAAATGTATTTAGCTTGTCGGAGATTGGCTAAGGCAGCAAATAGAGTATTTTGCAAATTGAAGATTTGTTTTGCATGACTAAGATTTATTAGCTATGCTTTGTTAATCTTTCTTCTCCGTGATATTTCCAATAACCCCTGGCATTATGTCACATTCCGTTAACACATGATAACACATTGGTCGAAGTAAATTATCTTTAGATAATTTTATTCACGCTCTATTTGATAGAGGTATAGTGGCTACTTGCTTTAGAAAAAAGATTCCTGGAAGTGAGTGTTGAGTAGTGACTGTATGAATGGACAATCTGATCTCAAGACTGAACTATCATGGAGAGCAAAATTGGAGGACTCTTAATATGTTTCTTATTTGACCTTTCATAAAATTTTGAAAGGACTTGTTTGATATTTTTTTCTATTATTATATCAGGCATACTTGCATTGGTTTTCTGATTCAATTCTATGACTACTTTCTTTTAATGGTGTAAGGCCATTTGGCGTCTCTCTCTGGGTTGCGGGGTTTGATGACAAGGGACCACAACTATACCAGGTATGTCATTCATTTATTTGTGGCATTATCCTTGGATTTCCTATTCCTTTTTCCCCACGAAAGTCATTTCTAATTTCTTTATAAACTATTGCAGATTGTGTGTTCTGCATTTTGGCATCAATTGCTTCTCAAATTATGCCCTCTTAACAGTTTTTTTGACACTACGTTTCTTAATAAACTATGCATATATCATGTTATGCATTTCAGCATGAATTGCTTCTCAAATTACCTTTTAATTGTTCTTCTTTTTTTTGCATGTTGAAACATCTATTGTAAAAGTGGTAGCATAAGCTATTTCTAATTATTTTACAAGAATTTAGCAACAAAATCTCCTCTACATGTTTCAACATTGCAATTTTATTTGCATTACGTTGGAGAATTTTTTTTAAGGGCACACGAAACTCTATCCTCTCACCTTTGATAGTTTTCGTCAATTTTGTAATTCTTAAATTATCTTATACTTAATTTATTCTGAAGGTGGAAGAATCCAAATATTTATATTTGTTTGAGGCAAAGACTATTTAGAGAATGGAGCTTTTGGTGCTTTCTACTCTCAAACGGAAGATGAATCCCGTGACTCCAATTTCATTCTTTGACTGTAGTTTAAGGAGATTTGGATTGATGACTAACCTACACTGGAAATTTATGAGGAAGTGTGAGATTTCTTCTCTCAATCATCACTGGTATGTGAATAACTTAATTTTGATGTCATCATTGTTTTATATGAATTGGATGGATGATTTCTCTATAATTATAAGTGCAATGGTTTACAGATGTTTTCTCTATATTCCAAATACAGATCATAGGCTCGTGCATTATCTTCCACATGCAATGGTTTATAGATGCTTTCTTTATATTCCAAATGCAGATCATAGGCTTGTGCATTTTCTTCCATCTGTTATTGCTGGCACAACAATGATATATGTTACTAGAGAGATTGAGCCTTGTAATGCTATGAAATACAGAAATCAATTAATGGATGTGCTCAAAATTAGCGAGAGGTTTGGGTAGGTTCTAATTAATTTGATATTCAGCATGGTTTTGGAAATTGAGTTTAAGTTTTGCCACTTTAAAGTTATTTTAAGACTTAAATGTGTTATCCGGAATTACAATAGGAATCTGTTGATGAATGCTCTAAAAGATAAGATGACACAATTGTGAATGGTGTAATTTATATACTTGCTTAACTTTCATGTTATTTTTGCTATTATTCAATTCTCGAATTATAAAAATTATAACGGGTACCGTGCAACGCATGATCCATAATAGTTTATATCAAAAGAGTAAGTGAAGGGTCAAAAATTATTTTGACGCACTTATAAAGCATTTCAAAATAACATAAAATGCTTGTTCACTCCGAGTAGTGATTACAAAGAAGAGCATCTATAGCGCAGCTTTTTTTTTTTCCCCCTTTTTGGTAGAGATTATTTAAACAAAATAATAATTTTTAAATAATGTGTGGTTAAAAAATAGAGAAAATTTTTGAGTTCACAAGAAAATTTATTTTAATGAGAGAATGTGTGAATAAAAATAATTTTCAAATTAGTTGTACAAAAGTAAATATAAAATAATCCACCGGTTCAATAAAGATATAATTGCTTCCATTTAGTATTTTCACACAAATTAAGGACCCGTTTGGCATAACTTTTGAAAAGTCGAAAGGAATTTTTGAGACTTAAAAGTTACTTTTGAACCCATTTGAATGATTTTATAAAAGTCCTTCTGGTAATTAGAAATTTTTATAGAAGAAGTTGGTCCAATATGATTTTCATTAAAAGTACTTTCGGAATAGAAAGTACTTTTAAAAAAAGTTTACAAATAAAAATTTTAGATAACTTCCCATAAAAAATTTCTACAAGAAACAAAAGTCAAGTGAGATGAGTCCTAAGAAAATATAATTAAATATAGTTAAAAATATAAATTTCATTTTTATTATTTCTAATATACATCTACATTAAATAATTATTTAGATACGACTTATGAGCAGTTCATATTTATTTATTAATATCAAAATAGGGACCAATAATTTGGAATAAATGAAAAAGAAAGCAAATTTATCTTGAGAGAGCAGTAATCTTTTTGCAGTACAAAAGCCCAAAATTTTATGTTGCAGAAGCTTCCAAGCTAATTTCTGTGAGCCATATTGATAAAATTACTTTCGAAATAAGTAATTTTTTTTCACTTAAAAAAGTAGGAAAATAAAGAGCAACTTATTCCCCAAGATATGAAAATTTCAAAAGCCACAAGAAGCACAATACAAGAGAAAGGCGAAGAGTTGGCGTGCGAGTTTGGAAAATTACACAAGGGGCGGTCTCTTTCATCTTATTTACCAAACCTGCAAATGCAATCATCCACCTCTGTAGAATTTAATCCGATTTTTCTTCTCAAATTTCACACTACGCAGAATACAACCAACAAATTAGAATATTATTTGAAGTTTTCTGTTTTATAGTTTGAACCAGAAAACATACAGAAAAATAATATTATTTTTTTTAGAGAAAATGGCGAGAGCTAATCAAGGGGAAATCGAGACTTTCATGAGCATCACCGGCGTTTCTGAGGCCACTGCTGTTCAGAAACTTGAGGTAGTTTTTACAGTTAAATTAGATTTCTGGATTGAAATATTAATATTAATACTAAATTGAGTGATTTTTTAGCACCGTTAATTGTTGAATATGTGGTCTCTAATATGTTATATTAGTAACTGTTAATGGTGTGATTAATTAGCTAGTGAATATTACGGTTTTCTTTTTAATATATTTTCTATCGAGTTGAAAGAACTATACCTAGTTTATGTGATTCAGTTTTCTGTTAGCTTTAGCAAATTCTGTATGCGCATGTTTTTAATTTTGGTGTTTTCTATATGGGTTTGGTAATGATGAATCATAATACTAGCTATTTTTGCATTTATCACATGCCCCTTTTCTTTTCCTGTCAAGAAAAAGTTCTAATATGCTGTATCGTGGAGGATTTAAGCCATCATCCTTCACCCCACAGACACATACAATTAGTTTGACATCTCGACAACTAATTTGCTTCCTTTTGGTGTATTATGCTGAATGCATTTAGAAAAACCTTGTGATTGGAATTTAAATTTATACACTAACATGGTGTAAACACTCAAGGAAAAGTAGGAAAAGATTCACTAGTTTTAAAGAAGCTCAGGCTTGCATACCCTGCCAGTTGTAATTTTTTCCAAGAGCCAGTACTCTCCATATAGTAAGGACATATTCAAGTGACTCTAAATACAAGATCAATGCTTAAAATAGGTTCCAAGAGACTCTTTATTTTAATTTTTTAAAATAGAGGGTGGGTTTGGGCTAAACTCAGTCTTTATACTTTATAATCAATCATTTAGTGAGTTAAAAATTTCAATGCTGCATTATTTTTTATTCAAGTCATATTTGAATTGATTTTGCATTGACATTTAAAGAATATATATTAAATAAAAGATAAAGGAAAGACAATGAATGTTAATTTTTTTTTAAAAAAAAGGCAAAATAAAGAGTATTGTTATAGTGTACAAAAATTTTCGCTCTTTAAATCTAAAGATGCTAAATTTGCACAAGATGCTCTTTTTAAATAAACCGTCAGGCTCAGGAATTCCTTGCTCTTTGCAATAGAAGAGTGACCTGTTTTATCTGTTGTTTTTATATTTGTTAGAAACAATTCCTGCTAGAACGATACTCTATCAGCATAATTGCACCAGCTAAAGTATAGTTGCAAAGTGCATTGCCAAATGTCACTTGTTACTTGTTAGGAACTAAGTCACAAATTTCTTCCATTAACTAAATTGTTCTCAGTTCAAACTCTAAAATCTGTAAGTTGCATATTTGTTGACTGTGGTATAAAATAATGTTGATGGCTAGTCGCCATTCTCGATGGTTGGAGAATGGTGGACGCATTTATGGTAGTAAGGAAGATAGTTTCCTGATGGTTGGTGTGGAGCACACAGATAGAAAAGCTATGGCAGAGATCAGACAAGAGGGGTAAGGCGATGATTTTTAGGATATGTAAAAGGATTAGATGAGAAGCCATAGAGAAAGATCTATGAGTGCTAGCAATTAATTTTTCGTGTTTATGTATTCTACTAGAAAACTGCAAAAATTCAAAACTAGATAACTTGCTCGACAAAGTTCCCCAAATTCTCTAAGACGCTGAAACTCTCAATCAACTTCCACTTTTAACACTCCCTCTGTGTAAAAGTCTCGAACCATGAATTAGTGTCTAAACTCTAAATGCTGAACTTATTTTTTTAAAGAAGAAAAATGAGATGTAGAAAGAATACATACCTACCAATCCGAGTAATACATCTTCATGTTCAAGAAGATCTATCTCACGTAAGTTTTACCTATGAGAAATTTCTATGGAGTCGGAGAAATATAGATTTATGGACAACACGAAAACGAGTCATAGTTTTAATAAACTTATGGAAAGCTGTATGTGAATTAATGACTGATTGTTATTTGTCTGCTACTGAAGCCTGGGCTTAATTTTTTTCACATTCTTTGTCGTAATGCTTTTAATTGTCTTGTCGTTTTATTTCAAAACTTCATTCAATAATATTTTTACGTGATTATGATTGGCCTTAGGATTATTTGACCTAATGGTAGTTTGCTTACCTACCTCGTACAGTCGTACTTGTTCAGTTCAATGTGTGAATTTATAATATACTTCAGGTTCTCTCTTATATTTGACCCAAACAGTAGTTTTTATTTTGTCTTTTGTTTTTTCTTTATAATAAAAAATAAAAAATAAAAAAATCAGATGCTAGTATGTTGTCATTCATCTAGGTGTTTTTGGCATCATCATAACCAAAGTTGCCCTTTTTATTCTATAGAAAGGCTCACCATTGAACATCAACTGTATTTTCGACAAATTCAGTGAAAGAAGATTTATATTAGATTTATTATTGACCCAGAATGTTAACATGTCTATTATTGTATCATAATCTTTGATCCAGAAATGAGGAACTTTAATTCTTTCTTATTGTCTCACACTTCTAATATTGATCACACTGTTTTCAGTAGCTTTCAATTTGTTTTGTTGGAGGAATTTAAGTTTTGAACTGTACTGTTGCCATTGTTTTAATGCTCTTTTTTCACATTCTTTTTATTGCTTCTTTCCTTTTCCTTTTAACTTCATAGTTTTATATGCTGTGTAAGCAGGAGCATCATGGCAACCTCAATGAAGCTGTTAATGCACATTTCAGCGCCGGGGACAGAAACATGTAATATTTTATAGTGTCTTTTTATAGCTTTCTTTTGTTTTTCGTTCCTTTTGTCTAACTAAATTCCTAAGTATATAGTTGTTTTCCCATTTTCAGAACAAATCAGGCATCCTCTGTGGCTCCTCGTGACGATGTTATGGACATTGATGATCCAATCCAAGTTGAATCCCATAGACCTCATTTCTCATTGCCACTGTCCACTAGAGATGCGAATACTTTTTCTCTACTTGGTCCCAACTTTACTGGAAGTATATTTGATAGGGGAACTGATTTTACAAGTGGTTCACCTTCTGTGTCACATCCAAGAGAAGTGAGGCGGATTCCTATTGAAGTGAGAGATGGGAATGGACCATTGGGTGATTCTGGTAGTACTCCTACTATTGAAGATGTCACTGAAAGTTCCCGAGATCATGGTCAAGAAACCCAAGGGACTGTCATAATTGACGATGACGAAGCCAATGTTCCTAATGGTCCTATGAGTGCGCCCACTATTGTTGATGAGGCCGACTACAATAAGGATATAGAAGAAGAAATGGTTCGGGCAGCTATCGAGGCTTCTAAGCAGGATGCTGCTATGTCAGAGCAGCAACTTACCAATTACAGTGTATGTTGTGGTTTCAATTGTGCGAGTTGTTTCATCCTTGAGCTCCATCAATCTCATTAATGGTATATTTCATTCTGATACAGGATCGTAGGGATCCCATGCCTCAGCCAAGGCAGTCGCATCCAGAAGATGCTGAATTTGATCATGCGGTTTCATCATCGCTGAAGGTACACTTGTCAATTTTATGCCAACATTTTTTGAATTATCATTGTTATTTCATTAACATGAAGTGAATCCAGACAGCAGAGCAAGAGAAAGCATTGCAGGAAGGAAAAATTGGAGCATTAGACCTGGAAGCTGAGAAATCAACTGAGATGCAGGAGCTGGGGAAACTAAAATCCTCAAGTGGAAGGTATGTGCCCCCCTTTGTCGGCAATGTTTTGATAAGAGTTCTTCTTCCGATGACTCTGGCTGGGAGTTACTCTTTCTTTGTTTGCATGTTGGGTACAATAATTCACATGATGGATGCATTGACATAATTGTTGAGTGTCAAGTATTTGGATCTTCTGACGAGGTACTTTTAGGCAATCTGGATTGGAGATCGGAAGCTCTTCCATCCAAAATGAAGCAGATGTAGAACAGCTGCCGCTAGTTAAGCAAAGGCATATGTCCTCAGATTCTTTTGAAGGAGTTGAGGTTACCCCACCACCAAGTCAGCATGATAATCTTCATCAGTCACAGCAGAATGAAAGTGTCTTTCCCTCTGATGAGGTAACATAAGTTTCTCCATATTCACAAATTAGGAACATATTTCGCTAAGCTGAAGAATAAGTTAATTTAGCTTTTTTGAATGTAAAGATCGTTCTTATATTTTATCAAGTTTTTGTACTGAAGTTCAAAAAAAAAAAAAAAAAAAAAAAAAACTTCTAAGAAAAAAGTCTACCACGTTTGAGAGAGAGTTACTTTGACTAACTTTTAGAGCTTCAAATATGTTTGGCTAGGCTTATTAGTTATTTAAGTAAACATTTATTTTGGCCGTAGCCTTATGTAATCATCTGGAAAATAAAGCTTAATTGTTTTTTTATTTTTTATTTTTTTTATGAGCACTGATATTTATGCTTTGATGAGCATATATCCTTAAAGTGGGGTGGCATCTCATCTGAGGAGCATGATGAAGCTGTAATGCTTGAGGCTGCAATGTTTGGTGGGATTCCTGAAGGGAGTGGGTATAACTTCCGTTATTCACCTCATGAGCTCATACATAATGATGATTTAGATAGAAGTATGGGCCATCACCGAAGGCATGTACCTCCTCCTCCCTCACCCTCTCTTACTGCTCAGCGGTTGATTCGAGAACAACAGGTTGGTGTAATGAGAATGCATTGGTAGCTACAGTTCCACCATCCTTGATTCTAAATCTGTGATTACACGCAGGATGACGAATTTCTTGCTGCATTACAAGCTGACAGAGAGAAGGAATTGAAGGCCATGGAAGATGCTGAAGCTGCTATTGCAGAAGAGAGACACAAAGAGGAGGAAATGCATAGGAGACTGGAAGAGGAACGGGTAATTTAATTTTGAAATTTTGTTCCATTGACCATAGCTTATTATAGGTGATAGTTGAAAGCACTTCAACAACACGTTTCTTGCTCTTGATTGAATTCTGATTTGCTTTATATTTCCAGCCTGGACAGTATCTTTTTAAAGCTCATGGTTTCATACTTGACTATAACTTTGATAGATATACTCTTGAATTTCGATGCTATGCTTTGCCTCTTTGAGTTATTTCTAGACAATAGAACACATTAGGGAATGTATCCCTGGACTTGGTTGTAACCTACACTTCGCACTATTCGTGACCAAAGTTTAAAAATCAAGCATTAAAGGAAAAGTCTTGTGGTACAAGCCTTCTTGATACAAACCAATGAAATATAACATAAAAGATATATAAAACGTATACTCATAGTAAATCATAGATCTAGAATTCATAAGTAAACATATTGACAAATTAATAGTCTAACTTGCAAACAAATATAAAATAAATCATTAAAATAACAAATAATAAATCCTCAAAATAGTAAACATAAGAATATTAGTAATCCACAACCAACCTAGAAAAGCCTTAAGGTGATCCATATCTTAACTTTATATACAATCGTCAATAGAATTATCAGCATTCCTCGTCATGCTCTTCAATTTCAATTTGTTGTTGTTATCCTCAACTTGAAGTGGTGTCTACACCTTCCCCTTATAAATGCAAAATACAAATTTCATTAGTCTAACTTGATAACTAAGATGAACAAATACACATTCCAATTAGAGAATAAGTACATTTGCCTAAAACATTATATTGGCATTGTGTAGCACTCTCTGCCGCAAAAAGATCCACATTGAGATCAATATCATTAATCTTAAATGTGTTTGATGGACTTTCACAGTCTTATTCAACAATCCATCATCGCCTGACAAGTTATCCACAACTGAAGGACATCCTCTTCGACTGACTGTAGTCTTATTATACATTTTGCGAAAGAAGGAATTGAAGGATTAATCCTCTTTGTGGTCAAGCAGTGGTATGGACTTGAGTGAACTTTCTGCAACGCCATCTACATTGAGAAGTTGAACTAGTAAGACATAAACCTTTGATTGCATAGCTTGTCAATTCTAGAGTAATGTCTCTGAATTGAGCCTAATAATGAACTAAATTAAAATGAAGAAAAAAAGTGTGAAAGCTATTGTAAAATGTAAAGCATATTGATTATCTATATCAATAGTGTTGAGATATAAATATGTGATAATAAAATTTTAAAATAAGCACGCACATACCATACCAGGGTCCAGGAGAACTTTTTCGCAAGATGATTTTTTAAAATTTTATTTTAGTTATGTACATACTAGCTGAACTTCTTTCAACGTTCTCCTGATGCATGCTCAAAGTTCTACTTAGAAGTGGTCTCTTACATGTAAAGTGCTTGCTCAACATAGCCCTTTAGTTGCTAGTTCTGAGAAGCCATGAAATGAGTGTTCAATATACATCAGGGAAGAAGTTATTGTATTTTCATTAACTGCACTTGAAAATATTCTTCAAAGTGCCATTGGGGGTATGGAAGCATAGGTTTTGAACGACCAGGGCAAAGAGGTGGGTCACTGGTTCAACCAATAATCCCGTGATTCAACCTGCGAGTCAATTATGGATTGAAGGAGGTTGGTTAAAATTACAAGAAGTTAATTTTTCAATTCAAATTGAGAGAGCCATGTTCTGTTGCTAGAAATATTTATGGCCAAGGGTAAACATGCAGGTAAAAGTTGAAACGGACCAAATGCAAGTAAAAGTGTTAAAACCAGTAGGTTTTTCCTCGACAATGAACCATTGGTTCAACTGGGTCATGGTTTTTCATGAATACCAGGTGGTTTTTTGGTTGAACCAGTCTGGTCTTACAATACTGTATGGTCGAGAGCTTCCCAATCTCCAGAAAAGTGTCGAAGTAATAAGAGAAGAAAGAATCAAAGAATGAACTAGTAAACCCTCCAACTGCTTAGCTTTAAAATGCTTGAGGCTCGTTTTCACTTAGGCTATGAGGTTTGCCCGAATTGTTGATCTAATTTTGCATTATTACATTTTGAATCCCTTTGGCATCATTGATGTTATTGATGGAGGTCTTGGGAAAGGCATATTTTATATTTAGTAAGGTTTATTAATTTTGGTTGCTTTTCTCTTCCAATGGCCTAGTAGGTTAATAAGAACTACTTTTTAGTAACAATTTATGCTTTAGAGTTTAGACCTTTATGTATTGTGATCACTGGCCAGGAACTCGAGAGACAATTAGCTGAAAAAGAAGCTTCCCTTCCTCTGGAACCAACTCCAGATGATGACAATGCTGTTACCCTTCTTGTGAGGATGCCCGATGGCAGTCGGATGGGTCGGCGCTTTCTTAAGTCAGACAAGCTGCAGGTATGGATGCGGTGGATCTTTGGTTCGTACTTATTTTCTTGTTCACAACCTTGCTTGATTTGTTTTTGCAGTATCTTTTTGATTTCATTGATGTTGGCAGAGTGGTCAAGCCTGGTACTTACAGATTGGTAAATATTTCTTGCCATCCTCTTCTTATTTGTGCCAGTTCGTCTCCTTTTCTGTTAATTCTGAAGATACACTTTTAGATGGCTTTTGGTAGCTGAACTCTTGGATGGAATGGTGATGATGGAGGAGGAAATGAGTATTCCAATTCTTCATTCACTACAAACATCAAAAAAGAAAAAGAAAGAAACCAAGATAGAAGGATGCAAATCCATTTCCTCTGCCAATTGCCACGAACACCATTGACAATCTAAATTTTGAAACCATCAAATTGTAGTCTTCAAAACACTTCAGGACAAAGCAATAGGCAATGTACACCTTTTTTTTCCAATGAATATTCAATTTATTAAACTAAAACTTACCAAAAAAATTCAAAGTTGCTGGCTGATTATGGCAAATCTCCCCAAACAATAAAATGTGATCTACTTGAGGGAGTGGAAATTGGTGATGTATTGAGTATTGAAGAGGATGGTATGGCTGAAGATGAAACGTGGTGACATTGACCGTGGAGGAATGAGCACTCTAATACTTTCCTAGAAATGCCTTCTATGGGAATGTTCTTTTCTGCTCCAAATTGACTTACAAAACACAGTTGAGGAAAGAAAAAGCTGGAATGGATTTTCCATTCCCTGACATAACGCTACCAAAATTGCCTTAGCTGATTGTAGTTGTTGTCAGACTATCTGTGAAATCAAAAAACGTTTTCAACCTGAAAGCAATTTGATTTACTGATAGGGCATCTCTCTCTCTCTCTCTCTCTCTCTCACACACACACAAACACACACCCCCCGACCTTCACTTTAGTGTAGACATCTAAAATACTTTTTGCATTTTGTTTGAATTTTTTGATGTTTGTGGCGGCCATGCGAATTATTGAATACGGGGTGAATTCACCTATGATTCTATGTTCTCTTTTACGGGCAAGATGATTTAGCTATAGGTACTTGTACTGTTGTTTTCTTTAGTTTTTCCTCCACGTGTAAATAAAGTTATGCTATTCGTACATTCATGGGCGACATCTTTGTTGACATTGTGCGTGTTGTCGAAATCTGTGGCTTTAAAGTTGTTTTCTAGAAACTATCAAGGGATAGAATCCCACATCGAATAAAGATGAAAACATAGACCAATTTATAAATATTTGGGCTACTCCTCTTAATAAGGTTGACTTTTTAAGATGGAATCTCAAATTTTAACATGGTATTAGAGCCCGTTAAGCTCTAATGAGCGATTTGATCCGATCAAGACTAAAAAAAAATTGAGCACACGGATTTCAAGATTGGTTTGCTCAAACGAGCCACCATTTTGCGGGGGCATATTAAGGGATAGAATCCCACATCGAATAAAGAAAAAACATACACCAATTTATAAAGGTTTAGACTACTCCTTTTAATGAGGTTGACCTTTTAAGATGAAACCTCAAATCTTAATAGAAACAAATGGTAGTGTTTAAAATCAGGGGTAAATGAACGGAGGAGAAGTGAGTAGTATTTGTGGATCCTATGAAATGTGTGGATCAAAAGTTTTTTTTTTTTTTGACAAAGACTTTTATAAACACCTAGAAACAATGAACCAAACATAAAAGTTAGATTTGTTTTAAAGCGATAATTTTCTGGAAATCACATTCGACAAAATAAGTAACTCTGACTAACTTGCCATACAATGTGGATGGGTTTGGCTATTTGACGTGTTCTGACATTCTTCTATGTCCAGGTACGGCCATATCCTCGGCGTGCTTTTACTGTTGGCGAGAATACCTCTACTATGAATGAACTGGGCTTGACCAGCAAACAAGAAGCCTTGTATCTGGAGTCAATATAGTATGTTTATTTTCTAAAGTTTTTAGAACTACAAGCTCATGTGCCTGATTACCTTGGCCAAGATCATGTATTGGTGGTGGATTTATGGTATTTAGGTTGGAATTTGTGATGCCATGGGCAATTCGTTTGATTGGCCGGACCAGTCATTGCCATGAATTGCTTCATGGTTGGGCTATGGCAAGGTTTTTACTATCTATGTCATACTTGTTATATTTGAACTCAATTGATTTGCCCTTTGAATAGGCTCTTAAATTGACTAATTGTAATTGGGAAATGGTGTTAGGTGGGTGGCGTGTTTTCAGGTTGTTAATATGGAAATATGTCCTCTATTTTCAGGTTGTGTATACATTGACTCATATCTTTAATTGAATTATGAAACTACCGTTCCTCTATTTTCATTTCGTTCTGGTTATTGGCAGATTAGAATGATCTTGGAGAGTCGATTTTTGGCAGGTGTGACCATGTTAGATACTAAGGTTGTCCAAATAACCACTAAAAAACACCTAGTCCCATATGTTAATTGATGTTGTAATCCTTTGTACTCCTTTTGCAGCCTGAAAATCATATAGGGAGTAGGGTCATTTTCATGAAATAGGATAAAGCCACCTGATTCTGGCACCCTTCGAGCAATGGTGGACCTTACCCACCCCACAAACTGAAGTTGTTCGGTTGTAGGAGGCAAGCACAAACGCCTGCTAACGTACAAACATATCGCTCCAAATATGGGTCTGTGCTACCTTAGTAAATTGAAATGTCCAATCCCCATTAATATTAGAATTATCACTTAGTAGACCTATATATGTCTAAATACCGTCTTTTTGCTTGCTTGACTAAGATTTAAGTGCTTATAATGAGTGAGTTTCCAGAAATATAAAATAAAAAAGTAGGTGAAAGTGTTGGAATTTAAAAAACGTGTGATTAAACTTTACTTTTGACAATCCTATAAGCATCTAATGCTTTGACAAACTTTATTGAGTTATGCTACACAGGTTCAATAACATGTTTAACAAATACGGAGAATTTATGTCGTCACATGATTGGATAGTTTGTAAAAAAAAAAATAAAAATAAAAATAAAAAAATAAAATCTGCAGCACCTATTACCACCCTGTCAATAACCCCGTTCAAATAACATTATTCAACTTTATTTGATGACAATGCATGCTATTTGCTCTCCATACTTCTGTACGCCAAGATTAGTAGGGACCAGTGAGATGCCTTTTGTACATAAAAGTGTACTATGGTTTAATAAAATATTAAACGTTTAGACATTTAAATTTTTTGATTAAGATAAAAGTCGTTCGAAGTTCAGTTAAAGAGGGAACCCTATAAAGAAGAAGCTAGATAAAAGATTAGAGGCAAAATTAGACCATATCAAAACAGCGATGTGGGTGATCTCAACTTTCAAATCAAGAACTAATTTAAGTTCCAACTTATTATTTTATTTATAAATCTTGAACGTTACGATGCACAATCTTCATTTAAATAAAGAATTGAAAATTTAGTTCAATGATAATCGATAATGTCAATTCATAAATTAGACATTCGGAATATCTTTAAGATAGTGTCATGCATTCTAAGTTCAATTAGAAAGGACCCTTCAAAGAAAAATCGACATTTGAGGGAAATTGAGAAAGAAAAACAATGCGGTGGTTAATTTCTCAATTCTTCTTGAAAGAGCTAATTTCAGGATAGACTATATTTGTTTCTTTTTCTTTTTTATTTTTTGTATAAATCTTGAACCTTGTCACTCGATTCACTTAATGTAAGCGAAATAGAACCTAGCTCTCTAGTATTCCATCCCAAATTTCTTCAAAGGATAATATTATTTAGCACTTTAGGTGACATTTAGGCCCCGTTTGAGCCATATTTTTTCCTCACTAAAATGAAAAATATGACCGTTATCCATCACATCAACATTTAAATTCAAATTTTCTATCTCTTGTGTGGGCCCCAATAACGGCTATATTTTTCATTCTCATTTTCAAAAAAGGTGGCTCAAACAGGGGCTTAATATGAAATTATGAGATTCATTTAACTGAATATGTAATTTAATGTCATTATAGATGTCATTTAGACTGAAGTTAAATAACATTACTCCTTTTTTAAATTAAGATTTTTAAACTGAGGAATCCCTTATTAATCATAACTTAGAGGAACACGAGGACTTGGCACATAAGATTGAGACAAAAACCATTAGTGTAATAATGATATTAATCGGCCGTGTAATTTTCCATGAAACTTATGGACAAAATGATGACGTAAATCCAACGGTCATGTCGCCAAAAGTACAACGGGTAGCAAAAACACACACGTGTATTCATCTGACACCCCCCCCCCCCCCATGCCACCAAGTCCGTGCACCTACACCGATCTCCTTAACGGTCATATTTTCAGGTTTCACCTACAAGCCTCCAACGGTCGTATTTTCTTGCAATCTCCACCCTTTGTTTCTCATCCAACAGCCGCAAACTGAGAATCTCAAAGCTCCACTTTTCATTTAATTTTTCTAATTCTTAGGACAAAATCATCATCAAATTCAGTTTATATTATATAAAAGGTCAGTTGTTTATGGTGTCTGGCTTTTTGGATAGTGGGGTTCTTGAGAAGTGACTCTCATAGTATGTGATTTTCCTTTTCGTGCTTGTTTGCAGGGATTTGGAAGGGATTTTGAAGGATAAGAATACTGGGTTTAGGGTGGGGTGAGGTGGGGCTAGGGTGGGGTAAGGGGATTGATCTGATCACTCACTTGCACTGTTCTTTTTTCAGATACAATTTTGAGCAAAGATGGATATGCAGAAGTTTAATGAATTCCATTCAGCTCGAATTTTACTTTGCTTCAGTATGAATTATGTGTGAAAATTAAGGAATCCGATGGTCATTTTTCGATAGGTGCTTGATAATTTGTCGACATCAAATTCTTTGATTTTTTTTTGTTGGTGTTTGTTATGCTGATTCTATTCTTTGTTGCACATATATTGCTGCTATACATACATATCATCATCATATAGGACACACAGATATACACAAATAGAGAAGATTTTCAAGTGTTATTCTTTAATTTGTTTTGACATCGGATTCCCATTTTGTTTCTTGTTTCTTGATTTATTGAAATTTCATTCACTATCTTAGAGGCATATTCTACTGCAATTTCATATCAATCTATATAAAGTAATATTGCATAGTTTGGGAAGTAAAGAAAACACACACACGCATTGACAGAGAGAAGAAACTAGAAGGACGGGGAGAGTTGGGGTTATAGAAAATAAAGGAAAAACAATTGGTGAGGGTCTAAATAATGTTGGCTGGGTGTTCTTCTACATTGTTGTCGCCGAGGCATAGATTGAGAAGTGAAGGATCTGGACAGTTTCAAGTTTGCCATCTACCTTCAATGAGTACCCAAAGATTGGATTTGCCATGTAGTTTTGGTCGAAAAGATGCCCCGAGGTCATCTCAATCGATTAGGCCTGTAGGCCTCTCCATTGATAAGCCTATTGAAGCAAAGACTGCTAATTGTTCTCTTAGGCAGAATATCAAACTCCCACCTTCAGCAATCACAGAGGGTAGGAGAGAAAGCAATGATGAATTTTGGGAGAAGAGTAAAAAGAAGAGGTATGCAGAGGAAGGGTCTTACGATGATGAGATTAAGATGAATAGAGTAAAGAGGAAAAGGGGTAGTGAAAAATCTGAGGATTGTGAAGAAGAAGGTGGAAACTTGAGTTTAGGCCATTTGGGTGGTGGGAATTTATGGTTTCACCCTGGCTTTGATGTGCCGCGGTCTGTTCCACTTGCAGGGCTTAATCCACCTCAAGTGCCTTCCTCTCTTTCATGTTCCGGAGAGGAAGAAAGGGTGTGCTTTGTGCCAAGCAATGTGATAGCTCCGCCGTTACCACCTTTATCAAATAGCCCTTGGTTGGAACCTATTGGGAACAAGAATATGTACTTGGGTGACAAGAACGCAGAGACAAGCCAGGGTCCTGCACAAGAGGGCTCACGATCTTCGAGTACTTCATCAGAGAGTGGTCGTGTTGTAAAAATACAGTCCCAAAACATTCACAACCAAAATGAACACAGAAGATTTTTCGCCCTAAGGCCCGGATGTTCACCCTAATCTGGGCTAGTCACCCGTTGAGCATTCACCGGAGTGATTATCGCTCTAATCCACTAGAATCCAAACGAAAGTTATCAAGTACAGATCAGAGACCCAAAAGAATCACTCGACACAAAACCCTCAGCCCAAACCTCTCTATTTCTCTCTTTTGCAGATTACACACAGTAACCCATATCTATGCTCACCAAGAACACAAGAATCACACCAGAACAGTAATCTAAACAAAGATATCACCAAGATTATCTAACCTAAAGATTACAGACGAAAACCAACAGTTTTCTTCAAGAGAGAATATACAGAGAGTCGAATGTCAAGGAGAGCAAACCCTAGACCCAAAAGTCGATTTCTACCAGAGGCAATGGAAGAGTCTCGAATATGTATAGTCACCATGCATCCAGCGGTCTAGCCACGGCCACGTGTCTCAATCTCAGCCAGCTTACTTATCAAGGCCAAAGTCGCATAACAGAAACACGAGATTGCACATTGGGGGCCAAAGGACCGGGTCACACTTATTACAAACAATGGGCTGTAGTGTTGGGCTTCATCATTGGGCTTGACTGTAGATGTTAAGCATATATATACTAACAATCTTCACCTTGCTTGACATCTTCGGGTTTCATGTGGATTAGAGGTTAACTCCTCCTCCGGTTTCATGTGCTCGAGTACCTGCAAAAGGATTAGTCAGTAATGATATTTAAGAGATTCAAACAATCCTTAAATTTATATAAAGGAAGTATTTTGGTTCCCATATCTGCAGGATTACACTCAGTAGAAATCTTCTCAATTTTAATGATTTCCTTTTCAATAATATCTCTTATGAAATGGAATTTAACATCAATATGTTTTGTCCTATCATGAGAAACTGGATTTCTACTGAGATGTATTGCAGATTGACTATCAGAGTAAACAGTAGCATCATTACCAGAGAAGCCAATTTCATCCAATAAATTCTTCAACCAAATACCTTCCTTTACAGCATCTGAGGCTGCAATGTACTCAGCCTCAGTTGTGGAAAGAGCTACAATTTTTTGCAGCTGAGATTTCCAGCTAACACAGGTATTATTTACAGTAAAAACATAGGCAGAAGTGGATTTTCTATTGTCACAGTTTCCAGCAAAATCAGAATCAACAAAACCTTTAAGTTGAATTTCAGTTTCACCTTTACAGAACATTAAACCCAGATCAGAAGTTCCTTTTAAGTAAGTATTTCAGTAACCACTTTAAAGCTTCCCAATGATATTCGCCATGATTGCTCATATATCTACTTAAAGTACTTATGGCAAAAGCAAGATCAGGTCTTGTGCAGACCATAACATACATAACAGAACCAATAGCATTAGCATAAGGGATTTTATCCATTCTACTTCTTTCAAATTCAGATTTAGGACATTGTTCCACAGAAAACTTGAAGTGACTTGCAAGTGGTAAGGTAACAACTTTGGCCTCATTCATAGAAAATCTAGTTAACATTTTTAAAATGTAAGTCTGTTGAGTTAAGAACAGAGTTTGATTAGACCTATTTCTTTTAATCTCCATACCTAGAATTCTTTTGGCACAACCTAGGTCTTTCATTTCAAATTCTTGCTTAAGCTTTTGCTTGATGTTATTAATTTCATCAACATCATAACCAGCCAGTAACATGTCATCCACATAGAGCAAAAGGTAATAAGAATTTGGACCTCCTTTTCCTTTATAGTAAAAACATGGGTCATATTCACTTCTATTGAAATCAAGACTTTTGATGAAAGTATCAAATCTGATATACCATTGTCGTGGTGCTTGTTTTAAACCATAGAGAGATTTTGTCAAGTAGCACACCCAGTTTTTCCTTTTTGTTCAAAACCTGTGTTTGACCTCAAAAAAATTTTTTCATCCAAGTGACCCATGAAGGAAAGCAGTTTTCACATCTAATTGTTCCAATTCAAAATCACTAGGAGATAAAAATAGACAGCAAATTCTGATAGAGTCTACTAGACTACAAGGATGAAAAAATTTCAGTATAGTCAATCCCTTCCTTGGTTAAACCCTTTAAAGAAAAAACATACACCAATTTATAAAGGTTTAGACTACTCCTTTTAATGAGGTTGACCTTTTAAGATGAAACCTCAAATCTTAATAGAAACAAATGGTAGTGTTTAAAATCAGGGGTAAATGAACGGAGGAGAAGTGAGTAGTATTTGTGGATCCTATGAAATGTGTGGATCAAAAGTTTTTTTTTTTTTTGACAAAGACTTTTATAAACACCTAGAAACAATGAACCAAACATAAAAGTTAGATTTGTTTTAAAGCGATAATTTTCTGGAAATCACATTCGACAAAATAAGTAACCTGACTAACTTGCCATACAATGTGGATGGGTTTGGCTATTTGACGTGTTCTGACATTCTTCTATGTCCAGGTACGGCCATATCCTCGGCGTGCTTTTACTGTTGGCGAGAATACCTCTACTATGAATGAACTGGGCTTGACCAGCAAACAAGAAGCCTTGTATCTGGAGTCAATATAGCATGTTTATTTTGTAAAGTTTTTAGAACTACAAGCTCATGTGCCTGATTACCTTGGCCAAGATCATGTATTGGTGGTGGATTTATGGTATTTAGGTTGGAATTTGTGATGCCATGGGCAATTCGTTTGATTGGCCGGACCAGTCATTGCCATGAATTGCTTCATGGTTGGGCTATGGCAAGGTTTTTACTATCTATCTCATACTTGTTATATTTGAAATCAATTGATTTGCCCTTTGAATAGGCTCTTAAATTGACTAATTGTAATTGGGAAATGGTGTTAGGTGGGTGGCGTGTTTTCAGGTTGTTAATATGAAAATATGTCCTCTATTTTCAGGTTGTGTATACATTGACTCTTATCTTTAATTGAATTATGAAACTACCGTTCCTCTATTTTCATTTCGTTCTGGTTATTGGCGGATTAGAATGATCTTGGAGAGTCGATTTTTGGCAGGTGTGACCATGTTAGATACTAAGGTTGTCCAAATAACCACTAAAAAACACCTAGTCCCATATGTTAATTGATGTTGTAATCCTTTGTACTCCTTTTGCAGCCTGAAAATCATATAGGGAGTAGGGTCATTTTCATGAAATAGGATAAAGCCACCTGATTCTGGCACCCTTCGAGCAATGGTGGACCTTACCCACCCCACAAACTGAAGTTGTTCGGTTGTAGGAGGCAAGCACAAACGCCTGCTAACGTACAAACATATCGCTCCAAATATGGGTCTGTGCTACCTTAGTAAATTGAAATGTCCAATCCCCATTAATATTAGAATTATCACTTAGTAGACCTATATATGTCTAAATACCGTCTTTTTGCTTGCTTGACTAAGATTTAAGTGCTTATAATGAGTGAGTTTCCAGAAATATAAAATAAAAAAGTAGGTAAAAGTGTTGGAATTTAAAAAACGTGTGATTAAACTTTACTTTTGACAATCCTATAAGCATCTAATGCTTTGACAAACTTTATTGAGTTATGCTACACAGGTTCAATAACATGTTAACAAATACGGAGAATTTATGTCGTCACATGATTGGATAGTTTGAAAAAAAAAAAAAAGAAAAAAAATAAATAAATAAAATCTGCAGCACCTATTACCACCCTGTCAATAACCCCGTTCAAATAACATTATTCAACTTTATTTGATGACAATGCATGCTATTTGCTCTCCATAATTCTGTACGCCAAGATTAGTAGGGACCAGTGAGATGCCTTTTGTACATAAAAGTGTACTATGGTTTAATAAAATATTAAACGTTTAGACATTTAAATTTTTTGATTAAGATAAAAGTCGTTCGAAGTTCAGTTAAAGAGGGAACCCTATAAAGAAGAAGCTAGATAAAAGATTAGAGGCAAAATTAGACCATATCAAAACAGCGATGTGGGTGATCTCAACTTTCAAATCAAGAACTAATTTAAGTTCCAACTTATTATTTTATTTATAAATCTTGAACGTTACGATGCACAATCTTCATTTAAATAAAGAATTGAAAATTTAGTTCAATGATAATCGATGATGTCAATTCATAAATTAGACATTCGGAATATCTTTAAGATAGTGTCATGCATTCTAAGTTCAATTAGAAAGGACCCTTCAAAGAAAAATCGACATTTGAGGGAAATTGAGAAAGAAAAACAATGCGGTGGTTAATTTCTCAATTCTTCTTGAAAGAGCTAATTTCAGGATAGACTATATTTGTTTCTTTTTATTTTTTATTTTTTGTATAAATCTTGAACCTTGTCACTCGATTCACTTAATGTAAGCGAAATAGAACCTAGCTCTCTAGTATTCCATCCCAAATTTCTTCAAAGGATAATATTATTTAGCACTTTAGGTGACATTTAATATGAAATTATGAGATTCATTTAACTGAATATGTAATTTAATGTCATTATAGATGTCATTTAGACTGAAGTTAAATAACATTACTCCTTTTTTAAATTAAGATTTTTAAACTGAGGAATCCCTTATTAATCATAACTTAGAGGAACACGAGGACTTGGCACATAAGATTGAGACAAAAACCATTAGTGTAATAATGATATTAATCGGCCGTGTAATTTTCCATGAAACTTATGGACAAAATGATGACGTAAATCCAACGGTCATGTCGCCAAAAGTACAACGGGTAGCAAAAACACACACGTGTATTCATCTGACACCCCCCCCCCCCCCATGCCACCAAGTCCGTGCACCTACACCGATCTCCTTAACGGTCATATTTTCAGGTTTCACCTACAAGCCTCCAACGGTCGTATTTTCTTGCAATCTCCACCCTTTGTTTCTCATCCAACAGCCGCAAACTGAGAATCTCAAAGCTCCACTTTTCATTTAATTTTTCTAATTCTTAGGACAAAATCATCATCAAATTCAGTTTATATTATATAAAAGGTCAGTTGTTTATGGTGTCTGGCTTTTTGGATAGTGGGGTTCTTGAGAAGTGACTCTCATAGTATGTGATTTTCCTTTTCGTGCTTGTTTGCAGGGATTTGGAAGGGATTTTGAAGGATAAGAATACTGGGTTTAGGGTGGGGTGAGGTGGGGCTAGGGTGGGGTAAGGGGATTGATCTGATCACTCACTTGCACTGTTCTTTTTTCAGATACAATTTTGAGCAAAGATGGATATGCAGAAGTTTAATGAATTCCATTCAGCTCGAATTTTACTTTGCTTCAGTATGAATTATGTGTGAAAATTAAGGAATCCGATGGTCATTTTTCGATAGGTGCTTGATAATTTGTCGACATCAAATTCTTTGATTTTTTTTTGTTGGTGTTTGTTATGCTGATTCTATTCTTTGTTGCACATATATTGCTGCTATACATACATATCATCATCATATAGGACACACAGATATACACAAATAGAGAAGATTTTCAAGTGTTATTCTTTAATTTGTTTTGACATCGGATTCCCATTTTGTTTCTTGTTTCTTGATTTATTGAAATTTCATTCACTATCTTAGAGGCATATTCTACTGCAATTTCATATCAATCTATATAAAGTAATATTGCATAGTTTGGGAAGTAAAGAAAACACACACACGCATTGACAGAGAGAAGAAACTAGAAGGACGGGGAGAGTTGGGGTTATAGAAAATAAAGGAAAAACAATTGGTGAGGGTCTAAATAATGTTGGCTGGGTGTTCTTCTACATTGTTGTCGCCGAGGCATAGATTGAGAAGTGAAGGATCTGGACAGTTTCAAGTTTGCCATCTACCTTCAATGAGTACCCAAAGATTGGATTTGCCATGTAGTTTTGGTCGAAAAGATGCCCCGAGGTCATCTCAATCGATTAGGCCTGTAGGCCTCTCCATTGATAAGCCTATTGAAGCAAAGACTGCTAATTGTTCTCTTAGGCAGAATATCAAACTCCCACCTTCAGCAATCACAGAGGGTAGGAGAGAAAGCAATGATGAATTTTGGGAGAAGAGTAAAAAGAAGAGGTATGCAGAGGAAGGGTCTTACGATGATGAGATTGGGATGAATAGAGTAAAGAGGAAAAGGGGTAGTGAAAAATCTGAGGATTGTGAAGAAGAAGGTGGAAACTTGAGTTTAGGCCATTTGGGTGGTGGGAATTTATGGTTTCACCCTGGCTTTGATGTGCCGCGGTCTGTTCCACTTGCAGGGCTTAATCCACCTCAAGTGCCTTCCTCTCTTTCATGTTCCGGAGAGGAAGAAAGGGTGTGCTTTGTGCCAAGCAATGTGATAGCTCCGCCGTTACCACCTTTATCAAATAGCCCTTGGTTGGAACCTATTGGGAACAAGAATATGTACTTGGGTGACAAGAACGCAGAGACAAGCCAGGGTCCTGCACAAGAGGGCTCACGATCTTCGAGTACTTCATCAGAGAGTGGTCGCTTGGTTCTTAGGCTGAATGAGAATCCTGGGGAGCGTGATACAGGTAATGGTTCGATGCCACCTAATCCGAGGGACAGGGTTGAGGTTGTAGCAGGGCAGAATGGTGAAAACAACCACAGGGAACGTGATGATATTGAGCTTGTCAACTTCCTTGTGGCTTGTGTTGAAGCAATTCATTTAAAGAACATTGCCAATATCAACCATTTTATAGCTAGACTGGGGGAACTTGCTTCACCAAGGGGTTCCCCCATTCGTCGCCTCGCTGCGTACTTCACTGAGGCGTTAGCTCTGCGAGTTGCAAGGTTATGGCCTCATATCTTTCACATTACCATTCCTCGGGAGTTTGACCAGGTGGAAGATACGAGTGGCACTGCGTTAAGGATTTTAAATGAGGTAAGCCCATTTCCAAAGTTCATACATTTCACCTCGAATGAAATTCTACTGAGGGCTTTTGAAGGAAAGGACTGTGTTCACATCATAGATTTTGACATAAAACAAGGGCTGCAGTGGCCTAGTCTGTTTCAGAGTTTGGCTTCTAGGACTAATCCTCCTAGCCATGTAAGAATTACCGGTGTTGGTGAATCAAAACAGGAGTTGATAGAAATGGGCAATAGACTTGCCGGATTTGCTGCGGTATTGAATCTACCTTTTGAATTCCACCCCGTAGTTGACAGATTGGAAGATGTGAGGTTGTGGATGCTTCATGTTAAGGAGAATGAAACTGTGGCTGTCAATTGTGTATTTCAGATGCACAAGTTGCTCTACGATAGTACCGGAAGAACATTGAGAGACTTTTTGGGTCTAATTCGAAGTACGAACCCCGTAGTGGTTGTCATGTCAGAGCAAGAGGCAGAGCACAACGAGACAATGCTGGAAAGAAGGTTTTTGAATTCTTTGAAATGCTATTCTGCTATTTTTGACTCGTTAGATTCAAGCCTTCCAGCAGATAGCCCACTCAGGATCAAGATAGAAGAAATGTTTGCTCGTGAAATCAGGAATATAGTTGCTTGTGAAGGACGAGACAGGGTTGAAAGGCACGAAACATTCGAGAAGTGGCGACAGTTGATGGAGCAAGGGGGTTTCCGGTGCTGGGGAATTAGCGAGAGGGAATTGCTTCAGGGACAAATGCTGCTGAAAATGTATTCTTGTGACAACTATAGGGTGGAGAAGCAGGGACAAGATGGAAATGCACTTACACTGAGTTGGTTGGATCAGCCTCTTTACACAGTCTCAACATGGGCACCAATCGACATTGCAGGCAGTTCATCCTCCTATTCTCAGCCAACTTGAATCAGCCACATCCCATACGCATAAAATTTTCATTCCATTCCTCATATATAGAAAGGAGTATCAATTCTTTGTAGGTAGAGAAATTTGTCATCATTTATTCATTCTTTACTGCAGATAAAATTTGTTGTCAGGTAGGAGAGGAACCATAGGTCGGTATACATGTTTCTTCTAGCTTCTGTTATCGGGCGATTTTCAAATTTTTACATTATCGTTCATTCTTTAATTCTTTCTGTAAGCTGGAATTCTTTCTTTTCTGTTATCAAGTCCTGTATTCTTTTCGTGTCGAGATTTTTATTGTTGAGTCATGTCTATGTATCAGGAATGTTGTTATAAATGAATTGATTTTTCTCATGTTATTTTTTCTACATTTTCTATAATCTCTGATTCTGAATTTTGTCTGTCCTTCGATGAATAACTTGCAAGAATAACTCGATCAAGAAACGCGCATAACAATCACAAATGCATTTTACTAAGCAAAGAATTAAGCGCAAGTGATTCAATTCGATTATCTGAGTCATTTTCTGCAATTGAGGATAAATAAAAAAAAAAAGACGTTCCAACTTCCATTTGTGATGTCGTACGAGACTTTTATTGTATTGTGGGATCATCTCCACGAGAATGAATCGACAAGTAAATAAGCAATAATCAAGAGAACAATCTTTGCAGACATAGTTTAGCCTTTCAGGCAGAACAGATTCTCCTATATGTACTGAATGATAAGAAAAACCTTCCCTTAAGAATCTAAAGCAGAGTTTGATATATAATTCAATGGATCTTTTCGACTGCCAAAACATTTAGAGGAAATTACATAATTCCATGTGTTTAAAGATTGAAATTCAAAAATCAGGGACCATGTTTCATTATTTAAAAATCAGATATGAATATAATTATCTACCCCCAATTCAATTCCAAACCGTGACCATTGCATTCTATTCTCCCCCTCTTCTTGTCGCTGCCATATCCACCCACAAGATCTCAAAAAATTGGATCATCTCCTCTCTTTCCACCTTCATCATGTCATCTATAATCTTCTAGATCGGACTCAATCAAGTATCCTCGGGTCGGACCTCCCGTGTCGATTCATGAAGAATTGGGTCTTCAGCTTTTACTATGTCAGCGGTGACCTGCTTTTTCTCGCCCATGCCCAGAAACAAAATCGCCCGGTCAGTTTAAGTTGAGATGTGATTTCTTCACGGGAGGGTCGCCGTCGGGAGGCGGCGCTATAAGCACCGAAGCTCTGAAACATTTGGTACGACTTCAGATCTGGTGATTATGGTTGGAGATGTGGTGTTGTGGTGTGGTATTGTTGGTGGTTGTTTTTTGGTGAAGGAGGTTATGATTTGGATATGATGCGGTAGCGTTGCTTATGCTTTTGAAAGGGGTAGCCCATTAGATGGTTTTGTTGGTGGTTTTACAAATGGGGTAGTGGTTTGGTGGTGGTGGTGTTTGAGATTTTCTTGTTGGGTGGTGGTTATGGTTGTTGGGTCTGTGTCCCTGTCTATGTTGTTGGTGGTGGGGTTATGTTGGTGATGATGACGAACTGGTGTTGAAAATGTGGAACGAGTTTTTGGTTGTGCGCTGAAAATTTGGGTGGCAGTGTGCTTCTGTTAGTACTGAAGGTGGATTAGGACCGGAGGTAGAAATGAGGTGTTGGTTAATTTGTGACCAACCATTTTGTTATCTATGACCTAAAAATTATATAATCTATGACTGTGAAAGAATATGTGACCAACTAATTTGGAAATATGTGATTACGTGACCTATAAAATTTTTGATCTGTGACCATTAAATAATTTGTGATCAATTAATTTTGAAATCTGTGATCGACGAATAAATTGTGACCAATTAATTTGAAAATATGTAACCTGTGAATAAAACTGTGACCAATAATTGTATAATTGTGACCTAATTATATTTAATTAATTACCTAATACCCGAGTTTTGAATTTTTAAACTATATACTTGCCTTTTGAATTGGTATAAACCATACACCTGAATTATGAATTTTTCCCAAACATTTATTATTGTTGACATACAAAAATGTGGCCTAAAGAATGAAGCCCAGTTAGGATGAGCTCAAACGAGACAACCCAAGACGAAGTTCTGTAACGGTGGTCCATCATCGCCCAAACCTGGGAGACGCTCAAGATCTGCGGGACGCCCAAAATCTGGGTGAGTATTGTGAGATCCCAAGATGAAGTTATGTAGCGGAGGCCCATCATCGTTCAAGCATGCGAGACGCCCAAGATCTGGGCGAGTATAGTGTTCTATCTTTATTTAAAGCAATGGTTATTGAAGCAGTTAATGGGCGATCTTATCACATTCCACGATCCAAAAATCTCGGTTGCAAGCAGTTAAATGATGGGAGTAATGACAGCAGTTAAAAGTGGTAGTTTCATGACAAGTCATTCATAATGGAAGAAGTGGGTAGTTATAGGGCGATGAGCAGTTTTAAATGGTTCTACAAGAAAAACTGTCAAGGAGGTATAAAAGAGAAAAGAGAACATGGAAGAAAGGATCCCGAATCAAATCACTCTCGAACAAAGAATTATGTAATTTCGTGTCTTTTAGTTCTTCTTGTGAACTTTCAATTACTTTGCAAATTCAATGTGCTTGTGCCCCTTGGAGACATTTCACTTTTTACAAATTGTAATATTCATCAATAAAGTACCTCTCGTTAGGACTTTGTCTCGAGAGGTTGTTGTTCCTTACACAATCGGCTGAACCTTCTTTTAATTGTTAGCGAGGCTCGATATCCGTGAGAAATAATTTGGCACGCCCAGTGGGACTATTTGGTGTTTGAAAATACGAAAAGTGAAGCAATATGCCTCATAAGAATTCTGATAAAGAGCTAGTAAGCTAAGGAATAGTTCAATATGTGATCGAACAATACGAGGAGCAACAAAATACTCTACGAACAGAGGGACAGAGTCAAAGTCTTTACAAGTCAATGATAGAATTGAGTCATCGAACTATGCGTGCATTGCTTGGTGAACTCACACAAGACGTCGTTGAACAAGTAAATTTACAGAATGTTCATAATATGGAAATGTTTACTCAAAATGGAAATGTACACTATGATAACATAGCCAAACAACTAATCACTTTGAATAAAATCATGAATAAGTTAGGGGGCCAAATTTGTCAACCAGCTATGCTAAGTATAGGGAATCACTTTCAAGCTAGGACGATTGTGGGACATAATTCCACAGGCCTAGGTTCGAATCAAAGAATGGAACCACCTTTTGGACCATCTACTTTAAACTAGGGTGCAAATTTGAATAGTGGTCATGGAATATCAAACATGGGGGGTAACCTAAGTGCAAGATACAATGTCCAAACCAATGGACAGAACACCCCGCGAGTTAATGATGGCAGAAATGCTCAGGCTAACGATAATAATGGTTTAAATAACGGTGTTTTTTCCACAAACCAAGTACCCAATGTTAGGCCTTAAGTAATTTCACCAATAAATCAACCTATAGGAGTTCCATATGATCCCAACGTTGTGTTGAGAAATCAAATTACGAAGATAGTACATGATCAAATGGTTGTTGGGATGCGTCCTTTTATGAGGCCGACTTACACAAAGTCATATCATGATTGGATAGATCAAGCATATCTGTGGCATAGAGAGTACAAAGTACCAGAGTTTTCATTATATACCGGTCTGGGAGAAGTTTTTACTCTGGAACATATAGGGCGATTCACGCTACAATGTAGTGAAGTAACTGATTATCACAAAATGAGGTTATTCCTAGTTCGTTAACAGAGTAGCTTTCTTATGGTTCATTAATTTGCAAGCAAGTTCTGTCCAAACATGGCGATAACTAGAACAATTGTTCCACGCTCAGTTTTACAAAACTGAATTTGAAGTTATTTTGACCGATTTGGCGAATTTATGTCAAATGTCAAATGAATGAGCAGAAAGTTTCTTTCAGAGATTTAAAATAGCTAGAAGCAAATGTTTTGTACCTCTACCCAAAAAGAAATGTGTTAAAATTGCTTAAAGTTGTTTGAGTTTTGATTTAAAAATGAAATTCCAAGATAGAGAATTTTCTTACCTTTTCCAATTAAGTGATAACGTGATTAGATATGCACGTCTAATAAGAGAAGAGAAACAAATAAAAAACTCTAGCAAATGGACTTATTATAGAGATCCAAATTTTGATGTTCATGTTTTTAATGACGAATATTACGATCAGACGAAAATATGTTTGGCCGAATTGATCAAGGGAGATGCATATGCTTGTCCTATAATAGCCAAATTTAGAACATTGGTTAAGAATGAGCCTATAAAAGATGAAAACAAAAAGGTTAGGATGTTCTCATTTGATATGACCAAAGCTGACCTTATATTTGAT
This sequence comes from Fraxinus excelsior, assembly GCA_019097785.1. Lineage (NCBI taxonomy): Eukaryota > Viridiplantae > Streptophyta > Magnoliopsida > Lamiales > Oleaceae > Fraxinus > Fraxinus excelsior. Next base: position 22,101,940 of record CM032627.1, read on the forward strand.
AAATTGTATAAGGATAAACAGATAAAATTGAACGTAAACATAAATTGCCAGACTTTGAACAAATTAAGGGTAAAAAATATTGTAAATGGCACAATGCATGGTCTCAGATGACTAATAATTGTCTGATTTTTTGCCATGTGTTACAGGACGCCATTGAGTCAGGGTGAATCACGTTTGAAGCTAAGAAGAAAATGACAATGGATGAAAATACTTTCCCACGGCCACTTGGGGTAAATATGGTGACAATTGGGTTCTAGAATAAGTTTCCAAAATTCAAGTTGGTCATAGATGATAGAGAAGAAGACTCTGAGTCACATCCCAGTATTTTGAACGTATCAAAGGAAAGGAGCCTAGAAAAGACGAAGCCATATTGTGTGTTAGATGCAAGGGGAAGTGAATTAAAGTATGGAAAAACCAGGAATGTAGCGATAGCACCATTGTCTGGATATTATTTCAAATTTCCAGCCAAGTGGAGAATGAAATATGTCATTCTATGGGAGACTACCTTTTGAGAGGCAGTTCAGACCGATAAACAGTAGGAGAACATTCAGGCCGTAAATTCGCCAACCAAATGTATGGCATTCGTTTCAGTATAATGCATAAAGATTTGTACCCTTTAACGAGATGACCAGAACCCAACAAAGGTATTTTCAACGGAACTATGGACGAATGATAAGGCAATAGCAGGGATCATTGCATCCTAAGTCACCTAAATTGCTTGAGGTGGCTAACAAAAATGTTCTTAAAGATGATAAAGAGGCTAGTATGAGCGAATCAATGAAGGAGTTACCCGAAAGTTCTTTTAGAAGATCAAAATTTGAATGTGGAAAGAAAAATGACAATTAAAGAGACCCAGGGCAACCCCTCACTATTCAATTTGGTACATTACCTCCTATTATGGCTAATAATTATCTACTAGGCAATAAATTCAAGAGTAAGGAGAATGAAGATGAGGAAATGGAAGGTAACGAGGAAGGAGCATGTGTGCTGGAATGTGAAGAAGGTCAAACATCTCATGGGGTATACGATGAAGAAGAGGATGACAGCATGACTGACATTGAAGAGGAAATTGACATAGAAGCAGAGAGAAAAAGAAGAGGAGTGCCATGTAACACTTTATTGAAGCAACTCTATCAGGATGGTGTTCACGAAGTAGATTTGTTAGGTGAACCATCTGGGCACGCTTTTGACTTCTATGCATTATATGGGACACCTAAGAGAAAGGTGAGAGTGCCTTGCTTTGAGAAATATGGATCACCTCCAAGACTATTACCTCCTCCTACAGGTTAGGTAACTGAAGAAGAAGCATTAGAAGAAAGTAAGGAGGAAGTCCAAGAAGTAGAAACCCAATGTGAAAAGTTTCACGCAGTCACAAGAAAATAATTCAATGGAGGATAAGCAGGAAGTGGAAATAGATGCAGCTGAAAAGTCATCTTTAAAAGACCAACTATGAAGTTAACCAAACACTTGAGACCATTATACGTGAAGGCATTAGTTAACGGTATACCCGTGGCAAAAGTGCTCATCGACAATGGAGCAGCCATAAATACCATCCCATCCAAAATGATTAGAAATTTTGAAAAGATATAAAGCGATATAATCCCAACAGAAGTTATTCTTACAAGTTTCAATAGGGGAGCAACTTCAGCTAAAAGAGAGATGCGACTAAACATAACTGTGGGAACAACCACTAGGATCACAGTCTTCTTTGTGATAGATGTTCCTACCAGTTATAATATGTTACTAGGAAGAGATTGGATTCACGGGAGTCATTGCATACCTTCATCGCTTCACCAATGCTTGGTTTTCTGGAATGACAAAGGTGTAGTCGAAGTGGTATAAGCAGACCATAGACCCTTTGTCGCATAAGCAAACTCAGTAAAAAGATTGATGTACGAAGGAAATTATGGACATGTCAGGGTAGTTCATGATGGGAAAGAGACTCAGATTGTCGCACAGAGCGAAGATCCATTTTCAGTAGATGCACTTACTGAAATGTTTAATTAAATGAGGCCAAACATAATGACACTTGAAGAGCCAGTAATTGGTAAAAAGATAATCAAGAAACTCTAATGAGTTGTCAGTAGCGAGAAAATATGGTCGATTTATTCAGGCCTTCAAAACCAAATTAATGGCTTTCAATAAGGAATGTAAAGAGAAGATAAAAGAAGAAACAACTTTGAAGACGTTGAGAAACAAGTTAGCCGAGTAGTCAACAAAGTGAATTGCTTAGAAGAGGAAATGTCTACAAGGAGCATGGATGATAAAGTAATGAGGATCACAAAGGTTGGGTATGCTCAAGCACAAGACCCTTTGGTACAGGTGAATATTGGCGAAGAAGGAGAAGATCATCCAACATTTGTTAGCCAGATGTTTAATCAAAAGGTAAGTAATAAATTAATCACTTTATTAAAGGAATATAAGAATTGTTTTACTTGGGAATATGAACACATGCCTGGTCTAGATAAAAATTTGGTAGAACATAGATTACCAAATAAGCCAAATTTTAAGTCTCATAAACAACCTTATAAACATTTTGCCCTTAATGTATTACTTGAAATAAAGAAAGAAATAGAACGATTGTTAAATGCTAGTTTTATTAGAACAACCAGATATGTTGAGTGGTTGTCAATATTGTGCCGGTGTTAAAAAATAATGATAGTATTAGGGTCTGCACAGATTTTATAAATTTACATTTAGCAACGCCCAAAGATGAATGTCCAATGCCTACGGTAGATTCGTTAGTAGATTCAACTGTCGGACATGTAATGTATTCTTTTATGGACTGATATTCAGGATATAACCAAATTTACATAGTTGAAGAAGATGTACATAAAACCGCATTTAGATGCCCTGGGACCTTAGGATGTTTTGAATTGGTAGTTATGCCATTCGATCTGAAAAATGTAAGGACAACTTATCAAAGAACAATGAACTTAATTTTTCATGACATGATAGACAATTTTGTTGAAGTGTATATAGATGACATAGTAGTTAAATCTATTAAAGATGAAGACCACTTTGAACAATTAAAACTCTCATTTGAGCGAATGAGGTAATACAAACTAAAATTAAACCCTTTGAAATGTGCATTTGGTGTGAATGCATGAAATTTCCTTGGACTTTTAGTGCACAAAAAAGGAATCGAACTTGATAAAAATAAAGCGAATGTCATTTTAAAGGCCAAACCACTTGGTAACAAGAAAAAAATGCAAAGGTTTATAGGCCAAGTAAACTTTTTGAGACGTTTTATCTCTAATTGTGCAGGACGAACGAAAGCTTTTTTGCCTCTTTTAAAGTCGAAAAATTAGGACGAAATCATCTGGAAGGAAGAACATCAAAGGGCTTTATATAGTCTGAAGACATATTTGTCAAGTCCACAGTGCTAGTGTCACCTATCCAAGGACGATCGATGAAAGTATACATATCGGCTGAACAAGAATCGATAGTCGGAATGGTCGCGCAAAAAGACCAATTTGGTGAAGAAATAGCGATTTACTATTTGAGTAGACGGTTGACGAAATGTGAATGTAATTACTCTACTATTGAAAAGTTGTGTCTTGCTTTATATTTCACATGCACAAAATTAAGGACTTATTTACGGCATGTAATTATTTATTTAATTTCTAAAGTAAATTTAGTTAAATATACGTTCTCTCGCCCTATTTTACACCAAAGGATATGCCTTTAGACTGTGGCATTATCGGAGTTTGAAATACAATATATACCCCAAAAGGCAGTTAAAAATCAAGCGTTGACTAACTTTTTGGCCGATCATCCATGTCTTGACATGCCTAAAGAAATATAATTGGAAGTTGATTCATTTGAATTAAAACCTTGGGTTCTATACTTGACGGATCAAAAACTTCTAGAGGTGTAGGGGTAGGAATAGTTTTAATAAATCTTTTAGGGGTTTTTTACAAGTCGCTTTCACTTTGGATAGAATGTGTACCAATAATCAAGCTGATTATGAAGCATTAATTGTAGGTTTAGAGCTATTAATAGAGTTGGGAATAAAGAATGTAATTATTAGGAGCGATTTCCAATTAGTAATTTACCAATTAATTGGTGAATTTAAATGCCAAAGTGATTATGTCATAAGTCAATATGAAATCGCCCAAGAATTATTGGAAGAATTTGATCGAGTGAAGCTTCAATACGTTAATAGGATGTATAACGACTTAGCAAACGAATTAGCTCAAATAGCTTCGGTTTATTTAAATGTGCTAAATTTGGAATCTACTTGTGAATATGGAGTAATATTGTCGGTATTACAACGGAGGGCAAAAAGGATTGATGTTCGTTGCATACAAAATGGAAATGCAATAGATTGGAGGGTAGAAATAAAAATATTCTTGAAATAATCTGACAAAGAGGGCAATAGGAAAATGAGGTTGCGTTCATTAAATTTCATACTGATAGATGAAGAACTATTCAAGAAACGCTCAGATGGTGTTTTATTGAAACGTGTGAGTGTGCAAGAGGCCAAAACTATAATGGCCGAAGTACATGAAGGAATATGTGGAGCCCATCAGACTGGCCAAAGAATGAGATGGTTAATTGTTAGGAGCTGATACTTTTGGCCCAAAATGGGAGAATCGTACATTCAGTACGTGAGAGATTGTTTAGCGTGCCAAAGGCATGGTCTAATACAAAGAATGCCAGCAAGAGAAATGATATCCATTATTAAATAATGGCCATTTAAAAGTTGGGCGATAGATTTGATAGGGAAGATTTATCCCCTGTCATCCAAGTAATATATGTTTATAATAGTTGCGACAGATTTCTTCACTAAATGAGTAGAAACAATACCTTAAAAGAGATTTCCCAGAAAAATATTATAGGCTTTATTCGTGACCACATTATTTATAGATTTGGGATACCACAAACTCTAATGATGGATCACAGAACTTCTTTAAATGAAGATCAAGTGAATGAATTCTTGGGCGAGTTTGGAGTTAACCTAGTAAACTCCACACCTTATTATGCCCAATCCATGGATAGGTAGAATTTTCTAATAAGATTCTAAAAAATATCATAAGGAACATGATAAATGAAAATGTCAGAAATTGACATGAATGTTTAAATAAAGCTTTATGGGCTTACATGACGTCACCACGTTCAAGTACCAAAGTAACTCCTTTTCAACTTACTTATAGACAAGACGTCATGTTGCCTATGGAAATCAATGTACAGTCAATTAGAGTAGGCTTACAAAATAACTTAAGTGATGACGAATATGCAGAATCAATAACCCAAAATTTATTGGACATCCCAGATAGTTTGCAGGTTCAAAAATAAAAAATGGCTAATAGCCAAGTTTTTTAGCTTGGGCGATTTAGTTTGGAAGACGATACTCCATTTGGATAGTAAAAATCCAATGTATGGTAAATGGTCACCAAATTGGGAAGGACCATATAAAGTGAAAAGTGTATTGCCTAATGGAGCGTACCATTTGGAGGATTTAGGTGGCACGAAGCATTTGAGGTTTATTAATGGTAAATATTTAAAGAAATATATTCCTTCCACATGGGAGAGTGAATAGGTAGAAGAAAATTCTATGTATGAGTGAAATTAAGATGCTAGGCATACACAAGTAAGGTGAGTTGGATGATTATGTTCAAATAAAATAAGAACGAAATACGTTCAAATAAAATCTTTCATTGTCAAATATTTGTTACAAATCAATGGAGATAAAATACAAAGGTCATATAAGCTGCAGTTGGAAGCATGCTATCATTGTTCTTCTATTAACTACTATAGAAAAAGGGGAAAATTGGCCATCATCGCCCTCCTAAATGCATCGCTGCAATGACATACAAATGGTCAAAGAAGCACTACCAGCAAGTAATTGCTTCACATCAAGAACTCCCCTGGTAGATCATAAATGGAAAAGACGCTGAGAAGACCTTCGTTGACTAGAGATTGTTTTCTATACCTCCCACACCAAAGAAAGTAGCATATGGTGAAATGGACAAATGATTAAATAATTCATTCTTGTTGAAAAAGGAAATAACTAATCTTTTGGATATAGAAAATCTATCATTTGAAAGCCAAATGATGGCAACAGATTGGTTTTATAGAGAATAAGGATGAAGATGATGAATGGGTAACAAATACACAACTTTATAGAGGTGCGAAGGTGAAGGCACGGAATGCGAATGACCATATACATGCATAGTAACCAAAATTGAAGGTCCAAATCTTGGAAAGAAAATACGGAATACCAAAAGTTTGGTTCTGTGTAAAGGTTCCACAATGAGGAATGTGCATGAATACGACACAAAGTTAATAATTAAGGTTTTGGGAGTGTTGATGATTAAAGAGGACGTTAATTATGTTATTTCAGAATCCATACACAAGTCATCACACAAGTGAAATAAAGCGATCGTTCCATTGATAAAATTGGCTACCATTACATTTTAAATAACGATGGCTGCCATCTCTGAATTAAAGAAACAAAGTATAAGATGAAATCGTCCTACTAGAAAAATTAGAGCATCAATGTCTTAATTACGCTTGTCCCAAGCAGAGCACATCTGTTCTCTAAGTTTCTCTCACTCATTGCGTTGTTCAGAGGAAACAGTGGATAGCTCAGTCATAAATTCCTCATCAACTTCCAGTTTCGAGTAACGTTCAAACAAAGATTTGCCTTGCCCAACTTCTTGGGAGGCAGTACGCTTCTTGGCAGCTAGCCTAGTCTCACAGTCGTCCATCCTCGCTTGAAGTTCCTTCATCTCTGCAGCCAAACTCATCTTCAAAGAATCTTAAACCATAACTTTAGAAGAGATTTTAGTTAGATTGTTCTTGGTCTTCTCAATCTCTTCAAGCAAAGACTCCTTTTTCGTTCACAGCGCGAAGATACTGAGTCTTTTTGGTTTTTAACTCCACGTTTTTGGCTAGCAAAGAACTTATCTCTGAGTGGATGATCTTCAATGTCAGCTTAAGATCGGATGAAAGTTTAAGCAAAGAAAGCTCAAGTGCTTGAGCCATTTTAGTACTTAAAAGCTCAAACTTATCTCTTTGGCCAGAAGCACTGGTATTGTTGATATTCTTATCCATGAAGGAAACATATTCAAGCACTGATTGCTTGAAGATGTTCATATTTTCCTCTAAGAATGCAGCAGAAGGACGATTGGCTGAAGAGGAATGAGAAGTAACACTTGCCTATATTTGTTCCTAAGAAGCGAACAAATCCTGAATGGAACGTTAAACGGCGTCAGTGTCTTGTAAAGAAAAATGTAAGCAATTATCATTTTCATTATAGTGAACGAAGTAAAGATGAAAGATAAAACAAAGGTTACCTCATCAGAAGTTTTGGAAAATTGGGGTACCTCACTGGTTGATCCGACCACTTGTGGGGATTCTCTTTATCTGAACGAGTAGGCTCTTCCACAACGGGCAGATCTATGGATGCCTCTACAAGAATCAAGTGATAACGAGTTAAAGACTAATAATACAAATGGGGGAATAGACCATAAAAATGTGTATTACCTTCCGATTCGATGCATGAGGAGTCAAGGCCCTATGGAGGTGGAAGTTCTCCAATTGGCTGTGCAATCGAAGACTCTTGGCCTGTGGGCTTCTCCTTAGGTAGGGTCCCTGCACTAGACGAAGGAGCTTTGGTAGAAGGCGGTGGAACAAGAACTAGTGAAGGCAGGGCCTTCAAAGGAGAAATTGAGCTTTTCTGAAAAGTACAAGTAAAACATTAAATATAAAGAATTTTTTATGAACAAGCAAAGTAAACAAACTCAAGTACCTTTCTCCTGATGATGAGAGGGACATCATCGGGCAAAATTGACGAGGCTGAAGCTGGTTGTTTACGGCTGGAAACGCCTTTAGCTATTCCAGTTTGAGCAGATGAGAATTTTGAAGGAGAAGTATGATTCTTGATAGTTATGGGAGTAGCAGGAATAGGAGAAATGGAAGAAGTCCTTGGCCGTCCAGCAAGTGAAAAGCGCGATTAGCATCGATTGCAAACAACCTACGTTTCATAGACGGCCAGAATTGTTCAAAAAGGGGGTGAATGACAGAAGTGAGGTTAAAAAGGGCTAAGGAAAAACAATTGGTCAAAAGGGCATTGCGAGCATCAATGGCCTGTGCCTCTGTTTTGGTGATTGTATGACAACGTTCTATTAGGCTCTTGGAAAAATAAGGAAGAACATGCTACGTCTAACCAAAACCAAGCTGGCAGGCAACAAAATGGGGAGCATATACCTCAACCCCTGCCTTAGCATTTGTCCCGATCAAAATGTCATGAAACAATTCTTTCTCAACTAAATATTGAGCCCAAATGGGCAAGAATGTGCTCACATCACTCATGGTGGAAGGAGGTTGCACATAAGTCGGAACTCAATGAATAGAGAAAGGGAAAAAAGAAAAGGGTTGAATTCAAGTTATAAAAGAATATAAAAATGTCTCCTATTAGACATGTTGACATGGCTCAATTGATTGATAAATAACCTGTAACAACTGACTAATTTAGGAGGGGTTGATGGAATACCAAGCTAAGGAAAATATGCTCTCAACCACAATTGAGCGAGCCAAAGAAGCCCACTGCTAGTAGAAGATGCACCATTCCTCGGCTGGAACTGAAGGGAAATCATACCTCTATAAAAGGCAGCTAAGAATAATGAACAAAGATTTAAAGACCTACCACACATTAATTCATGCTCTATGGGCAAATAACTCATAGAAGTTTTCATGCTGGGTACGTAAATGACATATTTACAAAGCCAAACCTGAAGAAAGGCAACACACTTAGCATGGGTAGGTTCAACATTAGAATTATTATAAAGCTCCTACATGCCCAAATAAGAATCATTATATCTATTATCGAATTTTGGGACAGCAGCGATAACCAAAATGACAGGGAAAATGGTGTCGCCCAGGGGCGGAAGATTAACTAAAGCACCAACATCCCTTAGAGTAATGGACATTGGACCAAGTGAGAAGATAAATGTATTATATTCAGAGGACCAAAAACTCAAAGCGATAGGAAAAGGCATGGGGTCATAGATTGGGGGACGGAGATCGATTTCTAAGAAATCAGAAATCCTAGCACGATTAAAAATCGCCTTGGTAGGGCCATGATTGGTCATACATGCATGTCAAAGGCGAACCATAGTATTAGTTTTGAGCCAAGTACGAATACCTCTTTCGCAGATCGGCTTTAGCGGAATAAAGTTCAGAAAATGAGGATCTTGAGTGCAAGGGAACAACTGGTCCACCGCGACTTATCCGACAGAATCAGCATCATTAAATGATAGGCCTAGGAAGAATTCATGAAGATCAGCATTGGCCGGTGAAAGAAAAGTCGAATTTATATATGGTTTGGTTAGAAGCTATTGGAAGTCTTCGAAACTGAGAGAGTTGTTTGAAGAGTTCTTGAGGTTGCCATTTGCTTATCAAGGGTTTTTGGAACGCAAGTATGCAAAGAGGCAAGAAGATGAACAATGGTCTTTATAGGCAAAAGAAAGTGTGGCGACACAGAACGTCGATACAATGGCACGATAAAGTGGCGTGTTCTTTAGTTTATACTTTATAGGAGTTACGTGATATTGCACCTTTTGGAATGTAGAAGGTCACCACCAAACAAAGTAATGATTGTAATTTTTCGCATTTTTTGGATTTCAAGCATCGCGAGAAAGTAAAGGACGAATATGGCATAAAATTAGTAGTTAATATTAATTTTGTCATATTGGGAGGTAATTGTTGACATACAAAAATGTGGCCCAAATGAACGGCCTAAAGAATGAAGCCTAGTTAGGATGAGCCCAACCGAGACAACCCAAGACGAAGTTCTATAACGGTAGCCCATCATCGCCCAAACCTGCGGGACGCCCAAAATCTGGGTGAGTATTGTGAGATCCCAAGATGAAGTTATGTAGCGGAGGCCCATCATCGCTCAAGCCTGCGAGACGCCCAAGATCTGGGCGAGTATAGTGTTCTATCTTTATTTAAAGCAATGGTTATTAAAGCAGTTAATAGGCGATCTTATCACATTCCACGATCCAAAAATCTCGGTTGCAAGCAGTTAAATGATGGGAGTAATGACATCAGTTAAAAGTGGTAGTTTCATGACAAGTCATTCATAATGGAAGAAGTGGGTAGTTATAGGGCGATGAGCAGTTTTAAATGGTTCTACAAGAAAAACTGTCAAGTAGGTATAAAAGAGAAAAGAGAACATGGAAGAAAGGATCCCGAATCAAATCACTCTCGAACAAAGAATTATGTAATTTCGTTTCTTTTAGTTCTTCTTGTTAACTTTCAATTACTTTGCAAATTCAGTGTGTTTGTGCCCCTTGAAAGCATTTCGCTTCTTACAAATTGTAATCTTCATCAATAAAGCACCCCTCGTTGGGACTTTGTCTCGAGAGATTGTTGTTCCTTACACAATCGTCTGAACATTCTTTTAATTATTAACGAGACTCGATATTCGCGTGAAACAATTACAATTTCGTAGGGAGAGGGGGATACGATAGCACAGGGCACTAAACACTTGAGCATCTAGGAGGGTGCAAGCTCCGTTGCGCTTTGACAATGATTTAAAGTAGCTTAAAACTCACTTTTTTCTTTTCTTTTTTGTGAAATTATGCAGTGTCTTGATTGAATTCATTCTTGAGCCTCTCTTGAACTTTTTTCATTGATTCTAGATTTTTTACAAGCCATGCCACTTTTACCGTCGATTATATTACTTTGGCCGTCTTGCTAACCTTTTCTATCCATTTTATTACGTAGTTGAAGTTTCAATGTACACAGGGCTGACCCTGAGAATTTAGATGCTCTAGGCGACTAATTGAGATGAGGCCCTTTAACATAATCATTTTTTCACAAGTGTAGCAAAATTTAAATATTTAAACAAATAACACTTTTATATTAAATAAGAAGACTTTATATAATTCAAAAGATGGAGTAGCAAGTTAAAACTTCTCTTACAACCCGAGAGATTAGACTAGCATAAGATTTAACCTTATCATATTTTGAGATATAAAATCAGTAATCAAACCACTTAAATCAAGTTTTTCCAACACATTTTTTTCAATAGAAATCATAGCTAATCCATTCAATCGTTCCTGTGACATGGTTGATCGAAGATAAGACTTAATCAACTTCAACTTTGAAAAACTTCTTTCAGCAGAGGCAACTGTGACAGGAATAGTTAATAATACTCTATAAGCAATCCAAGCATTTGCAAAACAATAGTCCATTCTCTTAATGTAATCCAACACATCAATTGCTTCAATAATTTCTGCAGGTATCGATTCTCTTAAAACTTTCAACTCAGAATATAATTCTACCTCATCAATATCAGAAACCATATTATGCTTCAAATAATTTTCAATGTTAATGCATGAACACTTCAATCTATCATCATCAATAGATTTAAGTCTTTTCACATCAAATAAAAATCCAAAAATGTCATCATATTTTTGAAATTGCTCCAATCTACATGATAGAGCCTGATCGACTATATATATGAAATAATTGATCTTAAAAGACTCTTTAGCTGTTTGTGTTATTTCTTCATAAGAAATCTCATCAAACTCTTTCTTTCTAAGTATAACCCTTTTTTCACGAAATATCGGTTCAATTTCTAATTCACTTGCAATCTCTTTAGCATCAACCATGGCTATTTCAAACCCAGATTCTCTATAACTTTTGAAAAATGAAATGAGCCCTTGTAAATGGTTTATAACAACATCAATATGCATGTCTTCCGCTTGCAAATGTTTGCTTACTCTGTTAACATTATTCAACACTTCATACCAAATAATCATTCCCAGCAAGAATTCAAAATTCTCAATTTCATGTGTTACCAAACTCTCCGCCTCACTTTTTGTTTTAAGATCATCAACATTTGCCAATTGAAGTAAAACTTTTTTTTTATTTGTGGAGTTTGAAATCTTATCGCTCTAACACTTTCAATATGACTTTCCCAACGAGTTTGTGACAAAGGCTTAAGGGTAAGACCATTTACATTCTCTTTGAAAATTTTCCACCGTTTAGTAGATGACGAAAATAAAGTGTATAAACATTGCACCACCCCAAAGAAAGATGCAGCTTTTGAATAACAAGTGGTCATATCACAAAGTACAAGATCAAGACTATGACACCCACAAGGACTGTAGAATGCTCTAGGATTTAGTTGTAATAGTCTATTTTGGACTCCTTTATGTTTTCCTTTCATGTTAGCATCATTATCATAGCCTTGACCCCTTATATCATCAATATCAAGTTCTAGATTATTCAAAGCTCCCACAAGTTCATCAAAAAGTCCCTTACCAGATGTATCATCCACCGATAAAAACCCTAAAAAGAATTCTTCAACCTTTACTGGACTTGCTGAAATATCTACTCACCTCAATACTATAGTCATTTGTTCTTTGTTACTTGTATCGGGAGTGCAATCAAGTATAACAGAAAAGTATTTAGAAATTTTGAATTTCTTAATGATTGTTTTTTAATCTCACCTGCTAGCATAAATATCAACTCATTCTGAATTTTGTGTCCTAGATAATGATAATGAGTTTCTTTATTTTGGATTCGATGAACATGCTCTTGTATTACGGGATCAAACACAACAATCATTTGAATTATGCTTAAGAAGATACAATTATTTTCTTGATATATCTTCTCATTATCTCCACGAAATGCTAAATTATTTTCAACAAGGGTTTTCACCACAGATATTATTCTCAGAAATACTTGTCTCCAATGTTCTCTATCTCTATTGATTTGTTCTTGCACACTTTTATCAATTGTTTCACTCTTTTCAAATCTTAGTTCCATTTCAATCCATCTATTCATGTTATTGAAATGGTCACAACTTACTTTATGCATTTTAATTTTTTCACCAATATTTTTCCAATCACTTACTCCATCATGTGCCAATTGAGATCGGATTCCCTCGTTCTTGAATAGCTTACAACAAAAACAAAATACTTTATCCAAACTTTTTGAATATATCAACCATTTTCTATCATGCTTCTCCCCATTAGGTAATCGTCGAACGTAATGTGTAGATGAGAAGTGTCGATTTGCTACATCTTTCGGAAAATTCACATCATTCTCTCTTATAGGACCTTTCATTACAATTAAATCTCTTAAATTGCCATTCATATTTCCCCAATTTGCTGGATCAATAAGGTCAAGGGAAAAAACAACATTATCTCTATCAGTAGATACCTCTTCATTGATCAAACAATTTTTTTCTTCAATTGTATTTTTTATATTATCATTCTCATTAAACTCTTCTTCAATGACTACGTTTTCGTTATGTATTCGTTTATTGTTACTAAAAAATTTATCAAGTTTTCCCTCTTGAGATTTAATCAATTGTTCAACCTTTTGTTTCCTTTTTGTTTTTTTGGTATATCCAGATTCAAATTTTCTAGTAGACATAGGTATAAACAAAGAGCAATAGAACCTGGTTGATGTGTCTGAAAATTCTCAAACTTCTCCAATTCTTCAAAAAGAAAGGACCCAGCAATTATAAATGAGTTGTAATAAATTCAACAGCCACGTTTGTTTAATCAATTAATCCAATTCCATCCATAAACTCAAATCCCACAGGCACAGCCATAGAGCCACTAAAAATCCCACAATCAATTCAACAAAGTATCAAATAAACTCAAATCCTACAAGGCTACAACAAAAATAAAACATCAAATCTGAATAACTGAATGCCAAATTTTCGACTCCAATAAATGTCAAATTTCAGAATTCAGATTTCACAATAATCTTAACAGTTAAAAGAGAAACTAAGTGTTAAAGTGTGAAAGTATCAAATAATCAAAAATTAAGAACTTGATTCATTGAAGTCTGAAGATTGAAGAAGCCCGAGAACTTACGAGTTACGAATGGTGGCAGGCTGGCGGCGAACGGGCGAAGAGGCGGGCTGTCTGGTGAGTGGTGAAGAGCAGAAGAGGGTGAAGAGGAGGCGAGAGGAGAGGCGATTTCTTGAAGAAGGAACTAGGAAGAATCGAAGATAAGGGCAGACTCCAGAGTCCAGTCGGTATCTTGAAGATCAGATCAGGGGTTTTGGTTGGGCTAATGGGCTTTTTGGGCTGAGGTTTTGGTTGGTTAGACTCCAATCTGTTGGACTTTTTGGGCAGACTCCAGTTGGTTTTTTTTTTTTTTTTTTAGTGAGGCCCCTTAAAAATTGTGACCCAAGGCCACTGCCTTAGTAGCCTTGGGCCATGGCCGGCCCTGAATGTACATATATGAATAAAAATGATTAGAAACGTTTGGCAATTCAAATGCCATTAGAAAAACAAGCTGATCCTATAATTTGATCGTTTTGGCTACCTCATCTCACTCAACCTACCTCACTCCACTCGCTAGCCTCCTCACTCAGACCACTATTGCCATCTCCAATGAGGCCTCCTCCAATTCGGCTAATAAAATTGGAGTTGAAAGGATTCTTTATAACCGACCTTCTGTGGGGATGGTAACGGTCTGGGCTAGGCAAGGCAGCCATCCGAACCCATTGGGATTTTCGGGAGGTAGGGTAGGGGGGCAAGAAATATCCCCATTTAACGTCCAATTTAATTATAGAAAATTTAAATATATTTAAATACGATTTAGAGTGATTTTTTTTTTAAATAATAATAATAAATTTGGGGACAAGCTCCCCTCCCCTTCAGTATAATTCTTGCTTCATTGTACTACTAGAATATGTGGCGTATCATCTCTATTATTCTATTTTAACATTATAAGTCATATTGTTTGTAATCGTTCTTTCTAATAATTGTTTCAAGTGGTCACTCTTTGTGCAAACATTTATACACATAATAACTAGAATATGTAGTCATCTTTATTAGTCTATTTTTAACGTTATAGCCTATATGTCTTATTTATCGTCAATGACAAAGACATACATTTTAAATTAGGGGACACAATCAAATTTACACAAAAGTTGTGAGGAATTTAAAGCATTCAATATCTTATTACTACGTTTTCATACGTTGATAACGTTCATATTTCCTTCCATGTATGGTTCATCAATTCAATACGAATGTTTTAAGATTCTCATGTGTAGTTTGATCTTCAGAATCTTCTGTATACGAACTATGAAAACCAAAGAGAAAATACCTTATTTCTCACATTTATTCTCTCTATTAAATTTCCAAGTAAGTGTACAAAATTAAACAGGACAAACGAATTCTCTCAATTTTTCACTTATATACCTATTTCCTCATACAAAAATTTATGGAATCGAATTTAAACAATGGCTAAATCTGATTTTTGATATAAAACCCTCAAGAATTAAGTTGGTCGGTCACGTGACCCACCAAGCCCCACTGTGCATTCGTCACTGTTTACCGTGCTCACCTTCATTTTTGTGATTTTGGTTTGACTCGATATTGTTTGTGATCCTTATGTCTCATCGTTTTTTAAAGTGGTCACTTTTTTGTGCAAACATTTATACACATAATATTATGTTCACAAAATTTAAAGAAAAGAGAGCATTTTTCAAGGAATAAACATCCCTAAGAAATTATTATTCTGTCCTCTTTTTCACGAAAATATTTATCTTCATTTTAATTTTCAATGATATTAAAAAAAAAAAAAAAAATCTTCGGATCATGTTAATATAGTCAATATAATAAATGGGCCCAATTTTATTATTGGATCGGATCCAATTTTCATTGACAACAATTTGGCCCATTTTTGTCAATGTAAACCTCACTCCTAGTCCTATACTCTATTAACAGAAAAATTGACGTCTATCTCCCAAAATATAATGTGATTAGGTGAATGCACTGATTTCGTCACTAGCCTCAAGAGACGCCTAACATTTACAAAGTTATTATTTGCAAATTCACGAGACTAATAAAAAAATTGACGTCAACATTTTGTCGATGAAATTTACCAATGTTTGATAGAAATTAAAATTCAGATTATCATTTGATTTAGACTAGAAAAGGAGAAATTATCATTTGATTTATGATTTTGTTTCTATTGGACGAAGCAAAATAAATAATTACATTTTTGAACTCCAATTAGTGCTTTATTTTATGATTTTTGTTTTTGTTTTTATTACACATTAAATTATCAGATGGGGATAGGGTTTATCCTTCATTTTTTGCATCATTACATGTCTTGTCTCTTTTCAACAATATAATAAATTTGATGTAAAGGCTAAGAATATAAAAAAAATGAAATTATTATAACTCGACTTGTAATGTAATGTAATGAATGTTTTAATCATTAATTTAGTAAAGTAAAACATGTATATGTGGTGATTTAATTATTTGTTAACTAATTTTTAATCATATTTGAAAAAATATATAAAAAAATTTACTAAGAAATCATATATTTAATTTCATGTAAAATATATTACACAAATTTATAACAATATTTATTTTTAAATAAAACCAATTCTCCCGTTTAAATGAAAAAAAAAAAAAAATCCAATGGAACATGAGAAAAAAAATCTCATTTATATTTTCTAGTAATTATTTCAAATATATTATGAAGCACAAGGGTATCGTACGACGGATTTCGTGTATTAAAATACCGAAATCGTTATAAATTGTATTTTTGAAAACACAAATGGATATGACTCTTCTTATAATTGCAAAATTGCAAGATCATATGATTAATGATCTGAATGTTTGAAGACGAGGAGTCACGTGGCTTGATTCCTAGATTTCGAGATTTGTTGAGAATTTGATTTGTCGAGAATTTAACTTGTTCGACGCTTGAATTTGCACTTCGAAAACTTGGATTTGATCTTGATTTGAAGAAAATTTTGATCTTCTTCGTATTTGCTAGCTTGGAGTTGAGAAGATTTCTTCAGTACTTCATGGTTTATTCTGCACTTTTCTTCCTCCTCCTCGTAATGGACATCTGATTATAATTGAATAATTGTGGATTTTAAAAAAAAGTGGGATGAGCCTTTAGGATTTTATGGGCCTAAACTTTAATTTAATAAATTTAATTGGGCTAATTATTTAAATCGACTCAACCCATTATTTGGTTTTTTTTTAATATCCAAACATATATATATTTGTTTTTGGCTTTTATGGCTTTTAGGTAGAATCATTCTAAGAGAATTTTCTATTATTCATAGAGAATCTACTATAGAAAAAAATTTCTAAGAGAATGAATTTATAAGTGAAGTATTTCGAGGGCAACATATTATTTTAAAATAGAATATACGGGAACACAAATGTTACAAAAACTGAAAGTTAGAAACTTAAATGTTGAAAAAATGATAGGCAGACTAAATAATTATAAAAACGAAGATTGTAATCCAGTCGAACAACTAATTTTATTCAATTCTCATAAAAAGTCGAACATGTGCTCGAGGACACTACAAGAAAAATGTAAACAATAACATTTCCTTTTGTAACATCAACTGAGATGTAACAACATGTAGCAAAGGACAAGAAACATTATGCAAATTGGGTACAATCTTTTTCAAACCATGACATTAGTCATTTTCACTGAAAGAAAGTTGGTTTCTTTGAAGATTTCAATGAAAAAAGAATCTTAAAAGGACCAAGAAAAAGAAAATAAAAATGAAAATGAAAAAGTGACGGCTAAGGTTTTGTTTCATCAAAATGTCTCAATCAATCCAGTTGTAGTTTGATATTGAGAGCAACTTTCATACTCAATTCTACAATGATTATCATTGGCAGAGTTCTTGATCACTCTTATAACTCATTCAGGATAAGTATGAGTTACTATCAGCCTATCTAAATGACTTATCATTAAAAAAAAATTGAGTATGAATTGTTATACTTTTGTTTCAAGCTGAGTTTACAAATAATTGTCAAACTGAACGCTTAATCGCTAGAGAAGTCGTATGGTAATAACACTAAAAGTGGATACACGACCTTTTTTAAAAATAAGAATGAGTGATGATCGAGAATTTTGCCTAAATATGTCCATATGACTTACATGTATATTATGCAATTTGAGCAAATATGGTCCACGCCAGGTATATTTTAAATGCACAATAATTTATTTGTTTTTGCTAGGAGAACCACGTCCTATAGGCCGGGACGGACACAGAATTTTAAAATTATGGGGCACAATTCAACTTGCAAAGAAATTGGGAGAGATTTTGCAATCGAAAATTTACATTCAAAAAAATCATACCCCATGTAATTTTGCATCCGAAAATTTACATAGGAAATGATTTTTTCGGATATAAAATTTCGAAAATTTTTGATATCATATTCCATATAAAATAATGAAAATTACATTGAAAGATTTGTATCGCAAAAATAATAAATGTTAATGAATTTTTTTTAAAAAAAAATTCGAGTTAGACGTTTTTCTTTAAAACTCATGTTTAACGTATTTTTAACTATTTTCGATATTTGTTTGGACTATTCGATATGCCCCTAATGTAGTTCTCAAAATAAGTTTCGAGATGATATAAGCAATTTGTAGATTCTATTAGCGTACGATTGTCAGAGAATTTTTAAAATTAGCATATTATCGAAATTCAAATTTATTGTGATTTTGCCCCCGTTTGGTGGAGATTAAAATTAATTTTTTAGTAAATTTTGATAAAAGTTAAACAGTTATGAATTTCATAAAATATATTATTAAAATTAATTATTAACTTTAATTTAAATTAAAATTTTCAATCGATACCAAATATGATTTTATAAATAAATAAATAAATAATTCTCAAAAGTTGGAGTCACGTGCCCACAAGACCCTGGGTCCGCCAGTGCCTATAGCCTCTTATTTTGCACCGGTCACGTCCATAAAATATCTCTTATTTTGAAGCATTATATTATATGTGGGTACTACCACAATTAATTGCAATTATTACATTTTGGCATATGCATGTTGGGACTCCAATTCTCGTAGATATTTTATATTCCCTAGTTTAAGAATTTTTAGAAGATCCATTTTTCAGAAGAGTAATGTTATTTAATTTTACTGGAGATTTAGATGAAGTTAATGTAGCATTAAATGATAAGTAACATTACATAAATCATTTAATCACACATTTCATTTAATTTATCATTTAGCGCCCCTAAATTGGGGATGTAATATCAATGGAGTTATATAGTATTACTCTTTCCAAAATATTTCGAATAATAAACCGTCTTTCTAAATTTCAATGTTTTCTTAACAATGTCTAAACTACTTTATGAAAGTTTTGAAAAGTCACCGGTTTATTTTCAAGATCCGAAACATTTTGCATCTGAAATTCTTTATCACACGTCTAAGTTTTTTTTAATGGGATTATCGAAGATTTAAGATTTTGAACTTTGTAGGTATCGTATACAAGACTCGAGAAACAACGAAATATTTTAATAACTCATTTTTTGGTGTTGGGTGTGTGACCTAAATTCATCTAGGGTTTGCGTGATTTGGTGTATTGGACCTTGAAGACATCTAAATAGGGTCCATGGAGGAAAAATGGATTGACTGCACTAGCCTACCACTAGCGGACGCTTGAGAGGCGAGACAAAACTTTTTGCAGAGGGCTTGTTGCCCGCCCACTGCTCGACGGGCACTTGAGCGCCACTATCGTCCTAGTTTTCCTAGTTTTGTATATTACACTCGTTTTTGACATGGTTTCCATCTTTAGGACTATTATTATGGTTTGACATAGGGCTGTACAAAAAAAATCGCGAAATTGCAAATCGAACTGAAGTCATTGATTTGAAACCGTTGGTTTGAGTCCACGTGGACTTGCAGTTTTGTTTCTCTCAAACTGAATCAAGCCGTTTCAAAATGGTTTGGTTTAAGTTTCAAATCTTAAAAATCGCAAAAAATAAAACAGAATCGCACTTTTTTTAATTAGATTTTTTTTTAAATTAAATTATAAATCGCAAAAAACTTCAAGAAATCATACATAAATTTTATTAAAGTATAGTTTTTAAGATTTAAAGTATACTTTCTTGGAGGGTACAAATTTAATTAACATAAATCATACATAACAAATAATTTAGTAAGTCATCGTCATTAGTATTTAATTGGATCTTTGTTTAAAAAAAAATTAGGTCCATAATTACAAAATGAATTGAACGTGAAATTATGAATGTTGCACAACCATATATGCAATAACGCCTTTACAAAAGTACAAGAAAACTAAAGTTATCAAATTTGTTTAAAAAGAAGTTAGATAACAGATTACAAGGTACTTCATATTGTCTGAGTTAAGGACGAAGGCTTTCAGGATTATACAATATATTTTTTTTCAAAATTTGTGTTTCCTTCAAGGATGATAGTAGCAAGAAATATATATAATTTGGTCCTAAACGAGAAGAAGAAATTAAAGAAAGAGTTAAGTCAACATAGAATTTCTTTGACTACTTATTGTTGGATGTCAATATAGAATGTTAGTTATTTGTGTTAAACTGCTTATTGGGTTGACAATAATTGGACACTTCAAAAAAGGATTATAAGTTTCATTCAAGTCCCAAGTCATATGGGAGATATTGTGGGAGATATGTTATGAAGAAAGGATCATGCTACACTCACAAAATAATTTACATAATTTTTTACCAACTACACTTGGCGCCCCCTATTGGAGGGGCGCTACGCTAAGTGTCCAGATGATAAAAAATTATGTAAAACCATATGTACATTTAGATTTATCCATGAAAAAATGACGACTCCAATCACATCATCATTTGTTTTATCAAATGAGGTTACCAAAAATAGTAGTCAAAGTCCTTCACAACATGCTTTCAGTCTTTCTAAATAGAATCCTTCTATTTTTAAAACTAAACTTATGCAAAACATGCAATTCAAGAAGAATGATTTGATTGATTATTTGTCTGACCGTTGTAAAAATTTGACCGATCCCAAGTTTGTCGTATTAGTTTGGTGGAAATTAAATGCGCACAAGTACAATATTTTCTCTAAAATTGCTAAAGATGTATTAGCAATTCAAATATCTACGGTCGCTTCAGGGTCGACATTTTCCACAAATGATCGGATTCTTGACTCCTTTAAAAGTTCATTGAGTGGAAAAATGGTTAAGGCCTTAATATGCACGAAGAATTTGTTGCATAACAACAATGAACCTATAGTGTTTTGTCGATATTTGGATGAGGTTAAAGTATTGGATGACTCTGAGAAAGCTGTGGAATGTGACATTTATTTTCTATAATCAATTTTGATATTTTATGCATATTGTTTCTTAATTGATTGTTAATATCATTAATAAGGACTAATAAATATTTTGATATTTGCATATCATACAGAGGCCGAATCATGTGTTAACCTCATTAATTAATGCATGTTAGAATTGTGTAGGAACACAATATTGTTGTAATTTCTATCTCCATTATAGTTGAATAAAAACTTCAACTCCTCTGCCAAATTAAATTCTTGTTTTTTGTGTTCTTGTTGTTTGCGATCAATATTTCATATCGTGTAGTATAACCTCGTCTGGTTTCAACAAGTGATATTAGAGTTTTGGTTTGATTTGTTTAAGATTTCTTGTTCTCGATGACAACCATAAAGTATGACATTTCGCTTTCAGATCGCGACACTAAGATTCTTGTTGTGGTAGGTGAAGATACAAGCATATTTTGTTCAGATGGATTTGGATAATGCATTTTTGGAATTTGACAAAATGCGCACAACTTAGTCGATGAAGGAAAAATAACAGAGGATCAGAAAGCACTTTTACAAATTCATCTTCATTTTTCGAATAAAATTCTTCAGGAGATTTTGGAGGAAAAAACAGCAGATACGTTGTGGTTGAAGTTGGAACAATTATGCACGACTAAGAGTCTTACAAGCGAATTACACCTAAAATAGAGGTTGTGTTCTCATTGCATAACAGATGGCGGATCTTTGGAAGATCACCTAGCTATTTTTAAATGAATCGTCATTAATTTGGACACTTTGGAGGTAAAGTATGATGAAAAATATTTGACCCTAATTCTTTTGTATTCAATGCCCATTTCATTTATATCGTTTTAAAACACGATTTTATGTAGTCTTGATACTGTCACTATTTAAGATGTGTACTGTGCTTCATTTTCAAATGAGAAGATGAAACATCTGATTGGATCTGAGGCTAGAGATGGAGAGGTCTTGTTGTTCATGGTGGTCATGGAAGGGGTATCGAAATCTAGTTTTAGTAATTAAGTTTATTTTTATTGTAAGAAAAAATGACACATTAAGACGGATTGTAACAAGTTTGCAGAATAAAGGAAATTTGGCTGCAAATTAGAATGTAAGACAATCATATACTTTAGACGAAACCAATGTCGTATATAACTATTTGAGTGATGGGGATCTTTTGGCTATTTCTAACAACTAATCTAAACTTGGCGAGGATTGAATTTTGGATTCAACTTATGTTTTTCATGTGTCCTAATCGAGATTTGTTTGAATATATGAAACAGTTTCGAAAGGTATCATGGTCATGGGAAACAACGTACTTTGTCGGGTAACTGGTATTGGTAGAGTCGGACTTAAGCTATTAGATGGGGCATTTAAAACATTTGATCACGTTCGACATATTCTAGATTTGAAAAAAAAAAACTCAACTCGTTGGCTACTCTCGATTCAAAAGGATACGAGTTCATTGATGAATGTGAAGCTTTGCAAAAGGTGTTCGGGTTGTATTGGAGGGATAGAAAAAGTCTCAATTATATATCTTACAAGATCGTGCAGAATCGTTGAAGAACAATCAATAAAGGTTTAGTACAATGGCAGATATTCAATTTGGTAAGTGCCATTGAGATTTTACTTTGGGGTCCGTGTTGAAGAATACAACTCAGTCGAGTTTAGAGGATATGGGTAATACCTCTTTATGACCATTACCTCAGTGCCATTATATTCAATTTCTATGGACATGCCTATTGAGGAAAGGTACGAGGAAATTGATCTTGTTGCGCATACTTTAAATGCATTTGAAGGTGTTTAGCTTAACAATGGGCCATCTACAAAATCGTT
Source organism: Fraxinus excelsior (assembly GCA_019097785.1). Lineage (NCBI taxonomy): Eukaryota > Viridiplantae > Streptophyta > Magnoliopsida > Lamiales > Oleaceae > Fraxinus > Fraxinus excelsior. The sequence goes on from CM032627.1 coordinate 22,124,842, forward strand.
TAGTGTTGATTCTGTTCAGAGAGTATTTTAGCGCTATTTGGTAAATTTTGAATCATTTGTAATTTTTTGGAACCTAAGATAATTCTACAGAGCAGTACTTGAGTTCATTTATCCTAGTTTGATATTGTGAAAGATTTGGAGGATTTTTTGGTTCGTTGGAGAAGTTAGTTTGATTCATGTTGAAGAGTTCAATTCATTCCTTGTGGTAGAATCTTTTTTCAGGTGAAGAAATTTTGGAATTCCATTTGTTGCAGTGTAATTATTGTTAAGGTGAATATTGTTGGATTTGTGATCCAAATTCATCTAAGGTTTGCGCAATTTGGTGTATTGAGCCTTGAAGACATCTAAATAAGGTCCTCGAAGGAAAAAAAAAAAAAGTTTGACCATGCTAGCATGTCGCTAATGGACGCTCGAGCGATGAGACAAAATCTTCTACAGAGGACCTGTCTCCCACCTACCGCTTGATTTTTCCATCTTTAGGACTACAACTAGAGTCCGTTTGATAGACAAATGTGGAAAGGAATTACAATTTCATGTTATTTGGAAAATAAAAACTCACAAAACTCATAGGAATTCGTTTTTCATAAAAACAAAGAAAATGCAGTTTAAAATGATTGTATCTTGGAATTCAATTTCCATTTTCACGTTGCAATCAAAAGGCTAAAGTGAAATTCATTTTTCTCGGATGTCATATTTTCCATGGAATTTGTTGCAATCAAACATGGCCTATTGTTTGACACGTACTCTTACATATAGTTGACTTTTCTTTATAGTTAGAACACGTTTTACCTCATTAAATACTGCAAGTTATAATTGTGTAGAAACAAAATATTGTTGTAATTTCTCTTTCCATTATATTTGAATAAAATTTTCAATTCATCTGTCAAATTAAATTCTTATGCTTTGTGTTCTTATTTTTTGTAATTAATACTTATATTGTGCCGTATAACCTTGGTTTCCATCACTTGGATAAGATATTCACTCAATTATTTTAAATGCAGTATGCACATGTGCTAAATGGTGTTATGATTCACTAGTTACTCCAATTGTCGAAAATGTGGGGAAAAAGGATTTCCACGAGGTAGCCATGGAGATTTCAAGTTTACAAGTGCATTGAATTACTACTATTATAAATTAATCATCTTAAAACTTGAAATCTCAATAAAATATTAGAGTTACATCGATCAGATATTCACGATATCAAAAGATTTCATGGTGGGGAAATCACATAAAGTTTCCATGGCAATATGTACTTTGTTCTATTGCAGACGTGCAAATGATCATCTCGTATCATTTAGGAATTAATGCTTCTAAATTTTGTGTATAGCTAAGGCCCCGTTTGAAACCTGAAATTTTTCATAGAAAATATTTTTCATTTTCCAAATTTTGGGTTGTTTGGTAGCCAACATTTTCCATGAAATTCCTTTCCCAATTTTTCACTCGCGCGTCTCCTTTTCCCACTTTTCAATGAAATCGTTTTCTTGTTGTTTTGGTGGCTTTTGGTTTTTCACCCTTTTTTTTTCTTTTGTGCAATTGGAAAAAATTCGGGACATAATGGTAAAAAAATATTACTTACAATTGCCATGCAAAACAAAGTCAAACGGACACCAAATTTTCAGCATTTTTCAAATGGCAAATTATACCAATCAATTACAATTCTCAGTAAAATAAATTTTAGACAATTTAATTCTCTATAATTTATTTTCTTTCTACTCAAATTTCACCATTGCAATCAAACGGACCCTAAATGTATATCTTGAAATTTTATTTCCAATATTGAAATATGTTAAATTAGATGGCAACAAATGAATGAGAATATTTTTCATGCACATATAACTCCAATAACAAGATAAGATAGTCGTGTGACTAAAAACTACATACGTGGAAGATTTATTTATCATATATTCAATGTCTTTTATTTCATTGAATAGAAGACATTCTCATGATTTTTTTACCTATTCTAATTCTGCAATAAGAAAAAAACTATGATGCAAGGATAACATTTTGAATAATAAATGAAAAAAAAAATCAAGAATACTTCAAATGAAAATTATATGAATTTCTGAATGCAAATTTGTTTGTAATTTTACTATGAAGATTACTGATATCTAATAAATTCCAATAATTAATATTGACATATTTGTTAAGGTACAAATAAATAATTTATATATCTACTTTTGAACATTGTTGTTTAGGGCTGTCCGTGGGTCGGTTCGGTTCGATTCTACTCAGTTTCAAAATTTTCGGGTATTTAATAAATGGACCAATCGGGTCCAAATATAATTATGGAACCGTTCAGATACGGGTTCGATTCCTTTTGGTTCTATGTTATAATTAAAATTTTTAACATTTACAGTAATACTACATAAATATAACTAATGACATTTCATTCGTAACTTTTAAAAATTAGCGTAGCTCAATTCAAAAATATATAAATAACTATCTGTCGAATAACATTAATTCAATTGATACAAATATCAAAAAGTAGATATTAATATTAAAATGTCGGTGATCTATATAAAAAAATTGAGGCCCAATGCTTAAAATTATAAAATGATCTAATTTATTTAATTTATTTGTTAATTTATTTAGAAAAAAATAAAATAATTTAATTAATTCAATAAAAAAATAAAAAACTTATTTAGTTTCGATTCTTGGTCTAGACTCAAGATCCAACCCATGCCCATCAGTTCTCGATTCGAGTACCCATTCGGGTATTTAACTTACGAATAATCGTTCGATTCGGTTTGGGACTTTTGGACACCCCTATTGTTGTTAAAAGTCAAACTAGACCGCCCAGTTTCACAGGAAAAAAAAAAGATCAAGAATTATTTTTATTTGATGTTAAAAAATAATGTTCTTTATTATATTAGGTTTTAAATTGTTTTTACTATTAATCTGATCATTTAAGTCCTGACCCTTCACCTTCTTAGAATCGATGCCTGTCCCAATCTTTAAACCATGGTTCATGACTCGTCTACTAATGCACAATGTATATATCATTTAGATATTATTAAAATAATCTAAAACTTCTTTAATTATAGGGTATATTCAAGTCAAATTCTGATGCATATTTATTAGAATTATGCTCCTCGTACGACTTGCATAATACAGAGGAAATGTGTAGTGATGTGATAATGAGTTTAAAGAATGTTGTCACGCAGAAGAGTGTATAGGAAGGTGTAAATGAGAGTGTATGTGTAACACAATTATGCTCCTTGTACATAATGGTTGACAATGTGTGTGTTGTAAAGTTCTGATTGGATGAAAAAATTATAAAATATTTAAACTGTTCAATGATAAGTTGTCACGTGATACAATGTAAAAAAAACGTAGAAGATAATGTACATGTAGCATGACTATATTTATTAGTTGGTGACATTATTTTACAAAGGATATTTTATGACCTTCTACACTCTTCTAGGTCTATACACATCGCATTTCACACTTAGAACATATTAAATATTAAAATGGTATTTTGTGTAGGTATATATACCTGTTGGAAAATGAATCACAATATGTGACTTCTGAGTTTTAGCCTGATACCGGATTGGTTCTCAATTTTTCAATTGAATTAGTTGGTCCCATTCAATTTTAACAAGATTGATTAAATCATCTTACCTAAAATATTATTTGTACTTGGATCACGTAATTTAATCTAATATTAGAGCAATAATAATAATAACATCAAGTGAGATCATTTTTTGGACGATTTTAACCATACTACAATTTAATTATTTCAATAATACATTACTTTTCGTTTTTCAATATAAAATAAATATTACAAAATCTTTATCAGGTATGAATTTCCTATCATTAATTCTCAATTAATTAACATTTAAATTAATTAAGACTCAATGAATACTCACTTAATGAAACTTGATCTACATGAATATAGATTATTATAGATGAATTTATTCATATTCATGTAGCTAGAAGTTTTAATGGGTGTTTAAATTCATGTATTAGATTAATTCTTATGTACCAAATGTAGTATAAAAATGTTGTTCATTTGTAGTTTTTCATCGTTACGAAAAATCTGAATCATAGAAATTGGGTTTTGAGAGTACAGTTTTTCTCTTAAATTTTATTTTCATTAGATCGTTCGATGCTCATCAAATCCTCCATACAAGTTGATATCAAATATTACTTTTACACAATTTATAAAATATTTCAGAATAACGTGCAATGGATGTTCAACTTAACTAGTAGTAATAATAATAATAAATAAATAAAAGGAGGAAGGGAAAGTTGAGTTTAAGTTTTGACACCACTCATTTATGATAATTATGAATGTATGGCTGGTTTTCGAAGAAAATTTGAAATTGATCTGCATGTGATAGGTTCGTTAAAGAATCAAAGTTAAAATATGATTAATATTGTGACTCGATATCAAATAAAAGCATATCAAATGACATGAATTTAAGTCTCGTTCAATAATTATTTATGCAAATTATATATGTGACGGACATTTAATGAAAAATTAAAATACTAATTGGATGCAACAAAATTTTTAAAACAAAAATGAACGGCATTTAAGTTCAGTTTTTTTTTTTTTTTTTAAATGGCCAATTAGACCACCTCGGAAAAAAAAAATATTTTCACATGCACAAAACGTTGTAAAACAAACAAGATATCAGAATATTTATATTTCTGATACCACTTGTTGTGAAACAAACTATTGGATTGAGATGTTGAAATTACATGACAAATAATAATGAAATATTTGATCAAGCAAAAGAATAATAAAGACAAGAATATAATAGATGAATCCAAAGATTTTATTGACTCAAAAATAATGGAGAATGGAGAAAATTACAATAAATCCTATAATTCTAATAATTTATTTTCTCACACTTATCAAATTGTATAGAAGAACTTAATATTTATACAAAACATGTAGATGACGTCCAAACCCACTTAGTAGAGTTGTTGATGAAGTGTGTGCCAAAAACTGAATCCAAAACGAAGTAGAAAAAAAACGCGAGAAAAGGGGACAGAACAGGTGGCGTCGCTGCACCCATGCCTGAATAATAATAATAATAATAATAATAATAATAATAATAATAATTGAATTTTCTTTAACGTGCACTTCAATTAAAAATTTTCAATTACTTTAAATAAGGAATTCAGGTCACACTCAAATTCTAACACAAAAGAAAATTATGGTTCAAGATTCTAGAATTGATCTCCCATTTGATAAGATAAAACTTCTCACTGCTGGCGTTATAAGATAATCTTAGTTACGATTCTATTAATTTATGACGGTTTCAGATAATCATAACTAAGATTCTCTTATCATGTCGCAATAGAAATTTTTTATCGTATTCGAGAGCAAGAGATTAGGACGGTTCAAAATTTGGTCATGGACGGACACATTTTCTCGGACTCAATTTGTACATACATCATTACGCTTACGGAAAAATCAAGTTTTTGTGGGTCACACAAGTTTTCTCTGACCCAGTTACACATTAGAGCATCCCATTTATGTAGGCACATTATGTCACCTAATTTTTTATAATATAACTATGTAAACGTCAACTAAATAGGATAATTTTAATTATCGAGCTATCCTGTCATCATAATCTTGAAATCTTATTTAAACCACTAGTCGAACTTTCATATTCTTCTCAATTAGTTTGGCTTCGATAAAAATATATCGTCCAAGACCATCAACTCTATTTTGACAGAAAGAAAAGACAAAGAATACAACCTAGTATTATAAAATAAAACTATTCGTAGCTAGTGACGCAACCATGGTATTGAGATTTGAGATTAATAAATACTAAAAACATAGTATAATATAGCATGTTGTTTTCAATGTTTTTAGGTGCACCGAAAGTGCCAAAAGAATGTAGATAACAAGCCAACAGTTATGGGAATAAAATAAAAAATAAATGGACTGTACTTTATATAATATTCTAGTAAACAATCGCGCTACACGTCTTTACATAGTGACGTGACTTGAATTATATAAAAAAAAAAAAATTGAAAATTAGAAAACCCACCTCCCTTCTCCCTCTCCACATTTCCCCGTCATTTTTCTCCAAATCAATTGAAAGAAACCCTTCCTCCCTAAATCACAACCCTCCGGCACCCGGTTAACTCCAGCACCTCCGGCGTCATCCCAACCTCCGACAGCCGTACAACTCCAGGACCTTGGTTTGGCACAGCTCTCACCTTTTTCAAACCGAACGCTGTACTAGAGACAGTCTCATTCCACCGCAAAAAAATGTAAATGGCGTATAACCCAACGTTCTCTCACCCCATTTACATCGAAATTCTCTCCCCGATTTCCCAAATACAAGGCGAAACCAAAACCAGAACATTGTGATCGATATTTCTATTAATAAGCTTGGAGGACTTTCTACACTATGTTTCCTTGAGCAGGTAGTTTCAACGCGTTACTGTTAGTTCTGAGTTAGTTCTGAAATGTATAAATATGTCATTTTGTGTACTCAGATTCCATTCATCTGAAGGTTTCGATTTTTAAGCTTAAGTTAGATACTGTTTTTTTAGTTTGCGATGAGCTAGATTAGTTAATTCTTTGGCATGTAAATGACACTCTTCCTGTCTCTGTTTCCGATTTAACTTAGAGGCTTAAGTTTTCGGGTTTTCAGTTGAACTGAGATGATGATTCTTCAGTTTTAACATTTAACTTAGATGTTTTCGGTTTTTCCAGTTTAACTTAGATGCTGATATCCGAAGTTTAAAATTTAATGTAGATGCTGATTTTGCAGTTTAGTTTAACATTTAACTTAAGATGTTGATTTTGCATTTTAAAATATAACGTAGATGTTGATTTTGCAATTTAAAATTTAACTTAGATGCTGATTTAACATTTACTTTAGATGCTGAAGTTTTTGATTTTTCAGTTTTTGGTTGACATAAATGTAAATTGGTTTGATTCAGGAACTCAGAATGCCGGGAAAGAATTTCGGAGTTTGTCACGGTTGCAGGAATGTTGGACACTTCTTTAGTGATTGCCCGATAAAACGTCGATGTCCACTTTGTGCGCATGAATTTCAGAAGTTTTTCGAGGTTGAAAAGGCATTCATACTTTCACTCCTTTGCATTGTTGACATACCAACCCATAAATTTTTCTTCAAAAAACATGGCACCCAACGACATTTGTTTTCATACAATCCGGATAACCAAATGTCATCGCGTAAGTCATACGTATCGATCATCACTCCCAACCTTCCTCAAATTCTTCGAAAAATTGTGAATCATAAGCCAATACATGTCTATTTGAAAATATTGAAGCCTTATCCACATGATATCTGAACTTTTCAGGCAACTTTTTCAATATGTGCCAAAGACACCATCTATATTTACTATTCGGAAAAACTATCTCAATTACATTTTGCATTGCTCTGTAATTATTTCTGTAACGCCCCAAATTTCATAAACACAAGACGCTACTTAAGTCGAAATATCATGTAAATAACTTTCCTCAATAAACGTCAAAATGCGTAAATATTTATTTTTTCAAAACTATAGCAAATAAATACTAAATGCGGAAACATCATTTGAATAATTTACTCATTCAAGAGTCAATACCAAATAAAATAAGTAAAGTGTCACAATTTGCAAAAATACTAAAATTTGAGATTTAAGACAAAATAGAAACCGGCCATTAAAATACTAGTTTCAAAAATTTATAATTTAAATTGTCTATTATTTAATCATGATTGCCCCGCTCATTGCCTTGCCTTGCCGAGCTCCTTAACCTGGAAGAGTGGAAAAATATTGGGGTGAGCATAACGAATTATACTCAGTGGGGAAACAACAATTAGTCCAGGTTAAATCTAAACATGAAATCAAATTATGAATATAATGCAAATACAACATACTGTAGAAATATGTACCGTGGGACATCCTCAAGGACCCAATTACGATCCCGGACCTATTTACGGTCCCTGACAACATGTTATAGCACTTAACAATTTTGCACTGTGGGACAACCCCAAGGACCCACTTTCGATCCCGGACCTATTTACGGCCCCTGGAAACCTTTTCATATGTATATGCATAATAACACAATCAAAATCACATATCAAGAATTAACATAGACAAAATAACCACAATTGCTTAAATGTAAATCTCACCTCAAAGTCTTGAAAATTTTTCTTGAAATTGAACGGATGTAATGTTATTGTGCTTCAAACTTTTCCCGCGACCTCGTCTAGCAAGAACAAAATTAATATAATTTAGGATACTAAGTCCTAATTAATACTTTAAAACTTTTAGGGACCTTGATTGAACTTTTGAAAATAAAGAAATGGGTAATTGGATAATTATTTAAATCTTTAGGGTCTAATTATGAAAATTAAAATGTTTGGAGCCAATAAGATAAAATTAGAAAATATTTTATATTTAATTTGAAGAATACATAAACTTTGGGGGGTGAAAGAGTTAAAATTGCATAAGGGACTAACTTATACTTTTGGCCAAAGTTGGGGATTTAAAAAATGAAATTTCCATTATTTAATATCTAACCCCATCCACAATCCATTATTCACGCAGAGTTCTGGCTGGTTTGGAATCAAGCTTTTTCAAATTTGGGTTTTCACATTTTGATGGTTTTCAACCAAAATTGATGCTGGGGAACAATGTCTAATGCAAGTGGTGGCTTGTGTGAGAGTGTTCTTGGCTAGAGAGGGAGAATAGAGGTTGGACTATGATTTGTTTGGCATGAAAAATTATTGGCGACTTCGGGTTTTCGAGTTCTCTGCACCCAGAATTTTAATCACACGAGCAAGATATGGAGAGCAAGGGGTTGAAGTTGCAGGTCAATCAAAACTCGACTAAGGGCATTAAACTCTGAAATCTCGTTTTCTGCTTTTATCTATTCCTTTTTTTTCCCTCCATTTATGAATATATTGAGAAGAACATAGATTATGGAATTCCGAAAACCGAAAATTAATTCAAAGAAGTTACCTGCACCGATCTTTTTGGAGAATGAATTACTGGTTCTTTGCAACGTGAAGTTTGGAGGGATGGAGAACCGGTGCAGTGGAAGCATGTATTAGAAGAAGATGACGATGAAATCTAAGGAAAATAATTGTTCAAAAGTGAAGAAATTTACCTAGTTGAATGCCCAGATTCTTGTTGAGTTTCAGTCGTGAGAGTGAAATAATTTGGAGATGAAATTGATTGGATTTTAGGTTTTGACACAAGTGAACCCTACAACCTTAAGCTCCAAAATTTTGACAATTGATTTGGGTTGATAATTGATTTGGGATGATAATGGACTTAAACTTGGACCAAAAAGGAATATTGGACCAGGAGAAATTTTAAAATAGATGTTGGGTGTAAAATTTGACCCGATAAGGAAAATTTGAATTTTTAAGATTAAAAATCGTTTTTGAATTCTTATATTAAATGTTTTTACTAGACAATTCAACAGACGTAAAATAAATTCTAAAATTTGACGGAAAAGTCGTAGCGACATAATTTAAGTTATAAAATTTACATTTTAAAATTCGGATCGCTACAATTTCATGCGGCGCTTGATCATACATGCACTTCACCATCTTTTGAACAACCACACAAATGTATCCATGTTCTCATTCGATAACAAACCACAACCAAGCAACGTTGATTGTCCGTGATGATTCACACCAACAAAAGGGGCGAAGGGCATATCATATTTATTGGTAAGGTATGTTGTATCAAATGTCACAACATCCCCGTATTCCTTATATGTTTGCATATACCGATTGTCAGCCCAGAAGACATTTCTCGGGTGTGAATCATCATCCAAGTCAATACTAAAGTAAAATTTGGAGCAGTGGGATTGTATTTCAGAAAAATAAGACCATATTGCAGCCGCATCACCCTCACCAAGTCGTAGCTGTCTCACTTCTTCGATGTAATGTTGACAATCTTTTTCAATGCAAGTCATGTTCTCGTAGCCACCGACCTCGACAACTGCGGATAAAACTTTTATGTAATGGAATTCCTGCTACATCATTCACTTCGAACTTTTGTTTCACGTATGCACTAATATCTCGATTGCATCGATACAACCTGGACTTAGTAGGACTCGTCTTATGATTGTGGTTAAGGTAGACCGAGTTAATCTTCCAGTAACCATGTATATCTAAAAATGCAGAGATCCTAGCTTTACAACCCGTCTGAATTGTAGGTTGCGGCTTTAAAGAAGTGCTTATAGTACCAACTCTTCGTCCCTCTCTACTACACGTCAACGTGACAAATCTCAAAACACTGTCATCACCCCTCCCTTAACTCCTATTCGTAATTGGAAAACCTACGACATAAGCATATCTTGCATAAAGATCATACACTTCTTTTTCACCCTAGAACTGCATACCAACTTCAGGCACAGTCATTCCATTTTCTCCTATTGTTTCATCTTCCAAGGCATTCACATTCTCCTCTACATTCTCATTTTCGAAATCAATGGACAAAACATCTTCCATATTTGGTTGATCCTGCAAAACATAAACACTCACCCATTATGACAAGTTCAAATAGCCAAGTTCACATAGTATATCTTCTTCCACCAAATATGGATAATAACTAACTCTACTTGAATTATGACAAAGTGACCTAATGGAATTGCTCATATTGAATTTCGGTTGATTTCATTGTTTTCCAAGTGATTCATTGAGGTCATATTTGAAAGTTTCTTGCCAATTTATGGATAAGGAAGCTAAATTTCTTAAAGCTACTATATTTTGATAGTATATTTAGTGAATGATATGTTTAACTGAAGTTTATTCTGGTGTCTTATATTTCATTTAAACTACTATATTAATCAAGTCTCCTAATATTTGCAGCAAGTAATTTATTATAGTATCCTCTTTGTTCAATCTTAGCTAGGATGAATCAAAATAGATGCTGAAGTTTCTTAGTTTCTCTTATCTTAAAGAGGGTGTAAGAAGTCAGATCTCATGGTGATTCTTGGGAAGATGAATGCATTGAATCTTCTTTAGTTCATGTGTAAGAAACATTATTCACCGATAAGAACAGTATTTTCCTCATTCATTTTGATTTTTAGTCAGCATTATTTAAGACTATCCTTATAATTATAGTCTTTATACTTATTAAAAACGCATAATTTTTATGAGCCCATTAAAGAATGGACATATGAACCAAGCCAAGCTCTTAGAATGAGTACTTCAAGACTCTATGACTAACAATTTCGGCTGGACCGATAGTATCCAAATCGCAAAAAAGAGTTTTGTTCAATGAAGTTTAACCATGCGATGGATCCTTCTCTTGATCTCTAATGTGTTTTTCTCGACTAATGTTTGAGTTGTCCCTATAGAAATATCAATCCGATACGCTCTTATGATATGGCTTTCAAGGATGACGTGGTTAGTTTCATTGAGTTTGATCAACCTTTTTTTTTATGATTCGGTTGTCCGAGTTTCGCTCGACTAATCTTGAAGAGTGACGGCCTTCCCCCTGGTTCGTCACCTGGGTAAATTCGAATATGGTCACAACTTATACAAAATTGGGTTGAATATTCGGGAAGCAATTCTCCTCCCCGTGAACCACCCATTACGATGTGCGGATAAGACCCCCGGAGGGATGACAAGACGCACCACAACTTAGCCATCACAAGTCATCTGCCTTCTAACATAAATGTTACCTTCCAGCTGTCGTGGAAATTCGAACATCTGATACTCCGTAAAGAACCCTCCTGCTTTACGTCCTTCATGTGCTCCCAAGCATCTTAAAGCTCACCCAAGTATATCAATAACTTGACGTTACTTTAGTTCTCATTTTGCATCCTCAATGTCCAAAATCATATTTTGCATATAATAGTTTTACTTGTTTTATCTAGAGAGATACAATCTCATTATATGGCGCTTCATTTATTTATTTGTTTTTATTAATTTGACAAGGCAAATAGTTAATTGAAATCACAAGTAGATTACTATTAGGGTTTGGAAGGAATTTGACATTTGGCTCCCATCATCCTCAAAAAATTATTCTCCTCCATCTTATTTTCAACCACATAATCTTTCATAAAATAATATTACACATAAATCGAAATTTTTTTTTTTAACCACACATTTTTCAAAAAGCACTATTCCAAACATTATAATTGCCACATAATAGGGGCCAAACGGGAGCGTAATTTAGTTAGTTAAGAGATTTTAAGAAGTAAATTATTGAAGAATTATTTATGTACATTGTGAGGAGTGTCTAAACTCAAAAAAATAAAATAAAAAAATAAACCAACTTGGAACAATAAAAGTTCGTGTTAACTAAAATTAAACATTAAAGTAATATTATTATTATTATTATTATTATTATTATTATTGTGAAAGACATCTAGTTCTTAGTTTTGTATGAAATTAATTTTTGACCTTTAGCACGGCAAAGAAAATGAGAGAAAAACCACCATATCAAAATTAGATTCTTTGATCGCATGAAATTTACTAAGTCCCTGTTTGGTGCACATTTTATAGCCACGAATGCATTATTTTTTTTGATGTGATGAGGAATATGTGGTTGAAAAAGAAGGAAAAATTATTGATATGATGAAAAATATTATTTTATTGAAGAATGCGTGATTTAAAATAAATAAAAAATTAAGAATAAAAAAAATAATATGACTCAAATAGGATGCGCTACTCAGCCAGGTCAAAAACAAGGTAAAAAACAGGATTTTGAAATTGTTTATGTAGCATAAAGAAATGAAAGACAAGTGTCATAAGAAATAACATGTGTCCGTGACTGTCGGTTGAAAACGGAAATGCTTTTGGCCAATACAAATTTATAAGAGCAACCATTTTGGTTTTGGATTTTTCTTATTGTCTCAATTCATTACGGATGTCAAACGAAGTCGAAATATTACATTTTTAACACCATTTCAAAGTGCTCACAACCTAATTTCCTCCGACCCTATTTTCGACTTCGTTTGACATCCGTAATAATCTCAAAAACTGAGACAAAAATAAAAAAAATTGTTTATATATTTTGAAACGGCCTACTTCGACGAGTGATATTTTTGCTACAATTGACCGTTTCGCACGCCGTTAGGGATGGAGAAAAGTGGATTGTGACCACTTTGAAATGGTATTAAGAATACAATATTTAAACTTCTTTTAACATCCCGTAATAATCTCGAAAATTGAGACAAAAATAAGAAAAATCGTTAATATATTTTGGAACTGCCTACTACGACAAGTGGTAACTTTCGTTACGATTGACCGTTTCGCACGCCGTTAGGGATGGAAGAAACTAGGTCGTGAGCACTTTGGAATTGTATTAAAAATGTAATATTTTAATTTTGTTTGACATACCGTAATAATCTCAATAATTGAGACAAAAAATAAGAAAAATTGTTTATATATTTTGGAACGGCCTTCTTCGACGAGTGGTAACTTTTGTTGCAGTTGGATGTTTCGCACGCCGTTAGGGATGGGAGAAACTAGGTCGTGAGCACTTTGAAATGATATTAAAAATGTAATATTTCGACTTTGTTTGACATCCCGTAATAATCTCAAAAATTAAGACAAAAATAAGAAAAATCCAAAACCAAAATGGTTGCTCTAATAAATTTGTATTGGCGAAAGCATTTCCGTTCTCAACCGGCAGCTATTTGACATGTGTTATTTCTTATGGCCTTTGCCTTTCATTTCTTTATGCCATATCAATAATTTCAAAACTCCTGTTTTTTACCCTGTTTTAGCTTTATTCATTCACTTTTCACTCTATGTTGGAATCTTTCACCATTTTGTCCTCTTGCTGCTATGTGTCAATGTAAACAAAAGATGATCAACAAATTCATCTTTTTCAAAGCAGCAACTATTCTTTTATGTATTTATTTGTCACTCAAATATAACAAAAAATATCAAAATTGGACCATTGATAAAAATTAATTATGATATGTACATAAAAGGTTGTCCCTACATTATGTTCGATTTATCAATCGATGTTAAGTATTATTATAGTACCTTGGAATATATAGGAACAAATGTCAAAGCATTAGGTTTATGTCATTTCATCTAATCATAAGATTTTTTTAGGTAATTGACAAACCCTTGATAATTAAGGTGTCGGCTTGTTAATTGACAAATAAACGAGCAACAAACACTTTCAAAGGAAATTGAAAGTCCTTTTCAACGAGAAAATAAAAAAAAAAAAAAAAAAACCCCTTTTCAAAAATTCAGTAAAAGCATGAATTAATAACCATTAGTAACTCATATGCCATGGAATCGGACGGATTTGAATACGTCGACTTGCAACTAGAGCTTTACGCAAAGATATCGAGTGAGTTTAAATCGTTTTACTTGAATAGGGTTTGAATAGTCCTAACTTTTTAATAACAACCAATAATTAAGATTGTAATTGTAAAAAGAAAAGTAGTAGAATTGATTCTAATTTCTAATTTCATATCTTATCACATCTTTCGTCTTTTAGAATACTATGTGCAAGTGATCCCATTTTAAAGCAAGTTGGAGGAAAGTGTCCATTCACCATGGTTATAGTTCACAAATAAAGTGAAAGAGTGATGAATGGATTGCCATCGACCAAGTACAGTTACATTATAGATTACTATAACGATGGACAAGAACTTAGTCTCACATGAAACTAAAACTCAATAATTTTTGGAGATTTTTTTTTTAATTTTTATTTCTATTTTATTGCACTTGGTGGTATATAATGTCGATTTCAAAAGCTCAACATACCAAACAAGCAATAAGTAATATATTTTATTCATCCCTCTTCTTTGAGCATCTGCGCTCTTATATAAGGGTCCGTTTGATTTAACGAAGGAATTTGAGTGGAAAGAAAATGAATTGCAAGAAATTGAATTATCTAAAACTTGTTTTACTGGAAATTTCAATTAATTATATTTGATTGATATAATTTCTCACATGGAAAATATTGAAATTTTCTATATTTTTGTTTTTGTTTGATTTTATTTTTCATAAAAATTGTCAATTAAAGGGATAATATTTCTTACAATTGGGGACATAATTTGTTTGGATTGCAAAAAAAAAAAAATTGAATTTTTTTTTATGTTCGTTTGATTTTGTTTTACTTAAGAGATTATTGTTTATATATATATATATAGTTGTGGATATATTTTGTTTCTATTGCCAAAAAAAAAAAAAAAAAAAAAAAAAGATGGAAAACCAATTCTCACGTAAAGGGTGGGAATTGAAATTCAAGGAAAATCAAGAGAAGTGGCAAATGTGAAAAACAAATTCTTGGGAAAAAAAATTGCTATAAAACATGGTAAAAGTGAGAAATGGAATTTCAATTCCATTTTCCATGGGAAAAAAAATGACCTATCAAACAGGCCCTAAAGCTTTTTTGATAGGACTTCTTTAAGGAAAATTGATTTTTTTATTTTTATTTTTATAGAATATGTGGTGACAAAAATGTTATTACTGCTTAAACAAGCAATAATTAAGTTCATGTTTTAAGCGATCAATTGTTTAAACTCCGTTGTATATCAAAGGTACTGCAGAATGTACAACATTATGTGCTTATCCGTCATGGCCACCTAAGAGCTCGAGGCTAGCACGAATTGCTTCTTACGTGTGATAGGAAATAATTTAGCTTATGGACATCCAAATTCTCTTGGGAGGGAAGCCATGGGTTGATTTTGTCTCCATTCTACATTCAGGTGTTTCCAATTGAGAAATGAAATCCATTGAAATATAGGTATGCTCAATTGAAATCTTAATATATTTCAATGAAATCATTTAAAATCTTGGTATTCTTTATAATTAATGGATTTTAAAACATCAAGCTATACATATAATAAACTCTCTTAAAATTTCACAATTTTTAATAAGATTCTTATGATTTTTTTATTTTTTTTTTAATTTATTCAAGTCTATGAAATTCATTAAAATATATAATCTTTTAAAAATTCATCAAAATTAGCTGAAGACACCCCATCTAGCCTAAATATAACTATCCATCCACTAATCGTCCCTTTACACAGAGAGAGAGAGAGAGAGAGAGAGAGAGAGAGAGAGAGAGAGAGAGAGAGAGAGAGAGAGAGAGAGAGAGAGAGAGAGAGTAAATTGTAAATTTAATCAATACTCACCCATCTTTACTTTACATTAATACTTGCTCACCAAACAATAAACATAATGCTCACCCATGTATCTAATTGCTTACTCATTCATCACTCGTATGATCTCCATCACTCTCAACTAACGGAATGTACCACGTGACGAATGAAAATGCGATATAACACATCATACACGTGAAATCAGGTAGAATGGGCCAAAAGTTAAAAAAGCTACAACAATTCATCTCGTACCTCATCTTCTCCCTCCAATTCATCCGATACCTCCGGAACCTTCTTGACCTCTAAATCTCTCAATTCATCCAGTACCATCATCTTCTCCCTCCATTTCTCATACCCTGAATACATGTTCAACATGATAACATATGCAGACGTTGGTTTAGGATCAATGCTATCCTTCATCTTTTCCCTCCATTAAAGAGTAAGACTACAACAGAGCTTAGTCCGTAATGTGCATGCCCATTACGAGAAGAAACGCAACTAAATGATGCCTTGAGTATCTTCAATGCTCCTACATTTTGCATGCATGTTTATAAGAGTCGTGCCAACGTACACATGTGCATATTTTATTTTGAACTTTTGCATTGAAATTCAAGATTTCAGCAGGGATTATGGGGGCGATTGTAGAATTCTTCACGAATTTGAGGACAAATTTGGGTTTCGATTTGTGACGCTTCTTTCATGGGTGCATTTCCTTATGCACCCGACAAGGTAAGTATAGGTGAAGTAACAACTCTTCTAGATGTGGAAGTTGTGACAACCGCATCTCACACAGTGTGTGAGTTTTGTTCATTCACTTACGAAAACTTCATGTCCTCTTACTTTGTTAATAATAGCAAATTTCAACATCAATATTAACTACATATCATATACATAGTATGCATTTGTGTTGAAGAAAAACTGAATTGGAGAGAATACCAAGAACGAATTGAAGGTGGATGTTCAAGATTTAAAGTTGTTTGCTTGGGGCTACATAAAAAAAACATGTTGTTTTATAAAAGGAAAGATTACATAACTAAGAGTTTAAGTTTCACCAATTTCAAATTTAAGATATTAAGGTTTAAAATTTCAAATCTCAGACTTTTTCAGATTTTATTAATAAATAAATAAATTAAACATATATTTTATTAATTAAATATATAAAGGTCACAATTTCATATAATTTGACACAAATTCCCATATAATTGGTCACACATTATTAATTGATTACAAATCATAATTTTTTTATATGTCACAAATTATTTTACGGTCACAATTCAAAAATTTTATAGGTTACAATTTGTTCATCGATTACAAATAAAAAATTTATACGTCACAATTTATTCATCTGTAAGTCACATATTATTCATTAGCCACAAATCACAAATTTTACATGTCACTATTCAAAAATTTTATAGGTCACAATTTGTTCATCAATCACAAAAAAAAAATTTATACATCACAATTTATTTATCGGTCACAAATCACAAGTACGGATAGTCACAAATGATCAAATTATCGATCACATATTATTTCTTGGTCACAATATATATTTTTCGCTGCTCACATATTGTTTATTGGTCACAAACCAACATATTTATTGGTCACAATCAAGAAAACAATTTGTGATCACCACCTCCGCCAATAGTAGCACAACCACCAATGCCGCATGTACCACCACCACCACCACCACCTCGTCAAATCCATTAGCGTCTCCACCACGACCACCACAACCACCATCTACACTCTTCACCACTGTGACCACCATCTCCACCACACCACACCACCACCACCAACCAAAAAAATCCCCAAACCTATCATCATCGTTGTCGTCGCCATCGCCACGACTACCACCAACACTGTCACCGCAATCACCACCAATCAACAACCACAACCATCAACACCACCATCTCCATCACAGTCGCTACCACTAATTAATCGGTCACAACCCCCACTATATATGACCGTTGCCCCTGCCACAGGCACCTCCACAGCTCAAACCCACTACCACCAACAACTTCAATACCACGTCATCACACCACCAACATCACCACCATTCATCAACGATGCGATGGCTACCATTCACAGCTACGATGCTGCTTCAGGTGGTGCATAACGACAGTCACAGGATGCTCAGCGCGTTTGATGGGGAAGGAAGAGCAGCGATTGGGTGATGGAAGAGAAAGAGCAGCGACGGTATAGCCCGCATCGTGTTAGTGGTACGATGTTGCGCCGTCGAAAAAGAAGAAGGAGAGAAGTTGTCACAGATTGAACGATTCCGCTGCCAAATACAAAATAGGATAGATAGCAGGTAGATACAAGAGATGACATGGATGAGAGTGGAGTTCTCGGACGGCGACGTGATGACGATAGTGGTAGGTTGGTAGAGAGAGTGAGAAGAGAGAAGAGAGAGAGGGGGAGAAGAGAGTTGAAATTGGTTTTAGGGTTTGGGGTGGATTAGTTTAGATTTTAAATATTAATAATAATAATATTTAAATTTTAATTATCATCTGATTTTTGAAATCATAACTTGTAAATCTGAATTTTGAAATTGGAAGTTGAAAATTCTGGTATGCTGTAATTTCCACTTTTATAAAATGAGGCTTTTTGCGCTTTTGACCCATTTGACCTGATTTCACACGTGTGATGTGTCACGTTTGATTTTCATTTGCTACATGTCACATTCCGTTAATTGAGGGCGACGAAGATTAGATGAGTGATGAAAGGATAAGAAATTGGATAGATGAGTGATCAACATATTATGTTTTACTGTTCGATAAGTAGTAATGTAAAAAATAAAATTTGACGAGTATTGATTAAATTTACTTGAGTGAAATATGTATCAATAATTCTATTAGCATGGTTCAATATGTCTAACCCTTGTTTGATAAAAATAAAATCTTAATTTTTATCAAAATTAAAGTTAATAATTAATTTTAATTAAATATTTTATGGATTCTATAACTTTTCCATATTAAAATCTGTATTTTTATCCAAAATACAGAGACAGAAGGACAACGACACGTACGAATACAGCTACCGTCTATATATCACAGCTGGCCGCCTCTTCTATTGTTCTCTCATCTTCACCTTCATCACTGCCAATAAATCAAGCACATCTTTCAAACTGTTTTCGAATTTCCCAAAGAAATATCTTGTTTTTCTTGAAGTTCAAATGGGCTCATCATTTTCATTCTTGATTTCACAAGAAAACTACCCGGCAGCCCCTTCGCCGGTGCCGGGACTCGGGGATTTGCCGGAAAGCTGTGCGGCGTCGGTTCTTGTGTACTTAGACCCACCGGAGATATGTAAACTTGCAATACTGAATAAGGCTTTTAATGGGGCCTCTTCTGCCGATTTTGTGTGGGAGTCTAAATTACCTAAGAATTATGGGTCTGTAATTCAAAGGGTTTTTGGGGAGGGTGATGTTTTTTCTAAAGATTTGCGTAAAAGAGATATTTATTCCAGGCTTTGTCGACCCAATTCTTTTGATGGTGGAACAAAGGTATAATCTCATCTTTTTTTTTTCATCCTCTTTTAGTTCTTTTGTTTTTAGATTTCCATTCATAAAATTGCATATAATATTGTCTGTGATGCGTTCTGGTGTATAATTGGTTTTGATTTTTGATTTTGTTTTTGGGCAAAAAATTAAATTAAAAAAATGGGAAAATGCATATAAAGATTACTTCGCAGAAAGTTTCTTATGGATTTTTTGTCATTTTATATTTGTGATATTGGGTAGAAAAGATTTTTGTTTCAATGGTTTCACGTGGAAATCGAGTTAGGAAATGACATTGAAGGAATTATGGAAATTTGTTTTTTAATTCTTGATGAAATTTCTTGGAAAAAAAATTGTATTTTTAATTTTCAATGTTGGTTTTGTGTGCTTTGGCTTGAATGAAGCTAAAAGAGAAGATATGAATATTGATTGAATGTGTTGATGGGGATTATTGAATTTGATTTTGTGCAGAAAGTCTGGTTAGATAAGAGAACTGGAAAGACTTGTATGTCAATATCTTCGAATGGGTTGGCAATTACGGGGATTGATGATCGGAGATACTGGAGTCGGATTCTGACTGAGGAATCGAGGTGAGGTTCAATACTCTGCATATATTTCCGTAAGTTAAGATGAAATTGGAATTGGTTTTTTGTTGTTGCATATGGTTTTAGATTGGCTGATCAAATCCAACGGTTTCTAGGCATTTTTCGATGAAATCTTCAAAACTTAAAATGTTATTTACTGTTAATTTTCTTTCCACAGTTTTGTTATGCTCTGTTTCTGATGTTTTTGTTATCAATGTGTTGTGGTTATGTGTATGTTTTGTTGGGATCTTTACTATAAGGAAGCCTTCATTGAGTTTTAGAATCTATAATTTAGGTTGAGGAATTGACACAGTACAGACTGGTTTTGATTGAATGTTTCTATATATTTGTCAATCTTCATGTAGCATAGCTCTCTTTCATCTTGATATTATCTTCTTTGTTCGTTTTAAGACGTGACATTTCTCTTTCAAGAAGTGAGAATGTACATCAACAAGGGCAGGCAACATT
The DNA here is from genome assembly GCA_019097785.1 of Fraxinus excelsior. Taxonomy (NCBI): domain Eukaryota; kingdom Viridiplantae; phylum Streptophyta; class Magnoliopsida; order Lamiales; family Oleaceae; genus Fraxinus; species Fraxinus excelsior. The sequence goes on from CM032627.1 coordinate 22,145,411, forward strand.
GATTGAGGATAAATTGAGAGGAGGACGGCTTAGGCTTCAAATTTATTTGAAACAAAGTTTAGTTTGTTCTTTTGTTATTGTGTTGTTGACTATCGTGTGAAATTATTGAAAGAAGATAAATTTGATTTTTGGATACTGGGAGCAATGCATGTTATTTGGAAATTTCATCTAAATATTTATGCCTTTTCCTTCAGCCTTTATCCACTGGTAATTTTGTAGTAATGGATCATATTGTACCAAACTAGTAATTCACGTGGAAAATAATCTTAATCCCAACTATCTGTTGCATTCAGGTTCCATTCTGTTGCATATCTGCATCAAATCTGGTGGCTTGAAGTGGATGGCGAGGTCGAGTTTCCATTCCCTGCAGGGTCGTATAGCCTGTTTTTCCGACTGCAACTGGGACGTGCATATAAGAGGTTCGGCCAAAGACTCTGCAACTCCGAACATGTTCATGGTTGGGATATAAAGCCAGTGCAATTCAAGCTCTCAACTTCAGATGGACAGCAAGCGACATCCCAGGTGTACTTGAAAGAAACTGGAAAATGGATTTACTATCATGCCGGGGATTTTTTGGTTGCGGATTCCAGAAAATCGACTAAAGTCAAATTTTCGATGACACAAATCGATTGCACACACACTAAAGGTGGTCTTTGTGTAGATTCTGTACTAGTGTATCCTTGTGAGTTTAGAAAGAGGTTGCAGCGTTTTTAATTGCAGTAATCCTTCTCGATCGGATGTAGCATTCCATAGATGTAGGGGTTATAGACTAGTTGAAACTCGAGTTCTTTGTGCTGAATATGTACATTGGTTATAATCGAGTCATCAACCTTAGTGAAACTCTGCTCTCACTTTTGTGTTTGTTGAGATTTAGTCCTTTGAAATTATGTCTGGTATTCAGTTCAATTAGACAAAGATTGTCTAAAGATTAAACGGGATCAAGGAAAGAATTCGTTTGTTGCTCGGTCTAGTGTTGTTTGGTCAATTGTACTAAACATGTCCCATCAGGGTTGGTTAATTCAATTGTAGCGAGTCGTGCCTGGGATGGACCTATAAAGGGTGGCGCTAGGACGGTCCATTTTCTGAATTTGAGTAGTAGTATTTTTAAGTTTCATGTAATTGGTTAATAATTAATTGGTGAGATTGAGATTTACGACTTTTTGTGGAGGAGCTAGGGCTAGGTACTCTGGTTGAATAATACTTTCTACCGTCATGTTAAGTTGGAGGGTTTGACACTCTTCTTGACAGCACACTCACAGTAAGGGGGTGGTTGGAGATTTTTTGACATTTTTTATTCACATGTGAGTGTACGTCAACCAAGTGGACATATATTTTCCGACAATTCAACTCTACTTTCTAATATCATCTGAAAGATTCAAAAACAGGAGAACTTATTACAAGAGTATTTGAAAAGCTTGGCTAGCCATGGTTGACTCTAAGTAGGGATGGTACATGTGTTGACTTGAATTAACTCACGAGCACTCGCGATTTTTTAACTGAAAGCATTCCACTCTCCAAAGTATGATAAAGACGTAAATATGTAAAGAAAAAGTAAAAGTAAAAAAAATCTATTCTGTCTAAAGAATTATAAAATCATAAATTTCTTTTTATTCGGTCTTCAAATAGGCTACAATACGCAGGTGGAGTTAAAATTGTACACCAATGAAATAATAACGATAAAGAAACTAAATATACTTATATATAATAGTTCTCAATTCCACATCTGGAAAAGATGTCGGAAGGCCACCTTCATGTTCTTGAAGTCACGTGATGCATATTGATTTGATATATTACTATACTGAATATCGATACACGTTGCAAAGAAGAAGAAAATATGTTTATAAGCAAATAGTTTCTTTATAACAGTTAAATTATCATCATCAAAATCATGCTACAAAATATAATGTATCATTGTAATTTTTATTTTTTTTCATCTTATCGAACAGTATAATACAACTGACCTCTTCTTTGGATCTTTATAGTTTAACAAGAAGTTGAATAAATTATTTTCATTCGAAGAAGATGATGATGAACTAGCCATTACATAACTTACGTGGTATAATATTACAACAAGAAATATATAAGTAGGGATTAGAAAGTGAAATGTATTTGTATAATAATATAAATACCGAACAAATCATGAAGTTAGAAACAAAAATTCAATCAAGCAATTAGGATAGTGATGAGACTTGAGAGCACAAATTGTGTGAAAATTGAAGGTAATGGCACTGCCTTTCTAAAGGCAAATCATCATGTAAAAAATATGAAATGTAAGAAAAGAGTTCCAAAATTTTAAATTTAAATTTTCAGGCGGCAGCTCCTGAAATGATGGAAATTCTGCATTGAAGTTGTGTGTTGAAGTCAGGACGAGAAGCGGCATAGATTATTTATTCGTAACATTATATTGATAAGTGCGTTTTACACACTTATTTTGGTTCATAAACATAGATAATTGTCAATAAATATGTGAATATGGCTTAATTCTGTGTAATTTGTGTTTTGTAGGCTAAAAACGATGAACGTGGTGAAAATTCGAAAAAACAAGTGAAAAATGACTAAAATGAAACACAATCAAAGTTTGATGACTCAAGTGCAAATACTGAAAAGTTGTGTCGATTTCACGAGAAAGATTTTGAGAGTTTTAGACATCAATTGGTTGAGGGAAGAAGCCAAAGGGATGAAATATAGTCGAAGTACTATCGTATATCAAATTTCAGGCGAAAAAGTTATGTTTCGAATTTTCAGTCTTGGTTTGAGACCCAATCTTGACATAGAATACGTTTGAATTTGAACATTTATATGCTGTAATATTTGTAGCCTTTTGAGTATTCTTTCCAACACATTTTGAATCATCTCAATCGAATATCAGAAGAAAAAAATATGATCCAAATACTGAAAGTTGTTCGGTGGAAAAAAAAAAAGTATTACCATGCAGCCGCATGGTATAACTTCTATGCGGTTGCATGAGAGTGTTCAGGGACCTCAAATGGCTCATTTCGATGAACCATGCAGTCGTATGGCTCATAACCATACGGCCACATGGTATGTTTTCGATACGAGAAATTTCTGATTCCTTTTTCAATTCAAACACCTTTGCAGACAAATCTTGGGATGGTATTTAAGCCCTAAAGCCATCCAAAACAGGGGGGAAGAGTTTTTTTTTTTAATCAAGATTTCCAGAGAGAAAAGAGGCAAGAATGTAAAGAACAACTCCAATAACACGAAGATTCAATTGAAGATTAATCGGGGTGATGTCGTTCTTCATCTATTTTTCTGATTTTCTTCTCTCCATCATGTTAGGTTATATTTATTTGTGTTAGGGAACAATGAACTATGTAATTTGATTTTTAATTCTTAGTTTTATATTCTTGACAATCAAAAACATGTTTTTGATATTTGAATGGTTTATATGATTTTAATTTCTCCATGATTATTGTGCACGTAATTATGTGAGTTTAGTGATTTATTTCATGCATTCGAGAGAAGAGAAATAAATTCGACATATATAAATTATCGTAAGGTCCGATGGGGGATAGAAATATACCGCTATACCTTATGTGATTAAGTGTTCATAAAAACTCATGCATTCTTGTATATTTGCATCCATTATAGAAATATAGTTGGGTCATTTATGATAATATGTTAACTTTACTCGAGAGAAATTGTTAAATAATTAAGGTGCATTGATTCTTCAATATCTTCAAACGTGTGTCAAAGTGTAAAACTAGGTTTAAAATGAATATTACATAGGGATTCGTGATCCTAGTACATTCATCACATATTAGAAAATACTTTAATTTACATTCATCGTCATTTGCATTTAGTTAGTTAATTCATTCATACTTGCACACTTACCATTAATTTAATTATAATTTCATCAAAACGGACATTTTCAATTTTTATTGTTTCGGTTAAGATCACGGTAATTAGAATTAGAACTAATCAATCCTTGTGGGAACGATACTTAGACTCAAAATCTATTTTACTACTTGTTAACGAACCTTACACTTGCGATGGTTTTAAAATGAACAAATGTTTTTGTGAACATATATTAACCAAAGAGTTAGTATGATTGCAAACAGGTGTCTTAAGTGTATTTACTAAGAACATGTTTGGCTAAGCTTAGACACTGTAAGTTAGCTTTTCTTCTAATCATTCCGGCTTGCTTTGGCCCAAAAGAATGTACTGAAGCTTATAGGGTTATAATTGGATGCAATATTGATTTGAATGAGTTTCTTATGCAAAGCTATAGGAGAATTAGTGTGGGTTCTTAGTTCAACTTATACTCATTGGCCTGTTGGGAGGTGTTGGGAGGGGTTTGGTAATCAAGAGTGCCAAATTATTATAATTGCTTTTTTGTTACATGTCATGCAAATAATTTGGATGTATTTAATACTTTGGTTGTGGGTGGATATTGTTGAGACTAGAAACTCTAATTCTATTATCAAGAGCAATAGAATTGTAGAAAGAAAATAAAAGCAAGAATACACAAGATTGATTTATAGATATTCGCCTCAATGTGAGATCATCTTCCTTCGCTACAGTAATTCCTAACAGCAACTTCATGCAGAGGTGGATCCGCGTACTGGCTCTGCACATTGACAATAATTAGATTCCACAGCTTAATAGATATGGCTAACAAATAGTTCACAAGTCATTTATGTTGCCTAGACTACTAAAAATCATGATCATATATTTATATAATAGAATGCATTTTATCCAAGTAAAAAACCTGTTTTCTTCCCGTTGCTGGCGACTTAAAATGTCTGTGCTGTATGGCATGTAAGAATAAATTGCAGCAGCATTGATAAACAAGTAGTTTGGATATAATTAAAAAGCACTACGTAGTAATAAGAATGAAAAAGAAGCTAAAATCATAGTTTATACTGTGTACTAAACATGGATCAAGTGATTGGATTGTTGAAGAAAAAAATTGATTCCCGTTACATCCATCTGTTTCTTTGTAACTTCGGGTGTCTAATTTAGTGACTAGACTAGATTCTTAGCCTCCCATCTTTGAATTTAATTTAAATGATTATATTGTTCATTTTCAACATAGTGAATTGACTCAACAATCGTGCCATTCGTGTGGTGTTATTGTATGATTTAGTGAATCCATATTAGTTGACAACGAAAAACCAAAAATTGATTATACTGAAGTCCCACTATCAACTATGTTGAAAAGGGTACTGTAATACATTTTTGGTTAATGAATCCCCTGATGAATGCGTGATCATTTCTTGTGTAACTTGTTTAATGTCTTTTTTTTTTCTCAATTCAGTAACTATAGTTTAAGAAATCCAAAATGCATACATTAATTTGAAGCCACCCCTACATGTCCCGACTGACATATTGATGGCCCTAAACAGAAAAGAAAAACTTAATGTGCTCTCTTGGTGAATTTGTAGTAATGTTAAATGGACAGGTTTGGTTTTGAAGGATTTCTGAAGTTGTATTCAGTTTTAAGTTAGAAATGCAAAAACAATTGAATGATAATTCAAAGTGTCACATTACTTCAGCACCATGCCAATACATATTACAAAGAATGTGAAGAGAATATTCTAGAGTGTATAGCTATAGTTATTTCCTTAAATTATGTAGGATGCTAAGAATCTATTTACAACAAAAAAATTAGAGGTAGCATTCTGGTGTAACAGAAGGTGAGGCAGCTAGGATGGCAGCTAGTGATGGTTAGATTAGTTGTCAATTGAGTTGGAGGCTAATGTGTAGCTGAAGCCTGATATGTAGGTTAACTCTTGACACCCACCTTCAAGTTGGACGGTACTGAAATAACTCCAAGCTTGTCTTTTAAGAAAATGAATCTTGAGTGAGTGAGGCCTTTGGTCAATAAGTCTGCAATTTGATTAGAAGAAGACACATATCTTACTTCCAGTTCCTTTCAACAGCTCCGTCTCATTTCCTGTTACAATAATGTCATCTACATAGATAAGTCCAAAAATAATTTGTCTTTCATTCTTGAGGTAAAACAGCGATGTGTCTGCTATTGATTGTTTGAACTTCCAGCTTATGAGTGTTGTTTTCAACTTATCATACCAAGCTCTAGGTGCCTACTTCAGTCTATAGAGTACTTTTTCCAATTTGCATACATGATCAGGTTTTGACTTGCTATGAATCCCTCTGGTAGATTCATATATACCACATCTTCAAGTTCACCATTTAAGAAAGCATTATTGATGTCAACTTGCCTAATTGTCCATCCCTTTGACACTGCCAGAGTAAGTATAATTCTCAAGGTTGATGTTTTAATAACTGGGCTGAAAGTTTCATAAAAATCGATTCCAAGAGCCTGATGAAATCCCTTAGCTACAGGCCTTGCCTTGAACCTCTAAACTGATCCATATGTGTTACAATTTACTCTAAAAACCCACTTGTTCCCTACTATGTTGTAGGCTGGTGATGGGGGCACAAGTTTCCAAGTTTTGGTGTGCATTGAATTCTTCATCCATAGCTTTCTTCCAATCCTTATTCATCATAGCTTCATTTACACTTCTAGGTTATGATGTTTCAGGATTGTTTTCAATTGATTCTCCCAAATATACCTTAGGTTTAAATACTCCAGCCTTTTCCCTAGTGATCATAGGATGATTTATTGGATTACTTGCTCTCTGTTGATGTCTATGTCTAAGCTCATTGCTGACAACTTGTGTAATATGATTCAATCCTTTCATTATTCTGAGGTAGCTCAACTTCTGTTTCAATACCTTGATCATTCACATCTCTAACCGGCCTTTTATTGTTTTTATCCTCCTCATTGCCGTTATTCATACTTTCATGATGATTGTCACTTAAACCAGGAGGTAAGTGATGCATAGCATTGGTTACTTTGAAACGAGTTGTATCATTAGGACTTGAAGAAGGATTAGAGCTATTCATTTGAGAGGAAAATTGTAAGTCTGATACTACAGTTTCAGGCACCACATAATTTGGTTGGTTTTGAACAGAAAACAAGGACTCAAAAGGAAACTCCAACTCATTGAATACAACATGCCTTGAGATATAATTTTTTTTTTGTTGAGTTCAGGCATTTGTAGCCTTTATGAGATTAACAGTAATCAAGGAAAACACATTTTGTTGAATGAAAACTAAATTTGTGTTTTTGATAAGGTCTTAGGCAAGGATAATATGCTCACCCAAAATTTTTTAGTGCTTTATGACAAGCTTCTTTTCTATTTAAGACTTGGAAATGGGATTGCATTTTGAGTGTAGGTGTAGGCATCCTATTTATAAGATAAGTGGCAGTTTGAAAAGATTCCCACCAGTATTTCAAGGGCAATTTGGCTTAAGCTAAGAGGTCAGGCTTGTTTCTGTTATGTACCTGTGTTTTTTCTCTATTCTTTCATTTTGAGCTGATGTATAAGGACAAATGTATCTGAATTCCCCTTCTTGTGTTAGGAAATTTTTAAAGGTTCTACATCCCCCTTTCCAATCAACTTGCAGAGTTTTTATTTTTCTTGCAAACTTGTTTTCCACCAGTTCCTTGAATTGAATAAACACATTTAGTGCTTCAAATTTTTGCCTTAGAGGATATATCCACGTGAATCTGCTGAAATTATCTAAGAAAGTTATGTAATATTTGAAGCCTGATCTTTATTAAATAGGTGCTTGTCCCCACACGTTTGTGTGCACAAGTTCTAAGGGAGTTTTGGCATGTGAAGAGGATAAGAAAAATGGCAATAGATGAGATTTACCAAATTGACAGGCATTACAGAATGATTTATTTTCATTTTCTTTCACCCTTTGATTACAAATTTTGAGGACTTGAGATACAACTTGGCTGGTTGGATGTCCAAGTCTCTTGTGTCATACTTCAACTTGGAAATTTAAAGACTCTTAATTGGGACTGACAGAAGAGATATTACAGCAGAGTTTATTTGAGGAAGCTGACTTCTGAGAGTGACACTTAGTGTTTTGGTGAAGAAAGTCTAGTTGATACAACCCTTCCTTAAGCTTCCCTTGTAGCATTATTCTCTCGTTAGCTTGTCCTTAACAAAACAACAGTTAGAATGAAATTCCATATAAACTTGATTATCAGATGTTAATTGTGAAACACTAATGCAGTTTTTCTTGATCTCAGGTACATGAAGCAGTTTATTTAACTGAAGCATTTTATCATTCAAAGTTGGGATGTGAGTGATACCAAAGTGTGAAATGTGTAACTTGTTCCCATTTCCAACCATGATTTTTTCCTTACCAATGTACTCATTGACTGAAGCAATATTTCCTTTTTATATAGTGATGTGGTTACTGGATCCTATATTAGCAAACCAGGCCGGATCATTTACCATGCTGGGAGATGCCACAAAAGCCGTTGGTGAAGTGCTATAGTTGATCCTCTGGTTTGGTGGTGTTCTTGTGTATCTCTCATCATATCTAAAATTGCAAATGTTAACCTTATGTCCAATCTTGCCACATGCTTGGCATATAGGTCTGTCACTACTATTAAGATTTCCACCTCTGAAATTGTTGTAGTTTGAGAACATTCTACCAAAGCCTGGCCTGTAAGATCTAATGTGATGATGGTTGGAGCCCGATCTTTGGGAAAAATTAACTGATGTTTGATCAAGGTTGATTCATGCTATCTCAATTCTGATTGTGTTGAGGTGTTCCAGTACTTTCAAAGGTCATAAGTGTTGATAGCAGTTCTCCCCAAGTGATGTGATCTCTGTTGTTAATTTGAACAATAATTGGTGTGTATTCTTCATCCAAGCCCGCCAAGACTTCAGTAACCAGGTCGTGTGGAATAGCTTTGCCAATGATTTCAGCAAGCAGCTTTACTTTGTTCAAGTATTGATCAATGTTCATGGTTCCTTTCCTTGATTTCTGAAACTCGCCGGTAAAAAAAGCAATCATGGACTTCTTTTGAACTCCATAGCTCTCCTTCACATTTGTCCACTGTTCATTGGAGTTGCTAGCACCCATGACTCTCATGGCTATGTCAAGAATCATTGAAGAGTAGAGCTACCCCATTAACGGTTGATCTGTTAACATCCATTGATTATGTTCAGGATTTTTGATCATTTCAACACTGGTTCTTGCTTCACCAATGACTTGAGTTCCAATGAATTCTGGAGGGCACACCTTTGTCCCTAGAATGTAGCCTTCAAGATTGTGTCCACGAATGATAGAATCATATTTTGCCATAACAGAAAATTGTTCTTATCAAGTTTAACAGATACCACTTAGGTTAGATTAACACCAAAGGGTGAGAGATGGTTGTTTCCGTGCATTGGAGCAATAGAACTGCTTGAGATTGATACGGGAGCAGAGTTAGGATCAGTATTTTGTGCTGTGTTGCCGGCGTTGGCCATGGTCTCAGCTCTGATACCAAGTTAGAAATGCAAAAACAATTGAATGATAATTCACAATGTCACATGGCAGCATTCTGGTGTAACAGAAGGTGAGGCAATTAGGATGGCAGCTGGTGATGGTTAGATTAGTTGTTAACTGAGTTGGAGTCTGATATGGAGCTAAAGCCTGATGTGTATGTTAACTCTTGATAAACATGTAATTTTCTCTGCATCCTAACTTTGCTTGTTTTATGTCTATAATAATCTTATAATGGATGATCCTAATAGGTACATCTACTTCACTTTGAAAGACGAGGCACAAAGAATTCATTACGGGTGCTTTTAAGCAGTAAATTGTCTTATTATTTGTTGCAAATTTATTATTCTGATGCATTATGTTAAAATCTTAGATTGCTTGTAATGGATTAAAAAATCAGTATATAAGCATTTATGTAGAGTCACTTTGTTCTTTAAAATGGTTTGAACAAGTAATAACCTCATTCTAATTGGACAGGAAGCTTGAAGCAGATATATCAACATAAAGAATGAGGTAACGACGTCAATTAAATTGGTCGAGAAGTCATCCGAGAAGTGGAAATGAGGTATCCGTATGATGGATGGAGGTAGCAAACTCGTCAATCAAATTGTGAAAATGGTGGTCCATCCTACCAAAACGAGGCGACCATGCATTTTATATCCTATGCCATCAAAAAGAACTCCCAAACCACTATTGTTACAAGTATAATCCTAGCTAATAAAATACGAACACATTTGGTAAGCAGTATTGATTGTTGAATATCATCTAACAATATAATGAAGTTCTCTACTTTTTTATTCGTTAATATGTCTAATGCTATACTGTCTAATACTATACCATCCATCCTACCAAAACGAGAGGAGAATGCATTATATATCATATGCCATCAAATAGAATAACTCCAAAGCACCATCTCAGCTTCACTTTCCAAATCATCCCAGCTGAAACTGTGGTCTAAACAAGGTGGTGGTGACAACAAAACTCCTTCCATATTTGTCACTAAAACCTCATTCATGTAAAAAACATCACAATCTGATAATGTTTTTGTTGTGTCCAATGTTGTCAAATTTGATAATGTGTTCTTAGTGTCTAATGACGTAAAATTGCCACCAGAAACCTCACTAGCGTCCATCATATTTTCTTGTAAAATGGCGTCACCCTCCTCCGGTGGCCTAAACCCTTCTGACGCCTCTAACGCTGCCTTCTGAATATCCTTGACATCATTGGACACCGGTACTGGCAAGCGCCAGACAGAGTCAGCAAAATTTAGGCTTGCTAACTGACCCCTAAAAGCCAATGCAGCAACATCATAAGCACGCGCCGCCATTTCTGCGGTAGGATGAGTTCCTAGCCATATTCGTTTCTGATTTCTCGGTTCGCGTAACTCGCATACCCATTTATTCAAATTCCTACGCCTAACACCTCGATAGACTGGGTGGCGCGTTTCCTTATACTTCTTTCTCCCGGCACGTTTCTTGGGCTTACTTGACGCCAAAATAACCTCTTTACCAGAATGTCCCCTTAAGGATGGAGTCTCCGGCACTTCGATAAATCGACTCTCCAACTCGAATGGATTAGGATCAAAACACAAACTTAATAAAACCATAGAAAACTATGATCAAGATCCAGATTAAAGTAGTTTTTTTTTTTTTTTTTGGTTGCTTACTGGGGTGTTCTTGAGTTTGGAATGAGCAAATGGCACTGATTTTTATATATTTGGGGTACCAGGGACAACACACACGGGGGACACGGAATGGACAATATTTTGTACTGGAAGGGCCCACTTTTGAAGGACACAAAATATCTGGGCCAGTTTGAGGAAACAAATTGTAGCTTGGCACACGAACACGGCTGCCCCGCACTCATATCACGTAAGCTCTTTATTAGGAATAAAGCTACCTCTCTATTTTTCTCTCTTTTTAATTAATAATAATAGGGCACGTTTTATTACTAACAATAAATAAAGGAAAATTTGCATATGTAGTCAAAAATTAATATTAGTTTTTCAATTTTAATAAAAAAATTAGATTTTCAATTAATAAATTTTGTGAGAATCGTTATTTATTCATAGAAAATATCAATAGTACGCCTTTTTAATTATTTGTCCAAAAACAAAATGTTATTAACATTTACACAAGTTTTTGAGATAAAAAGAGTGACATCTAAGATAAATAATCTACAAATTCATGTCGTAACCCATACAAGTCGTTTATTCACAAGACAACGTCTACCAATAAAAATCACAAAATATGTTCATTTTCATCATATTTGTTCAACTTTGAAATATTAATACTTCTCCAAATGTATCACTATTGATTTCTTTTCTTCTATCTATTTGCATTTGGTAGTTCAAATTCATGATACCCGAAGGTGAGCTTTAAAAATTTCACAAATTTTGTAATTTTTTTCGAATTTTTCCAAGGGATTGACCCACTAAATTACGGTTGGGTACTGATAAGTGTAGTTTCTACACTTATTCGAAACCCTAAATCATAATATTTTATTATCTTTTGGATAAAATTCTACTTAATTTATATTACATTGCATTTTATAGGTAAAACTTTATGTTTAATGAATAATTGGAGAAAAGAATGCAAAAGATGGCGAAAAATGGCAAAATTCAAATATGAAACGTTGGAGAGAAATAATACATTAAATGGGCATCAATAGACTTGTATTGAAAGTTTTAATTGAACCTCAACGTGGCTAAAATATATATAAATATACATGCATATAGAGGGGAGAAGAAGAAGAAGAAGAAGAAGACGACGGTGGCTGAAGCGAGAGGAAAAAAAGGAGAGGGGATGGCGGCTGGAAAGAAAAGAGAAAGAGAACAAGAAAGAACATGGGTGGTTGGTAAGAAAAAAGAAAAAAATACGACTTCCAATAGAAAGAAAGAAAAGAAAGAGGTTGCCGAAAGAAAGAATGAAAAATAAGAGAAATAGTGAAGAATGAAACACTTTTGGAGTCAAACTTGGCGGCTGTTTTGGGGTGAAAATATATATACACACATTCATGTACAGAGAGCAAAAAAAGGGAAAATTTATACAACATACGCACACCAAGGGCTGATAATAGAGGAAAAAGTGGCAGCCAAAGGGATAAATACACGTATACGGGCAGGAAGAAAGGAGACGGCAGATACGAGCAGTTTCACGTTTAGTCAATTTTTGGTGATATCGTTTCACTTTTCTATGTTTTTATTTTTACAGTATATGTAACTCGTTTTAATATTAGGACAAACAATGTAGTCGACTTGTGATCCTTTATTTTTCTATTCAAGATTTCTGTAATTTATTCTTATATGTGTTGGTTTTACTATGAGTTTAATGCATTGAAATAATTGATCACTAATTTGATGATTATGTGAGTCTCTTACGAATTGAGAGATGAGTTTGAGATTTAGATCTTATAGTAAAATTCGGTAAATTAGTATAACGTGTAGAGATAAAGATAAATATACTAATTATTGCGGTTATAATATTTATTCTTAGACCTAGTGTTTCGTTTAACTTAAATTGATTCACATAGCAATATATGATTTAATTAGTTAAATAAACTCAATGAGAACTAGAGAGACGTAAATTGAATACAATAGAAGAATTCAATCAAACAATACATTATGTATGAATCTTGAATTAAGAATTACGTTGATCAATAGATGAAATTGTTATATCATAATATTCATAACATATTTGAATCTTTAATCAACTGTTGTGTGCAATCTTTTTATATTTTCAATTAGTTAAAAGTAGTTATGAAAAATAATCATAATCATCATAATTATTTACTTGTTTTTATCAAATAGGAGTTAGAAAATTTGGATTAAGTCCTAAAGTATAGTTCTCATGAGAACGATATCCGGACTCAAAGGTTCACTAGACTGCTTGTTACAATATCATACACTTGCGATATAAAAAAAGCAACAGGTACCCAACACAATCCTTTTGTCATCTGAGATCCAGTACATATATTGCAATACCTACAATACAGAACTATATGATCGAGTACTTAGTAAGTAACAATATACATATGACCATATTACGATATACAATACTTTTTCTTATTATAATTTATTCTCAAAGTTTACAAATAGGGATGAGAATATATGACACAATATGAAGTAGTAACCACAACATAAGAAGAATACAAGGAATTTGACACAAGAAATGAGAATTCACAATAATATGAAGAAATAATACAAAGATATTGTATTTACAATATTGTCTAACTTATTCTAATTGTAAAATGAATATACTATATACAGGGAAGATGTCAAAACCCTAATACAACTCCTAAAGATGAAAATAACATAAAAAATGAGTCAAAACTTGAAACGGATCACGGGCCGCAATACAACCACGTGAGCGCTAGTCTGATGCTGAACGAACAGTGCACTCACCTCTTGAGCATCGAGTTGGCGATGAGCGAGCTACTATTCCTTACTTTGAGCACTCAAGAGGGAGCTTGGCGTGCGGCGATTGAAAAAACGTTGAAATCATTCTTTAATCCATATTTTGACCTTCTCAAGGCCAGGAATGTCAATTAGCCAAACCGAACCGGCTTGCAAGTTGAAACTCAAAGCTCGGGCTCGACTCAAGTAAAAATGGTTCGGACTTTTTTTTGCCTGAGCCGACCTGTGCTGACTCATGATTTTTTTTTTAAAAAAAGGAAGCACTACCTAATGCATTGTATTACGGGTAGATTTGTTTTTTCCTTATTTTGCTCATGGGTAAAAAATGGCCCTTGTGGCTGGCTTGGGCTCGGTAGAACCGAGCTGCAATCCGGGCCGACTCTGACTTTTCTCGAGTCGATTTTTGGTCAAACTTCAACAAATCTTTACCTTGAAACAAATTTCAATGCAATTAATAAACTTCAAAGATTCTCCATATGGAGATAATTGTAAGGCAGTTTTATAATTGTAAGGCAAAAACTGAACTCTTCAAAAAGAACTTCAACCAATTCTCTAGCGATTGAAATTATCCACATCTTCCACAAAATCCGACTAAGATAAATAAATCAAAGAGCTACTTAGCAAAATTACCTCAAGTCCCCAAGATTTACTCGAATTATAACCACGGGCAACAAAATTACAAATAATTCAAAAGTTACCAAATAGGGCAAAAGCACACCCTGTAACAGAATCAACACCACAAAATGCTTGTAGAAGTTTCTTCACTAGACTCAACACTTTCAACCACACTTAAAAAGCATACACAACTAAATCAGCTTCCACGTACCATTGTAGAGGCCAAATATCTCTCCTGGGTTTGTCTCTAACAATTAAATACGATAACACCGCTAGTGGCGACGCATTATCTATAACTTTTGAACTCAACTGAATTGTATATTTTAACATGGACCCCAAACCAAACTCCAACGATTATGTACCAAGTGAATATGCACCAAAGTCTTTGTTGATTGATTTTCAAAGATTCTACACATCCTTGCAAAACATACAACTGAGACATTCGATGTGTCTTCAACATAACATGGACACATTTACAAACATTTAGAGCTCCACCTTCATCAGTAAACTTGTATCTTTTTGAATCAATAGTACTCATGAGATAAGAAATCTTTTCAAATTTGGAACGTGTCTTACCTCATCAAGTGTTCTAACAATCTCATCCAACATCTTAAGTCTCACTCTTCTAATACCAGCTACCTTGCAAGGTGTGTTATTTCTCATAACCACGACACCTTTCAAAAATTCTTCATATGTTAAAAACGAATCCTGATTGGGAGAAATATGAATAGTACAAGCTCTATCAATAATTCAATCCTCACCAGGTTTGGAGTCACCGTAAAAAAATAACCAAAAGTTCTCCATCACTATAGCAATTTTCTACAATGTCGACTTCACCTGAAGTTTTTGGTTGTTTTTTCTTCTAATTAGTAGCCAATTTTTTCTATTATGTAACTTATATCAATCATTCTTTATGCGACCCTTCTTCTTGGAATAGTTAAAAAATTTATTATTGAAGTTAGATTTCGAACTGCCCATTTTATAATCACCATGAATAACAAGGCCTTCTTCTTGAGCCTCAGATCCAACAAGATTCATCTTCACATTTGAAAATAAAGCACTATATAATTTCTTAATTGTGAAAGTATCACGACTATGTAATAACGTGTCTCTAAACGACATATATGAAGCGGGCAACGAACACAATAAAATCAAACCTAAATCATCTTCATCATACGTAAATTTCAAAGCTTATAAATCAACAAATTTTTTTTAAAGACAACAAGATAATTTTTTAAGGACGTACCTTCTAGCATATGATGAGAATACAAACGCTGCTTCAGGTGTAATTTGTTAGTTAGACTTTTAGTCATGCACGATTACTCCAACTTCAATCATAATACAATTGCGATTTTCTCCTTCAAAATATCATAAAGAATGTGATTCGAAAGATGAAGATGAATTTGTGAAAATGTCTTTCGATCCTTACATTGTTTCTCTTCTATCGACTAATTTGAGGGCAACTTGTCAAATACTAACAAAACGTCGTCTAAATCCATCTAAGTGAGCACTACTCATATCTTCACTGCCACAATGAAAATCTAATGCTCTGATCCAATAACGGAACATCGTACTTCAAGTTGTCATCACAATAATAAAACCTCGAAAAATTAAACCTTAAACTCTGATTCCACTTGTTAGGAAATAGTGACGAGATTATATGGCACAATATGATGAAACAAAAAGAACACAAGAAATTTGGCAGATGAAAGGACAATTGACTATACTATGGAGAAATAATGCAAAGATATTATGTTTACAATATTGTCTAAGTTGTTCTAATTGTAAAGAAGAGTCTACTATATATAAGGAACATGCCAAAACCCTAATACAAGTCCTAAAGATGAAAATAAAATCAAAAAATGAATTAAAACGCGAAACAGATCACGGGCTGGAACACAATGACGTTCGAGTGCCATTCTGGCATTGAGCAATTGGTGCACTCGTTGCTTGAGCAGCAGGTTGGTGGTGAGTGAGCGCTAGGCTCTCTGCTTTAAGCGCTCGAGCGGGAGCTTGGCTCACAAGGAGCGAAAAACTTCGAAATCATTCATTTGTCCATATTTTGACATCTTCAAAGCCCACTTAAACTAATCCACCAAAGCCCAACAAAATTTGGGTCAAACTTCAACATACACACTTCCTATCTAACTCAACTTATATGTTTTTTTAAACTATTTGAGCCTAAATTCCACTGCGATTTACTATATGAGCCAAATATCAATATTACCAATAACATGTGTGCCTTCCAATGCCTGTGTGTACGATAATGTACACTGAGACTCAAGAGATCACTGTTACATCCAAGGACAGACCCACATGGGGTCAAATGACCCCACAATTTTTATTTTTTTTGAGTTTTTTTTGAGTTTTTGTTTTTTTTTTTTTATTTAACCTAACACTAAAAAACCCCACAAGAAAGTTGTCTGGGTACGCCCTTGGTTATATCCATAGTTGCCCATCTAGACTCATGATATTGCATCGATAATTACAACAAAGAAAATTCAAGCCTCACCTATGCATACGGTGATCGTTGTGCTGATCGCAATCTCAAGGCCACCACGAGACCTCCTGAAATTTCAGCATACATACATCGTTCTGTCAAACACCTTGTCATTTATTGTCCTTAATGACTTATGGAGTCTTGAGAGGTATATCTATATGAAGAACGATAATATAAACAACTCATTAAGGAGGTTGCAATGTCCTAATTTATCCACGGGTGCACCATATTCCACACCTTTCTTACTAACTCACAAAGAAATAAAGTGCATTGAATCACTTAATCTTAAAGGTTAAACTGTTATATAGGGATATATACCATTTATATGTCAGCTTCAACAAATTCTTCTGCATTTGAAGCCTCTATCAACACTAAGATATTGAAGCAACTTCAAAACAAGTTTTTAAGACAATTATAAGACTAACAATTTCTTAGAGGTTGGTATTTAGGTAAAATATATGTAACGTCCCAACTTTATTGACTTAAATTTTGAAGTATTATCGATTTTCATTTCATAATCATACTTGTAGCAAAAATATTTAATAAAAATAAAGAAAAACACAAAACATCTTAACAAAATTTATTGATTAATGTTTTCCTGGAATTTTTACTTGGGCCACCTGCACACCGCTCAACCACCATCTACGTTGACCGATCGAACCTGAAATGTTAAAATTTGAAAGAATTAGTAATTTAAACTCAGTAGTATACGTACATCCAAAACAAGATAATAAATTTTTAAACATAAATTTATGACATTCCATATCACCATTTCATCAAGAGCAGTCGGAGATTAATCGAATGCTCTAACACATTTATGTGCAAATAATTAAGAAAACAAGAAGCAAATCTCATATTTCATTTCATTACGATCTGAGGTCAGTTATCATTTCATGAAATAAATTAAGGTAAAAAGATTATAATATTGCAAGGACGGATCAACTTGCACATAACATCCTATGGATCAAAGATTTTTTTGTAGGATTAAAAACACATGTTACGCTCCTTTCACTCAAAATTCTAAATAAAACTTGGAATATGAATAATAGTGATGTATGTTTTCTTTTAACTCAAAATAAATGTTTTTAAAAAAAGAAGACCAAACACGCTTATTAAACAAGAGAATTTGTATGGATTTAAATTTCAAATCCTCTTTATCTACACACGTACACATAACTTTGCAAAGGAAATTCCATCATTCACATGCACATGCCAAAGAAAATTCCACTATTCACGTGCACATGCCAAAATGAGAGAACATAATTTGTTTGTGTTTAAATTAGTAAAATCTTGACTTCCATTCTTAGATAAATAAAATATGGTAATTTGCAAATAAAAATATCCATGAGTTTGGCTCCATTACCTGTGATAATGCCTTGTATATTGACTTTCTATTGATTAAATTAAATAATATTAAATTAACTTAATATAAAAGAAAAAATCATGAATGTTTCCATTCATATGTAGATTAATTTTTGTGCATATGTGTGTTATTAAATTTGATTGACACATTAATCGTTTAGGGCATGCATTGTTCATTCTACTGCAAGATAAAGTTAATCACAAGAACAATAGAATTTTTAAGTACACACTAAATAAATATTAGGAAAGCATAACATCTATCATGTTAATCATATGCGGCATTACAAATATATAATCTACTCAGACGCGATAAATATGAGAATCAAGCACGTGGTGTTACAAAATCATACCCCTTAAAATAAATTTCATCCTCAAAATTATCTTATCTAGGTGAAGAGTTCTGGGTACATGATCTTGATCCCGGCCCTCTTCTCCAGACTTCTCGGAAAAAAAAAAAAACTACATTCTTTTCAAAGCATTGTAAATACTTTCCAATCAATCCATTCCTAAGACGACATCGAAAACCTTCATCTCTAAAAGGTACATGGGGGTTGTAAATAATTTTCCGTTCATTCTGACTGTTCTAGTCATTAATTGGTATAAGGGTCTGTTTGATTGCAAAAGTGAAATTTGAGTGGAAAGAAAATGAATTCCAGAAAATTGAATTGCCTAGAATGATTTTTCAGGAAATTGTTAATTAATTGTGTTTGATTAGTATAATTTTTCATCTAGAAAATGTTGAATTTTAGATCTTTTGGTCTTCATTTGGATTTTTTTCATAAAAATTGTCCATTAAAGGGAAAGAAATTTTTACAATTGTCCATTGAATTTATTTTCATTGTCAAAAAAATAAATTAAAAAAGAAAGAAAGAAAGTTGGAAACCATTTTCCCACCACTTTGGTGGAAAAACTAATTCCACAAAATCATGGAAAAATGGGACACGTGACGGGTGGGAGGAAAACATTTTCAATGGAAGATTTTGGCTATCAAACATTGCAAAAGTGAGAATTGAAATTTCAATTTCATTTTCGATGGAAAATAATATGCTATCAAACATGGAAAAAGTGGGAATTGAAATTTCAATTCCATTTTCCATGAAAAATAATAGGCTAACAAACAAGCCCTAAGTGTGTTGTCTAATGGGATAATAACTTCTAGAACACTAACGACTTCTTCGCAAAATAGTACGAGATTTAGCAATAAAAAGAGTATAAACAAGGAATGAGCATCTCTTGAGTCTATAAGAACATAAGCAAGTAATTCAGATATTGATAGAATACATGTCATCATGTCCTAATTCTCAGTTGCCTCTTATTGGGTTAAGGCAAAGACTCTAGCTGCTCCTTTTTTGTTTTGTTCATTGTCCCATTTTTGTGGGGATTCATGTCAATTGGTAGCAATATGACCATACTTTCCACATCGATAACACACATTCTTTCCATACAAACACTCGCCCCTATATGCCTTATTGCACTTAGGACATGTAGTAAGAACATTATTTGTCTTGTTTGGCCCTGACCACCTTTCAAAGCTTGCCCTCTTGTTTTGTCCATTTCTTTTACTTTTGTTCAGTCCATTCCATTTCCTTTTTCCTGAAAATTCAATACTTTCCTAAACCGTCTGATCAATTTCTAGTTGATTTGAAACCGTCTGATCAATTTCTGTGCACAGTCCGAGTTCGAACCTTCTAGGTTTCTTTTACTCTGTATCCACTAGATGTATTGCATACTTAGAAATTTGCTCGAATTTCCTCTCATAATTGACCAATGCCATCTTTCTTTGCTTAAGTTGCAAAAACATTGTCTCCTTACGATCACTCAATGATTGTGGAAAATATTTTCTCATTACCTCCGCGTTTAAACATGCCCAAGTGAGGTTAAGTTGTTGTGCGTAGTCCTAGTGCATGAAACGGACTCCCACTAGTGGCTTGCCGCATCAACTAGCATGAACTCTACACGTAAAACTTTTTGGGCATAAGTACATGAGAGATTCTTAAAGATCTTTTTCAAACCCCTTATCCATTCCTCGACTGCCAAAGGGTCAGCCATCCTGTTAAAAGTAGGGGGCTTGTAACGACTAAACTATTCCACTACTGAGCTCATAGTGTTGGAGTTAGTCTGTGCATTCTGAAGAGGCGCTTGCTTTTGCTGCCTACCAAGATCTTGCACAACTCTCAACAAATCCTTAAACATAGCAGCTTGTGTTGGTTGACATGTCATTTTTTTGAATCAATCAAATCAATTCAACAACAGCTCAATATATTCGAACAAAAAAACTCAATTTAATAAAATTTTAAATCTGAGAATAGATAAAGGATGTTTAAGTCTTGGACGATGAAAGAAAAACTATAGATTATTTCAAATACTGTTTACATTTTTTAAGAAGGAAAAAAATCATTTATTTAAACTAAACTATCTCCAGGTTGCTAGTTTTCATCTTTGCTTATCCAAACATTTTGAATCCTACGAAACTTAGACAGAGGGGCTTCATCATCCAAAGATATACATGACTCAGGCTTAGATTCCTGGTCAACCTCTCTCAGGGTCTAGTTCGAACCCTAGCTCTTGCTCTAGTTCTGACTCTCGTCTTGGTCCTGGTACATACTCCGTCTCGTTCTCTGGCTCCGAATCAGATTCATAATTCAGCTCCTCTTCTGGGTCTTCCTCTGGGCCCTCCTTTGGCTCGGGTTCGACCTCGAGAATAGAAATCCACATACTCAATAAGTGTGTGAGTCGGGTCTACCGCATAATTCTCGTTGGCTTGGATAACTGCTGCCCTATGGTTTAAAACAACCCTACAAGCTGTTGTCTTCCTAACGGTCTCTCTAGTTCTAGTCATATATGTCACATACAAGTCAAGTCCAACTATGCTTAATATTTTATTAGGGATAACAGTTTGTCTTTTGTGGTCTCGTAATTCATTATAAGGATAACATAAAATATTATACTTCTATCGAAAGTTGATTGAAAATATGCGAGAAAATAATTCATAAATGGAAGCAAATATATTTAACATCATGCTCACAATTTATAATAGAATATAGCATTTCATTTCGAAAATTTCTCGAATTAAATATAAGAAGGTATATCTCATGCTCAAAATTAAATTTAAATAAAACATATTACGTACTACCTTTGATCCGTCAGATTATAGTTGATTGGTGAATGCTAGGTGCCAAGAACTTTGTTATAATTCTTGTTTCTTAAAAATGTTTACTAAAATTTTCATTTCCTGCTAATAGGCTTACCGACACGTGAATTTTTTTTCGCTAAATCTTTGTACTTTGATTAATATATATGGATAATGGAACACACAATGGGCAGTTGGGAAATTTTAACATATTATATATATTAACATGCAGATTTTTTTATTTTATTTTTTAAATCAAAAGATAAATATGTGAATGTATGCATGACAGTAACTAATTGATTTTTTTAAAATAAAAATAGCATTTATTCATACATATATTTTTCAATACACATTCATATAATTTCTTTTATTATTATTTTTTTTCAAATTGTAATCACAATATGGAAGAAATAAAATTTACTTAAAATGAAATTCATTATATCTACGTTCCTTCACAATGGCCATTGTACAGTAACTAGGCAGTAGAAGAAAGATTTCATGCATTAGAAAGTGTTCTATTATAATTTTTTAGTCTACAGAAAAATAAAAGTTTGCTCTGATACCAAAATGTAACGCCCCAAACTTTATTAACTTAAATTTTGAGGTGTTATCGATATCATTTCATAATCATACTTGAAGTGAAAATATTTAATTGAAAATTAAAACCCTCAATTTATTTGAACCTTCATATACAAAATTAAATAAACATAGAGTCACGAAAATTTAGAACATTTAACATAAATAAAGAAAAATACAAAATATCTTAACAAAATTATTGATTAATGTTTTCCAGAAATTTTTACTTGGGTCACCCATGCAACGCTTAGTCACCATCCACGTTGATCGATCTAACCAGAAATGTTAAAATTTGTAGGAATGAGTAATTTAAATTCAGTATTATACTATATGCAAGTTGATCCGTCCTTGTAATATTATAATTTTTTTTTACGTAATTTATTTCATGAAATGCTAATTGACATACGGGTCTTAATGAAATGAAATGTGATATTTCCTTCGAGTTCTCTCAATTGTTTGCGCAGAAATGTGTTAGAGCATTCAATTGATCTCTGACTGCTCTTGATGAAATGGTGGTATGGAATGTCATAAATGTATGTTTAAAAATTTATTTATATTGCTTTTGATGCACATATTCTATTGAGTTTAAATTCTCATTCCTTCAAATTTTAACATTTCAGGTTAGATCGGTCAACGTGGATGATGACTGAGCGGTGCACGGGTGGCCCAAGTAAAAATTTCAGGAAAACATTAATCAATAAATTTTGTTAAGATATTTTGTATTTTTCTTTATTTCTATTAAATGTTCTAATTTTTTGTGACTCTATATTTATTTAATTTAGTATATGAAGGTTCAAATAAACTGAGGGCATAAATTTTCAATTAAATATTTTCGCTTCAAGCATGATTATGAAATGATATCGATAACACTTCAAAATTTAAGTCCATAAAGTTTGAGGTATTACAATATTTCTTTTTAATTTTATATATACAACGACTAAAACTTTCACGTATAGTATAATGCAAGTTGTCTGGCTGAGTGAACTTCAAAACCAAATACCAGATCAATTTGACTGAACTACTCCCTATTCAATCCGATTGGAAGATAAACACACACATACTGTTTGTAAGTGTTTTACACACTTTACTATCCAAAACTACTATGACATCAAATAGAATAGCTCCAAAGCACCATCTCAGCACCATCACTTTCCAAATCATCCCAGCTGAAACTGTGGTCGAAACAAGGTGGCGGTGACAGCAAAATTCCTTCCTTATTTGCCTCTGAATCCTCATTTATATAAAAATTATCACAATCGGATAATGTTTTTGTTGTGTCCATTGTCGTCAAATTGCCACTTGAAAACCCCTCAGAATCCATCACATTTTCTTGCAATATTGTCCGGCCACCCTCCTCCGACGGCCTAAAAAGTTCTGCCGCCTCTAATGCGGCCTTCTGAATATCCTTAACATCTTTAGACACCGGCACCGGCAAGCACCAGACAGAATCGGCGAAATTCAGGCATGCCAACTGACCTCTGAATGCTAATGCAGCAACATCATGAGCACGTGCGGCCATTTCTGCAGTAGGATAAGTTCCTAGCCATATCCTTTTCTGATTGCTAGGTTCGCGTAACTCGCATACCCATTTGTTTGAATTCCTCTGCCTAATGCCTCGATAAACCGGGTGGCGCGTTTCCTTGAACTTCTTCCTCCCTGCACGTTTCTTGGGCCGATTCGACGCCAAAATAACCTCTTCATCAGAATGTTCCTTTAAGGATGGAATCTCAGGCATGTCGAAAACGCCAAACGGATTTGGATCAGAACATGAACCTAATGAATCCATGAAAATTATGATCAAGAATCAGAGAATTCTATAAAAATAATTAAGTTTTTTTTTTTTTTTTTGCTTACTAGAGTGTTTCTAAGTTTGGACTGGGCAAATGATACAGGCTGTTGTATATAAGAGAAAAGTAGGAAACACGTGCGTCATTGCCTATGAATTGGACACGGGAAAATATACCCAAAATGTCAGGTTGGCATGACAAGGGACCCACTTTTGGAGGATATTTGGGCCACACTATTTCAAAACGTGTTGTAATATGTGATATAGCAATGATAAGTAATAACATCTAGAATTTAAGGTATGGGTTAATTTCACAAATGGTCACTGAAGTTATCTGAAAATTTCAAAACGGTCACTGAAGTTTCAAAGTTTCAGAAACGGTCACTGAAGTTTGAAATCTCTTTCAAAACGGTCACTGAATTTTTAGATTTTTTGGCCAAGTTTGAGGTAATTTTTTGGCAACTTCCGACCACCAAAAACGCTGATTTCGGATACCATTGGAAAGCCTATGATGTCCTCTTCAATTAACACAAAAAGTCTCCCCAAAACTCCAAGTGATTCGGCCGGAATAAACCCACGAAGTCGGCAACCGAAAATTATAAAAATCTGCCCAAATTTTCAGATTTTTTGGGCAAGTTTGAGGCAATGTTTCGGCAACTTTCGACCACCAAAACTGTCGATTTCGGATACCGTTGGAAAGCACACGATGTCCTCTTCAATTACCACCAAAAATCTCCCAAAAACTCCAAGTGATTCGACCGGAATAAACCCACGAAGTCAGCTACCCAAACTGGGCAGATTTTCGGACTTTTTTGCCTAGTTTGGGTAGCTGACTTCGTGGGTTTATTCCGACCGAATCACTTGGAGTTTTGGGGAAATATTTGGTGGTAATTGAAGAGGACATTGTGGGTTTTCCAACGGTATCCGGAATCGACAGTTTTAGTGGTCGGAAGTTGCCGAAAAATTGCCTCAAACTTGTCCAAAAAATCTAAGCAAATTTTCACAATTTTCGGTTGCCGACTTCGTGGGTTTATTCTGGCCGATTCACTTGGAGTTTTGGGGAGATTTTTTGTGGTAATTGAAGAGGACATCGTGGGCTTTCCAACGGTATTCGAAATCGACGATTTTGGTGGTCGGAAGTTGCCAAAAAATTGCCTCAAACTTGGCCAAAAAATCTGAAAATTCAGTGACCATTTTGAAAGAAATTTCTAACTTCAGTGACCGTTTCTGAAACTTTGAGACTTCAGTGACTGTTTTGAAATTTTCAGGTAACTTCAGTGACCATTTGTGAAATTAACCCTTTAAGGTATTCCAGAATAAAAGCTGATTTGACCTCTACAAAGTGTCTGCAGGAAACAAAACTGTGGATTAGCACACGAACACGGAACTCACACACAAACTTAGTGTACTCACACTAATTAACATTCTCTTTTTCTTTCTCACAAATTGTTCACCTTTTTTGTTACGTATTTTACTATTATATATTATTGATACCATTTGAGAATATTTCAAAAGGCACGAAATGATGCACGACGGTAAAATCTAACCTCAAATTTACAAGCTTAAATCCATGTTTGGTATACATTCTTTCGAAACTCATTTCCAACTACATATTATTCAATAAATAATATTTTCATCACATCAGTAACTTTTCTTATTTTTTAACAACATATTTCTCATCATGTCACTATTTAAAATACATTTTTTTCAATAATATACATCAAACACACCCTAGGTATATATGCATATACGAAGCTAGACATAATAAGATGTTTTTCTATTTTTAAAATTATTTAAATTATTCTAAAACCATTAAAAAATATTGTTTTTATTTATTTAGTTTATTAAACCTTTAAAAAATTTATAAAAAGTAAACAAAAATAAAAAAATATTAAAAAAAAACTTGCACATTTTTTTGTCTGCTTAAAGCTTGAAAGAGGTCAACGATGGAGTTCTTCATGCGAGGTTTTTTTATTTTTTATTTGTTTTAGCTTAAAGAACATTAATTTCTTTTTATTCCCTTCTCTTTTTTTTTATTCATATTTTTATTACAACTCAATAACATTAACGTCATGACATACCAAGAATGTGGTCCAATTTACATTTATTACTGGACATTTTTTTATTTTCTTGACAAATTTTTGAGCAATTGCATGAACTAAAAAAAACAAAATTATCTCCCTATTTGGTTGAGATAAAAGTTAGACTTTTAGTAGATTTTAATAAAATTTAATAAAATGTATGGCCCAAGAAATAACTTTCGTCAATGGAAATACTATATATGACTGAATTAGAAGTGATCTAAGGCCAAACTTTTATTTCGTAGAATAAAATTCCAAAATCCTAATAATGCATATATAATATTCATATGGCCTAACAAAATTAAAAGAGGTTAATTTTTACTAAATCTGCAAAAAAACTTAACCCATTTTTATAAGTGTTTCACTCACACGACCCTTTCGATGGGCACAGTACGATCCCTAGTTCTTGGATGCCTTTATCTAGCAACGGGCCTAACTGTTTTTCTAAATTTTGTGTTAATTTTCTTAAATCTAAATACACAAATTTAGGGATATATCTTTCACAAATCTGACCTCATGTTCACAGTAGACAAAATAAAGAAATTTCATTATTGAAATGACAAAAGAACTTTACTTACGATTTCCTCAAATAGTGAGAATTGAAGCGTGAGATTAGAAGTGTCAAGACGGACGGGCCGGCCAAACCCGTGAAAATCGGCCC
Source organism: Fraxinus excelsior (assembly GCA_019097785.1). Classification (NCBI taxonomy): domain Eukaryota; kingdom Viridiplantae; phylum Streptophyta; class Magnoliopsida; order Lamiales; family Oleaceae; genus Fraxinus; species Fraxinus excelsior. The sequence goes on from CM032627.1 coordinate 22,171,881, forward strand.
GGATAGACCCGGGACCGCGGGCCGACCCCGTGACCCGAATGGGCGGTTCACGGATCAAGGAGGTGTGACTCATAGGTTTCGCGGGTTGCACCTTCAAGGGTCGTGATTAACCGCGGCCCGTGAAAAAAAAAAAAAAAAAAAAAAGATCAAGCTAGCAAGTCATGTTGACTTGATAGCTTGCTGCAGGTGCCTGCAACAAGTTTGCATGTTATAATTTTTTTTTTTTTTTTTTTTATGTTTTTCTAACGGTAAAATTGAAATTCATCTATAAATTCCGGTTAATTAGCAATATTTATCTCACTTTCAATTGCAAATATTATCATCATCTTTACTATATTTCTTTCTTCTCACTACTAAACTGTTTAATACTACTATATTATGGATTCTCACGATTTTTCTTCTCAAACTCCTATTTTCAATGATAGTTGCTCCCCAATAAATTTAGAAGATGATAATATTGTAGAAGTTGGATCATCTCAAAATTCAAAGAAAAAAAAAATCAGAGGTGTGGCAAATTTTTACAGTAAATAAAAAGGATAGAAACGCAGTATGCAATATCTGCAAAAAAGATTATGTCTAGAGATATGGTCAAGGCACCGGCACGCTACGAAGACACAAAGAGAAACATCTAAATGAAACATGACATTTGGATCCTAGACAAACTCAAATTACTTATTTTACTAATGCTAGTGGATCAGTTACTTTTACTAATTTTGTTTATTCGCAGGAACGAATGCGAGTTGGGATGTCGGAATTTTTAGCAGCTCGTGAGATGTCATTCACATATGCAGAAGATCGGTATTTTGAAGAGTTCTTGCAAAAGAACATTTAGCCTTCTTATAGGAGCGTAAGCAGAAATACTGTTCGTTCTGATTCTTTGAAATTATTTCATACAATGGCTGAGAATTTAAAAAATGAACTTTAAAAAATTGATGGAATTATGTATTTCACGTCTGATTGTTGGTCTGGACGAAATTATAATGGTTATGCTTGTGTTACAGCACATTTCATTGATAATAATTAGTTATTGCATAAGAGAATTATTGTTTTTCGTTTACTTGAATATCCATATAATGGTGAAAATTTGTGTGAAAATTTATTACAAGTTTTTAATGAATTTGGTGTGTTAAATAAACTATTTAGTGTCACATTTGATAATGCAAATGCTAATAATGAATTTGGTGTGTTTAATTAGGGCGGTTAGACCCCTATATGATTCTAAGTTATTTCACATGCGTTGTATTTGTCATATATATAATTTAGTTGTGCAAGATGGTTTGAAATTAATAATACCACAAATAAGCATAATTAAAGAATCTATTAATTATATTTCTTGTTCATATTCTAGACAACAAGAATTTGCAAAAAATTGTAAAAATCTTGGATTGAGAAGAAGAAAATTTGTTGATGATATTCCTAATAGATGGAATTCAACTTTTTTAATGTTAAAATCGTATGTTGGCTATACTAATGCTATTAATGTATTTGTTAAGTCAAAGTAAAGTCAATTTTATATAACTGATTCGGATTGGGAAAAAGCATTTAAAGTTATAAAATTTTTGAAACCTTTTTATAAGGCAACAAAAGTTTGTTCTGAAGTTTATTATCCAACTAGTAATCTTGTATTTTTACAATTAGTAGAAATTGCGGACAGTTTTCATCATTTAGAGACGATCAATTTTTCTTTCAAATTATTTACTCAATGGAGGAAAAGTTAAAAAAATATTATGAAAACATGCCACTAATTTTTCCAGTGGCAGCTGTAATGGATTCTCGCATTAAGTTGTTTGGAGTTCATTGTACTTTAGAATCACTTTCTAAAACATTAGCTTTCAACATAAATATTACAAATCGACAATTGAATTTTTATTAATGAAATGTATAACAACTATTTTATTAAATATGGTAACAATAAAAATATTTTTTCTTCTACAAATTCTAGTACAACTTCTAAAGGCAATTTTTTTTTCCTCCATAATAGCTAAGAAACGTAATGTTCTTGATTCTTCATCTACAACTTCAACTTCAACTGCAAATCCAAATACCACACCTGCTGAATTAGAAAGATATTATGAATTTGATCATTATCGTTTAGTATATGAAGATGAAATGGATAATTTAGATATTTTACAATGGTGGAAATTAAATGAGCGGTCATACTCTGTATTATCTAAAATAACAATTCCAGTCTCAACAGTGGCATCCGAGTCTGCTTTTAGTGCATGTAACAGGGTATTGGACAAAAGAAGATCTAAACTTAAATAATATATTTTGAAAGCTCTCATATGCGTGAAAGATTGGATATTCGCGGATCGAAAGATGTAAGATAAAATTATTGATGATGCTGCTGAAGACTTCAAAAATCTTGCAATTCCTGAAGATTGATTGAAAAACAAATATATAATTTCTGAACAACTAAATTATAGTTAAATAAGTGTCAACCTAGTTGGGATGTACTTAAAATATAAATTATAGTAAAAGTAGGTGACAATCTAGTTGGAATGTACTTATACTATAAATATTTGATAATAGTAATAGAAATGCATTTAGTTGTTATTTGTTTAAGTTAAATTTAATTTTGCAAAGTTATAAATAATTCATGTATGATATAACATTAAATTTGAATTCTATGTAAACATTTCTTGGTATAAATATGAATTTATCATTTTGTTCAATTCTTAGTTTATATTTAACAAAAAAAAAAAATATTTTTTGCTATAAATATGAAAGATTATATATTTTTATAATTTTATTTATACAATCATATGGGTCAAATCGGAACAAATCCCGACCCGTGTGACCCGCATGGGTTCGACCCGTATAGGTCAGCGGGCGGGCCTGAGTTATAGTCCAAAATTGTGGGCCGACCTGGAACCGACCCGGAACCTGTAGCGAACGGGCTTTTTTTCCACGCGAGCCGTTATCGGGCTCATATGTTGGCGGGTTGACCAGGCCCGAACCACCCGGATTGACACCTCTAGAGGAGATCAATTATAATATCTTTCATTAAAAAGAGAAATATACATTTATTTCGTCATAAGATGACGAAATCATCCGTGGTGTAGTGCGCAGGTTCCTAGGTTGATTACACCAAGTCGTATGTTTTTAGAACGCGTGGAGAATGTGGTCCTTTAAATTTTATCTTTGCCTATCTGTTACCAATTGGACACCAATTGCGACACGAAGAGTGGGTTTTGCTCATTGATTAGAGGAAATCTGTCATCCACTTTAAAAAGACTGCAAAGGTCAAGGGTCGACAAGAAGGAAATTTACAAAATAAGAATTTTTATTATATTTATAGAGTATATTTCGTGTTCAGTTAAAAATTAATTTTCATAATATATTAACTTTTTAATCACACGTTCCATTAGCTTTTATTAAAATGTATTAAAAAATCAATTTTTATCTAAACCAAATACGGGCTTACAATTTACTCATTATATTTTTTAATTTTATATTTATTTGTTTGACAACCATTAAAATAATTTTTTTGTTGGAAAATGAGTTTTAAATAGTGATTTTTATTTTTATTTTTTTAGAATATGTGATTAAAAAGTAGCTCCTATTTGACAACCATTAAATAAAATTCATTTTTTCTCAAACTTATTTTGAACCACAAATTCTCACAATAAAATATTTTTCATGTGAATTCAAACTTTTTTTTTCGTACGTTTAGAAAGAGTTTTTGGGAGAAAATATGTTTGAATATTGAATTTTTGGAGAATGTACGTGGTTAAAAATAGCAAAACTTTTTGTTTTCTCAAACTCATTTTTAACCGCACATTCTCACAATAAGATATTTTGCATATAAATTAAAAAAAATACTTTTTAACCACACATTCTCCAAAAATTCACCATTCAAAAACTCATCTTCCTAAATAAAAAAAAAAAAAATAACCCTCTTTTTAGTGGTTGTCAAACATGGGTGTAGAAAAAGAACTGGGTTTACATATGGAATATTTTATTGTGAGAATATATTATTAAAAACAAGTTTGAAAAAAAAATAGTTTTATTTTAATGATTGTCAAATAGGACCTTAATCTACAATATACTAAAAGTGTGGATTGAGGAGAAAGTTTTGAATACTAATTTTACTCTTATATATTTAGCTATATGTCATTTCTATCCTTATATATTTAATAAGTACCATTTAATATAATTTAACTTAATTTGATATCCATTTAAGTGTAATGCTCATTGTTTTATATTGGAGTACTTAGAAATTTTACATTAATAAAGTTAAGTTTAATTACTTAAATTATATTATTTAAATTAAGTTTACTACAAATCCAAGCTCACGCATATAGATACCACTGTTTCATTTGCAACTATTTCTTCCGTTGAAGCAAATTGATGTTTACGAAAAAGCTCATAATTCATGCAATACTGTTGGTTTTTGAACATTACCCCCCCCCCCCCCCCACCCCAAAAAAAAAATTTTTTTTTAAATTTTTTTAAATTATTATTATTATTATTATTATTTTTGTATTTACCAATTTGTATTTGAAAAAACTTTTCATGAAATTCATATTGTGCATTTTTCTTGGAATACTGTTCTCTAAGTGTTAAGGTGCCTGTGTGAGACATTTTATTGTAGGGAAAACAATACTTTAAACTCATTTACATCTTATTAATTGAACGAGAATGCTAAAAGTTTAAATTCTTCTGCTATAAAAATTAAAATGCATTATACATATATGCCTAAGTCTTAACTTCTAATTTTGAAGTTTGAACCAGTAAAATTGTAAGCGTCCAAAAAATAATTGTCGATTAACGACATGTCTCCATAAAGGCATTACCATCTTTTAAGTATTCAACTAATGTACATTAATTTATATTCATTTGGTTTCTTTCTCCACGATAAAGTACCAACTTCTTTCATTTTAATAAATAATGTTTAAAAAAAAAAAAAATTTGGGGGCGCTGCCCCCGAACCCTCATGGACCCCACCTCTTCAACTCTGGGATCCCCTACTTCGACAGGTTGGCTCCACCCCTGTTTGTATATGTTAGATTTGTAGTAAACAATGTCACGTGTCTTTTGTAAGTATTATGCCCTAAATTTAATTGATTTACGTTGTAAACACTTTTATAATGATTAATACATTTTTATTTATGAGAATTGATCTATTATTTAATTGAATTACTATTAAGATAAATTTTATTAATAGAATCCGTAGATTTAAATCTCTGAGTTCGACATTGAATAGCTATAGTGAGTTCATAACTAGTGCGAGGAGGCATATGTCGAGGGAAGAAAGAGATGCTATTCTAAAGGTAGCTTTGGATCCTTTTGTCTCAATCTGGTAACCTATTAATCACAAGGAGTTGTGATAGTGAAAAAAATTTACACATGACCGAATCTTAAATTATTCGTGGTTGTAAATAATAATGAGATATGGATGTCTTTATTACGATTAGACTAGCAAGTATGACATTTCTCACTTCTGAAAAGTCGTTGATCCCACAAACTAAAATGTAATGAATTTAAATGAAAATGTAAATATTTTGTTATAAAAACAAAACATTAGAGACCCGTTGGAGAGATTCCACAATGATAACTATCTGAGTATCACTGGTTAATTTTTAACGTTCGGTAGTAGAATTAGTCATTTGATTTTAGATCATCATAGTATCTTATATGAAAATTTCATACTTTGGTGATGTTAGATATTGCTCTATCAAGAGTCACTAATATGACATCATTTAGGTATGTCAAGAATTATATAAAGGTTGTAAATGACCAATAGATGATTCATCATTCTTAGATAGTAAGAAATTATGGTATGCATTTTGTTCAGTTAAGTTAATAATGAAATTCTTGACCAAAGTGTGCTCGTAAGTTGAATTCGACTTATATTGATTTAAGAGTAACATGAAAGATATGATTAATAGTCGAGATTGACACACTTTTATATCTTGTAATTAATGGAATCATATCGATGGATTAATCATATTGATGAATGAATTATAGTTTTACGGTAAATGAACAACTTTAGTTTTATCATACAACGTGACATTTTTTATCACGTGTTGTCTTGACAGATTGTTAGATGTCGATCTGAGACGATGAATATGAATTAATTAATTAATTTAAGTGAATTAATGATAATTTAAAAGGATATTTTAATTTATCTTATTTTGATTAGATCAAAATAATAATTCACGTCGTTAGATATCGTGATCGGGAACCTAACAAGTCATGCACAAATAGGAGAACTAGAAGAATGATGTTACTAATTAATTAGTTGACAAGTGTTGGACATTTGTACCATTAATTAATGAGCCAAATTAGATTAATTAATTTATGGAACACATTTAATTAATAAATTAATTAAATATTGGACCAGTTATGTTTAATGGACGAACTAAGCCAACTTAAACTTTATTAAGAAGTTATTAGGGTTTGAGAAATCATAACATACATTCATTATCTTGCTAACACAAAAAAATAGAAACCCCGATTCTCTCATTTTTGTTCCCTTGTGTGAATTACCATTAGAAGTTGAACAATTAAGGTGTGAAGATTGTAATTATACGTATTCCAAGATTGTCGAAGAACTCCGCAAAATTAACTAAATATATAAATCTTATCACATTTTCTATTTAAAGACACAAAAAAAAAAAATTCTCAATGAAAATTGAAGTTTTTTAAATTCTGTAGTGATTAAGTAAATTCTCAACAATGGTATCAAAGTCTACTTTGAATTTGTTAAAAATTGTTTTGAAACAGTCAAATGTTGATTGTTATTTGTTTCTTATTTCTACTCTTTAAATAAAAGTTAATTTTTATATTAAAAAATCTATTTCGAAAAAGAAAATTAATTTTGGATCTAAAAAACGGGATTGGAAGAACAAAAGTGCAACGACAAAGTCACCGTCGGTGCTGTGGCAACACTTTGCTGCGCAAGTTGTAGTGGCAACAAACGTCGCAGCACTTTTCTACGGTGTCATCGTCGCTGCACACTAGTGTAAAGCATTACTAGAAAATAACAACACCTCGCGCTATTGTTGGGCGACAAGAAGCCGATGTATGACATTGACGACGCCCCGCCTCATGTGGCAAGAAATGACGTCGATCGTTGTTGGTGCCTCCCAAGAAGGTGAGAAGCAATTAGGGTTTGGGTTTGGATTGACAAAAAAATTGAAGGCCCTGCTGCAATACTACTTCAGGGGGTCATTTTGTAATTTTAAAGAAAAATGACATGTTTTGCAATTTCTTTAATTGGAAGGTTCAGTTCATAAATTTGATTTGAGGTTAAAATGCAATTTCCGAAGGATTTTAAATATTAAATCTTAAAAGGAGTTTTAAAAGTTATTTTCAAAGGGTTTGATTTAAAATCTTGATTTTGACCACAATTTCATTTTGACACAATTAAAATTTTGTTTCAAATTCATGAGTTTTAAAATTATCATTAACATTGGATTTTAACTTAAGTATTAAACTTTGACCATAAGCTGAATTTTATTTTATTTATGAAATTTATCTTAAATTAAAATGTTGATGGAATTGAAATTAGAGTTGTGCTTTTGACATTTAATTAAAATATGATTTTAATTAAAATGTCTCGCTCTAATATTTCTTGAAATTAGAGTTGAGCTCTAATATATATACACCTAAATATTACGTATATCTAACATTGCAGATTTGATCACACAAATGCATTTCCAAATTTCATAGAGATTGATAATTGGAGTCAACTGATTTTAAATCATTTGACAAATGTGAATCATGCATGTTAGACAAAATAACAAAATTTTCTTTTTACTTGAAAAATGAGAAAGAGTTCATCACAATGCAGACCAAAAAACTTCATAGATAAAATTACAGTTGTAATTTCAATAAACAATATTTGTGTGTGTGTGTTGTATTTTTCTTTAGTTATATCATAAAATATAATATAATTTCATTATCACAAAAACATTAAAACAAAAACTCGACATTATATTAAAAGTTTTTGTAATAATATTTATCTCATTAATACGATTTTACATGTATTATAAGTTTTAAACCATTTCTATTTTCAATAGTAAAACTTTAGTTGTCAATTATTTAATATAATATAATATAAATTTTTTAATAATAAGTGTAAATTGTGTATTTATCTATTATCTTAAAGCACATTTTAAAAAAAAGTTACTTAAAAAAATGTCGACCGATTGACACACTTAAAAAATATTGATCCATTTTTTATTTAATTTTTTTTAGAGTTTGACTTTAAACTTTCAAGTGCAATCTTCATTTCTGTGAAAATAATGCTTAGGGTTTGACTCTTCATCTCCATCTCTCTCTTCCACTACACTTGCCGGCGATATCCTTTCCTTTCCTGCTTCACTCGCTTGCGATAACCTTTGTCACTGGACACTCCTGCATGTTAGTTTTTCCTTATTCTTTTCAAATCACGTCCATAAACGCAAGGGCAGATCCAGCACCTGGCCAGCCCCCACGGCAGCCCGTGCTGGATCCACCGGGAGCTTCCAGTGGTTGCCGACCCACTAAGTGGAATTTACAGTGGCGGTCAGTGGAAAAGTGGGAGGAAGATGAAAAATTGCTTTGATGTTTTGGGCCTCTTATTTTTTAAATAAAATGAGGCCCAAATCTCAATTATGAACCCACAATTAGTTGACAATCCAATTGAAAAAATCGATTTCATTTGCAATTTGCAATTTGCAAACCCTCGTTTTTCCCCGCGAGCGAGGCTGCGATTGCGAACCTAGTAAACAGTCGAACACCAACACTGTGACTGCTGTTGCCACTGGCAAGCCTTGACGTTGGCCTCTCCGTCTTCGCTGATCCCCACTATCTCTAGTTCTCCGTCTCTAATTATAATGGTAACCGGTAAGTCCGACATCCTATTTTTATTATTATTTTTTTATTTTTGGTATGTTAGCTTATGAGTTATTAACTTATTAGTTATCATGACTGTGACTCTGTGAGAGAAGAAATTAGAAAAATAATGTGTTAATAATGCGTAGAAAGTGACTAAGTAAGACAATGGAATGTGATTTGTCTATGAGAAAAGAAAATAGAATTGTTAATATTATTTTTGGATTGTATTGAATTATATATATATAAGATTTAGTGCATTTAAATATATATTGAAGAATTTTTAATATTAACGGTCAACGGTCAAGGTTTAGCCCTAGCTGGACTTCGATCCTAAATTCGCCACTGCATAAACGTATGGGATCCCAAAAACAAAATAATAATAATAATAATAATATCACATCAAGTGAGAATCATTTTTTGGACGATTTTAACCCTACCACAATAATACATTTTCGTTTTTCAACATGTAATAAATTATATTTCAAAATTCTTGTCATGTATGAATTTCATGTTATTAGTTCTCAATACATTAACATTCACATTAAGCTAAACTCAATGAATCTTTATCTGCGTGAATTTAGAGTTATTATAGATGAATTTATTTCTATTCATATATTGAAAAAATTTAATGGATGTTTAATTTCAGGTTTTATTAATTAATTTTTACAAAATCTTGTTATGTATGAATTTCGTGTTATTAATTCTCAATTAATTAACATTTACATTAATCTAGACTCAATGAATCTTGACTTGATAAATCTTAATTTATATGAATTTAGAGTTATTATAGATGAATTTATTTCTATTTATGTATCTAGGAATTTTAATGAGGGGTTTAAATTCATGTATTAAAAATTAATACTTAGTTCTAAATGTAGCATAAAAAAGATGCTCATTTGTAGTATTTCATCCCCACAAAAAAATTGAATAATAAAAGTTGAATTTTGAGAGCACAATTTTCTTTTCCTAAATTTTATTTTCTTTAGTTCGTTTGAGACTTCTCATATTCTATTAACAAAATGATATCAAATATTACTTTTCCAGCATTTATAAAAGATATTTTAAAATAACGTACAATGCACGTTCAACTTTGACTAGTAATAAACTAAAAGGGACATACGCCATGCAACATTTTTGAGACGAAAATTCACATAAAATTTATAACCAAATTACTATTAATTATAGACTAATTATAATTAAAAGGGAAAATTACAGTAGCGGTCCCAACCTTTCGACTTTTAGCAGACTTTACCTTAATCTTTACTTTGTACCACCAGATGTTCCAAACCTTTCATTTTGTTGTAGCGCAAGGACAAATGGATAGATTCCGTCCATTTGACCATTAGTTGACTAGAGAAATTGATTTTAACCAAATTTAAAAAGGACAAAATGGTAACTTTGCCATTTTAACATAAAATAATTAAAAAAGAAAAAAGGAAAAACTGTTAATCATCTTCCTCTCCTTCCTCCCACCCCTACCCCTACCCATACATCACACCCTACCCCGCCAAACCCAAACCAAATCAACAATTACAAGTACCCTTGCCACCGCCTTCTTCCCATCCCCCTCCCACATGCTTGATTAGTTTGATTTCAACATTTTATCAAGCCTCTTTGGAGCAAAGATTTGCCGTCAGGTTCTTTGTCGGGTGTCTTTTATTTGATTTCTATTCTTAAAAGAATGGTTATGGTTGGAGCTCAACTTCAACCCAAACAACAGATTCTACTCGAATTAACACAAACAACTCAGGAAAACCAACTGGAATTCAATGACCCAGACTGTAATTCTATTAATTGAACGAAATCACAACTCGATAGAGAAATACAAGCAATTAAGAAGAGAAAATAAGAAGGAGGAGAGGGAGAGAGAAGGCAGAGGAGAATTTAAGAGGCAAAATTCACACTAACAACATCACACCCATTTCTCTCTTCCTTGCTTCGTTATAACAGATAAAAGTCGCATTATTCATCTTGTAAGGTAAAAAAAAATGCGTTCCAATTACAATTAAATCCCTTTGCTCAAACGACACCGTTTCCATTTAATTCAAAACGGCGTTGTCTTGATTCTGATTTGAAATTAGCGGTAGAAGTCCACCTCCCCGGCAGAAGTTCATCTTACCGGTTGCAGCAGCTTGGTTCCTGGTGTTCCTCTTCCCTTTTGTTCCCCACTTCAGCTGATCAGATCTTCCACCATAACATCCCTCCCCCTCATCTTTAACTTGACCCCAAGGTTGAAAGGTTGGAAAAAGAAGTCTGTATATTTTCTGTATCAGCCCATGTTGCCTCATTCGGGTTGGAGCCTTTCCATTGAACTAACCATTGGGTTCCAGCTATTCCTTTTTGATTAACCATTCGCGCAGATAGTACTCGTAGTGGCTGAGTGTGTTCCCCGAAATTCTGGTTCGAAATTGGGAGGTTTGAACAGGAACTTCCCTTTCCCCAATCTTCTTTTTGAGTAAGGAGACATGAAAAACTGGGTGAATGTGGGAAGTAGTAGACAACTCTAGTGTGTAAGCCACTGGGCCAATTTTCTGAATTATCTGGTAAGGGCCATAATACCGTGTAGATAGCTTGTTAAACCTTCTAGCCACTGTTTGTTGAGCATATGGGTGTAATTTCAGATAAACCCAGTCGCCCACCTGAAATTCCCTTTCACTTCTGTTTCGATCGGCATAATGTTTCATTCTAGCTCGAGCTTGAGCCAAATTCTCCCTTAGCAGTTGGTCTAATTTGTGTCTTTCCTGGAGGATTTCTTCTACTGCTTCGATGTTGGTCTACTGATATGGGCCCAAAGCTAACTGATGAGGTTTAAGACCGTATAGTGCCTCAAATGGGGTCATTTTAATGGCTGTGTGTAGGGTGGTATTATACCACCATTCTGCCAAACTGATCCAGTTGCTCCATTATTTAGGCTATTTATAGGCCATACACCAAAGGTACATTTCCAAACACTGATTCAACCTCTCTGTTTGGCCATTGGTTTAGGGATGATATGCTGTACTCAACTGTAGTTTGACCCCCAATTGCTTGAATAAACTCTACCAAAAGTCACTAGTAAATATCATATCCCTGTCAGTTACAATGCTTTGTGGCATTCCATGTAATTTGTGGATGTGATCCAAGAATAACTTGGCAATAGAAGAGGCAGTGAATGGGTAAGCTAAGGTTATGAAGTGTGCATACTTAGTAAACCGGTCCACCACCACCAATATCACATTCTTAGCATTAGAAGTAGGCAATCCTTCGATGAAATCCATGGAGATATGACTCCATGCATATTGTGGTTCTGGTAAGGGTTGTAAAAGGCCTGGGTAAGCCACATGTTCATTCTTACATCTCTGACAAGTATCACATTCTAAGACATCTTGCTTGATTTCTTTGCTCATTCCCGGCCAAAAGAAGTATTGTTTTGCCCTGTGAATGCTAGCCTGAACACCTGAATGTCCACCTTCCTGGAAGGCATGAATGGCTGAAATCAGTTTCTTCCTCACTTCACCTCCAGTCCTGATGTAAATTCTGGATTTATATTTGAGCAAGCCATTCACATACTGGTAATCTGGGTCTGCCTGGCTCTCTAGTAATAGGGTATTAATTTTGTCTTTACCAGTCTCATCTCCTTCATAACTGGTTGTCACTTCTTCTATCCACTGAGGTGTCACAGCAGTAATAGCTAGGCAGCCTAATTCTCTTCTGGATAAGGCATCTCCACTTTATTGTCAATGCCCTTCTTATATTGAATTTCATAACTGAGCCCCAATAATTTCGACAGCCACTTTTGTTGCAATGGGGTGGTGATCCTTTGCTCCGAGAGATATTTAAGGGATTGGTGATCAGTTTTGATGATGAAGTGGTGTCCTTCTAAATAATGTCTCCACTTTCCCACTGCAGTTACTAGTGCTAGTAGCTCTTTTTCATAGATTGACAGGCCCAAATTCCTGCTACAAATGCCTTTGCTCAGGTAAGCGATATGTCTCTTGTTCTGCATTAAGACAGCCCCCTATCCACCATAACAAGCATCGATCTCTATAACAAATGGTATAGAGAAATCAAGCAAGCTAGGACTAGGGTGGTGCTCATAGCGTTCTTCAATTCTTTGAATGCTTCCTCAGCCCTTTCACCCCATTGGAAGTTATCTTTCTTCAGTAAATCAGTTAGGGGTTTGGCAATAACTCCATACCCCTTTACAAACTTCCTGTAATATCCTGTCAGCCCAAGAAATCCCCTGAGTTGCTTGACATTAACTGGTGTGGGCCACTCTTGCATTGCTGTAATTTTAGAAGGGTCAGCCGACACCCCTTCTACAGAAATAATGTGGCCTAAGTATTCTATTTGGAATGCCCAAAGGAGCATTTACTTTCCTTGGCATAGAGTTGATATTGCTTGAGGATTTCCAGTACCATAGTGACATGCTTACAATGGAAATCAAGGTCTGTGCTATACACCAAAATGTCATCAAAGAATACCAAAATGAACTTCCTGAGATGTTCTTTAAATACCTCATTCATCAAGCATTGGAAAGTGGCTGGGGCGTTTGTCAATCCGAATGTCATTACTCTGAACTCATATAGACCCTCATAAGTCTTAAATGCTGTTTTGTGGACATCCTCAGTAGCCACTCTAATCTGATGGTAGCCAACCCTCAAGTCAATCTTTGTGAACCACTTGGCTCCCTCCAACTCATCCAGTAATTCATCTATGAGTGGCATAGGATATTTGTCTTTAATTGTGAGGTTATTAAGTTGTCTATAGTCTACACAAAATCGCCATGTACCATCTTTCTTTTTTACCAACAGTACATGTGAAGCATAAGGGCTATTACTTGGTTGTATGATACCATTTTCCTTCATTTCCCTGACCATCTTCTCTATTTCCGTCTTCTGTATATAAGGGCATCTGTAGGGCCTCATCTTGAATGGTTGTGCCCCTTCCTTTAGAGGAATGTGATGGTCGTTAAATCTGGGTGGGGGTAACCCTTTTGGTTCCATGAACACCATAGGGAATTGCTTCAACACAGCATCCAGTTCTGATGGGGTGGCTTCTTGTTTCTCCTCTGTAATGGCTGTAATCTGTGCCATTATCCCATAAGTTTGATTCTTACTCCATCCCTTCCCTTCATGTATGTTTAACACTTAGAATCCTTCCTTATTAGTTTCATCATGCAGTTCCCATTTGACTCCTCCATAGTTAAGAGTAATACTACCTTTAACAAAATCAAATAACACTAGGCTAAATTGACTTAGCCAGTCCACTCCTAGTACCATGTCACTTCCTCCTAACTTGAGAACCATCAGCCAATATTGGAATTCCAAGTCCTTCATCTTCCAAGACAATGGGTTGCAAATAGCTTTGCTGATCAGTTTGCCTCCTCCTGCTACAGTTACTGAGGCAGGCTTAGCTGTTTCAATGTTGCAATTGATGCTACCAACCAATTGCTCATCAATGAAGCTATGGGTGCTACTACTATCTATTAGGATTGACACCTTTTTTCCTTTAATCAGCCCTGGTAATCTGATGGTCTTACCCCTGTTATTGTCCATCAATGCACAGAGTGAAATCTCCATCAATTCATCAATTCCACCTCTACCACCCTGCTCTTCTTCATTTCCAGGTGGTTCTTCTACCACTTCTTCTTTCTCCTCATCGACCAGGATGAAATTAAGCATTCTATTCTTGCAAATATGATCTCTAGTGTACTTCTTGTCACACTTGTAGCATAATCCCAATTCTCTTTTGGTCTGAAAATCAGAGGGGGTAATGGCTTTGAATCTAATGGGGTTGATGGGGTTTCTTTGTTCAGAGTAGGTGGTGGGTTTAGGCGTAGGTTCAGTCGGTTTAATAGTTGGATTGGTCCATTTAAGGGTGGGGTAAGGTTTGTACGTTTTAGAATTTCTGCTAAGGGCTGTGATGGTATTCTCCTGTAAAATGGCAATTTCGAATGCTTTTGCTAGTGTTTTGGGTTGTATGATTTTAACCATTGATTTGATCTCTTCTTTTAGGCCACTAGTAAAGATAGAGATATAGTAGGATTCTGGTAAGTGTGGTAAGGAAATAATCACCTGAGATTTTAATTCCTCAAACTGTTTCTGGTATTCGAATATAGACCCCTTTTGCCTTAGTTTACTGAAGACTTCTATCACCTCTTCTGCTGTATTTTCAGCAAACCTCCTGCAGACTTCTCTAGAGAACAGGTCCCAATCCGCGTGTGGGTGACTGGATATGAATCCATGGAACCATATACCATCCTTCTCCTTAAGATACATCTCTGCAATTGCCACTCTCATCTTATCTTCGATTTGATGAATTTGAAAGTATTTCTTCGCTTTTCGCAACCATTCTCTGGGACATTCTCCTCCAAAATAGGGGAAGTCTATTTTGGGTAATTTAGAGAACATTTTGAATTCCCTACTTTCACCGGAACTCCCTGTGGGAAACTCGTTACCATGAATATTATCACCACTATTTTGAGAAGGAACTGCATTTCCTTCGATTTGTTTCTCATTACGATTTGATTTACTCATGTTCATCTGAGCCAATATTGCCACAATAGATTTATATTTCTAATTCATTTCACCCATCATCTGCTCCACTCTATCCTGTTTGGTGTTCATTACTTTCAGCACCTTATCTGTGGATTTGTATGCTACTCCTAGATCTGTGACCTCCTTGTCCAATCGCTTCAAATGATCCTCATTTGATTTACTTCAAGTTTCAGCCATCCCAGTCACCGTAGCTGCTCTGATACCAAATGTTATGGTTGTAGCTCAACTTCAACCCAAACAATAGATTTTACTTGAATTAACACAAACAACTCAGGAAAACCAGCTGGAATTCAATGACCCAGACTGTAATTCTATTAATTGAACGAAATCACAACTCGATAGAGAAATACAAGCAATTAAGAAGAGAAAATAAGAAAGAGGAGAGGGAGAGAGAAGACACAGGAGAATTTAAGAGGGAAAATTCACACTAACGACATCATACCCATTTCTCTCTTCTTCACTTCGTTATAACACATAAAAGTCGCATTATTCATCTTGTAAGGTAAAAAAAAGGTGTTCCAATTACAATTAAATCCCTTTGCTCAAACGACACCATTTCCATTTAATTCAAAACGGCGTAATCTTAATTCTGATTTGAAATTGGGGGTAGAAGTCTACCTCCCCGGCAGAAGTTCATCTTACGGTTGCAGCAGCTTGGTTCCTGGTGTTCCTCTTCCCTTTTGTTCCCCACTTCAGCTGATCAGCTCTTCCACCATAATAAGAATCTTCTCTTAGTTTGTTTCAATATATTTCTCCATCTAGGTTTTTTGTGGGTAGCTGAAATTTTTTAAAGGAAGTGGTAGGGAATTGAAGAAAGCTGGAATCTTGGGAAGTTTTTGATTCGTCCTTTGATGTGGGTGTTCAATTCTTGGTCTTTTATCATACAGATTTGAGGTAATTAGACTGATAAGATACAATTTTTTACTGAGCATGGAGGGTTGACAGTATGGAAGGTGTTAGATTCACATGAAAATAGCAAGAATCCAGAAGGGGTTTCAATTTGATGTTGTTAGATTGATATGAACATATCAAGAATCAGAAAGGATTTCAATTGGATATTGTTTGAAGTTACTTTCCTGGTTAATTTCTTTGTTAGATGAGTTATTCCATCACTTTTCGGTTGCTTCTATATGTGAAGCACTGTAAAAGGGATATGCATGTCAATAACTCCAATGGGTACCCTCAATCAGCAATGGTAGCAAGATTTTATCAAACTCAACAATTACGGCAACACCAAGCTTGAACGGTGGACCTTTCGCATCGGAAGGTGGTGGCAAACGCGGCGGAGGTGGAGAGGACGACGTTGATTTGGTTTGGGTTTGGCGAGATCGGGTGTGATATAGAGTTGGGGGGAGGGAGATGATGAACAATTTTTCTTTTTTTCTTTTTTAATTCTTTATGTTAAATAGGAAAGTTACCATTTTGTCCTTTTTAAATTTTGTTAAAATCAACTTCTCTAGTCAACTAACGATCGCTACAACAAAATGAAAGATTTGGGCTTTCGTGGTACAAACTAAAGGTTAAGGTAAAGTCTGCTAAAAGTCGAAAGGTTTGGGACTGCTGCTGCAATTTTTCCTAATTAAAAGTATTAATTTATGGGAAAATTACATAAATCGGGTGTTTAAAGATTGAAATTCAAAAATCAGGGATCAAGTTTCATTATTCAAAAATCAGGTATGAATATAATTATCTACATCCAATTCAATTTCAAACCCTAGCCATTTCCCTTCGTCATTTTCTTTCTACCTCCTCTCTTCTCTCTCTCTCTAAACGCCGCACTTCTCTTTTCCCATCTTCTCTCATTCTCTTCATGACTGCAGTGGCAACTCTCACGGTGCATCATCGCCGCTATTGCCGGTGGGTAGTAGAGGTAGTCGTCGTCGCCCATCGCCGTGTGGGGACTGTAGTGCCAACAACCATTTGGAGAGATAGAGGTGAGAAGCAAGAGTTTCACAGAGAGAAAGGAGGGGGACGCTGTATTCCGACGTCGCCCGCACAACGGTACAGATTTGCTACGCTCACCAGACTATCTAACCTATTTGCCTATTGGTGTGTACGTAGTGGCGGAGTAGAGTTGTGGTGGTGGTGGTGGCGTCGCAACGGGTGGGGGTGTGGTGGCGGTGACGATGACGGGGTTTTTTGTTTGGTGGTGATTGTGGTATGACGTGACTTTTTTTTGTTGGGAGGTGATGTGGGTGTAGTGGTGGCGACGACATGGTGCAGATGTGGTGTGTGGTGGGTTCGAATCCGATTGGTGGTAGTGGTGATAGTGTGTGGTTGGATGCGATGATGGTGGGTTTGTTGGTGGCTGTGGTGGTGATGGCGTCGACGGGGTGAGGGTAGTCAAAAGTGGCTGAAGTGGTAGTGCCAGTAGTATGTGACCAAGTATTTGATTATCTGTGACCAAGTATTTAACTGTGATCTAAAAATTTGACAATATGTGACCAACAAATTTGAAAATATGTGACCAATGAAATTAATTGTGACCTATGATTTTTTGAATTTGTGACCTCGAAATCATCAATGACTAATTAATTTGATAATATGTGACCAATAAATAAATTGTGACATATAATTATGTATATGTGACCATTAATTGTATAATTGTGACATAATTAATAAATATTTTTAATTAATTACCTTATGATTTTTTGAATTTTTGAATTGGTGTAAACCATACACCTGAAATATAAAATTTTCCTTTAATTTATTTTCTTTATTTTGGGGCTTATTGGGCCTAATTTCCTCTAGTTAGATTAGAATTGATAACCTTGGATTTGATTTGTTTTTTCATAAAAAAATGTGTCACTTGCCAAATTCTCGAAATTGGATGGAGACTTTAACCACAAGCACTCGTACCATATTAATGAGGGAAAAATCATATATTACCTTACAAGTACAAAATATTTCATTTTATATTGCTATACTAATTTATAAACGTAAATTACTGCATAATCCAATAAAAATACCAGAATTACTGTAACAAAAACTTTCCTTATTTTCATTTATAACTGGAATGTTGAACCACAATTAAAAACGGGTGTAATTAATTGAATACACTAAATGTATGGGAATTCAAATTCAAATCGAGCTTGTATGATAGGATAATATCAACCATGGTTGTATGGAGAATTATTTTCCGCGTCTCAGATAAATTTGGCTTCCGGGAGATTTTCAAGCTTGGTAATATACACATCTACAGTATTACCTTGATCATATCGACCGTTGATTTTTTTTTTCGGAATTTTTAAATTGAAATTTTATAGGTAATATGTTCGACTTCCTTCTTCACTATATTATAAATATCATGTGTGATGGGTTAATTTCACAAATGGTCACTGAAGTTACCTAAAAATTTCAAAACGGTCACTGAAGTTTCAAAGTTTCAGAAACGGTCATTGAAGTTTGAAATTTCTTTCAAAACGGTCACTGAATTTTCAGATTTTTTAGCCAAGTTTGAGGCAATTTTTCGGCAACTTCCGACCACCAAAACCACCGATTTCGGATATCGTTGGAAAGCCCACGATGTCCTCTTGAATTACCACCAAAAATCTTCCTAAAATTCCAAGTGAATCGGCAGGAATAAACCCACGAAGTCGGCAATCGAAAATTGTGAAAATTTGCCCAGATTTTCAGATTTTTTGGGCAAGTTTGAGGCAATTTTTCAGCAACTTCCGACTACCAACACTGTCGATTTCGGATACCGTTGGAAAGCCCACAATGTCCTCTTCAATTACCACAAAAAATCTCCTCAAAACTTCAAGTGATTTGGCCGGAATAAACCCACGAAGTCAGCTACCCAAACTGGGCAAAAAAGTCCGAAAATCTGCCCAGTTTGGGTAGCTGACTTCGTGGGTTTATTCCGGTCGAATCACTTGGAGTTTTTGGGAGATTTTTGGTGGTAATTGAAGAGGACATCGTGTGCTTTCCAACGGTATCCGAAATCGACAGTTTTGGTGGTCGAAAGTTGCCGAAACATTGCCTCAAACTTGCCCAAAAAATCTGAAAATTTGGGCAGATTTTTATAATTTTCGGTTGCCGACTTCGTGGGTTTATTCCGGCCGAATCACTTGGAGTTTTGGGAAGATTTTTGGTGGTAATTGAAGAGGACATCGTGGGCTTTCCAACGGTATTCGAAATCGACGGTTTTGGTGGTCGGAAGTTGCCGAAAAATTGTCTCAAACTTCGCCAAAAAATCTGAAAATTAAGTGACCGTTTTGAAAGAAATTTCAAATTTCAGTGACCGTTTTTGAAACTTTGAAACTTCAGTGACCGTTTTGAAATTTTCAGGTAATTTCAGTGACCATTTGTGAAATTAACCCCATGTGTGATGTATATAGTCTAACATTGATGATTTTGAAACCCAATTGGGTTGTGATTTTGAACATTTCTTAATTCTGACTAGTAAAAAAATGTAATTAGCACATGCAATTGTATGTTCCATTTTTTTATTCATGAGAACATGTGCTTCATATACATCTAAAGAAAAGATTTTGATCTGGATAAAAAATTTCTATTATTTAAAGTTTAAACTTTTCATTATAATTGTTTGCCAATACAATATGATCAATTCACCAGATGTTGTGTAAAATCACTTTTTGGCTTCCTAATAAAATTGGTATTCTTATGATTATTGAAAAGAATATCATCTAGATTATTGTTACGAATTATCATGTGATTGTAGCTGTTTCAAGAAGATACAATTATCTGTGACTAACTCGTTTATGAGGAATAACTCTGTGTCATATTTTTCCGGGATAATATATACATTCCATATCATAAATGTGCTACAACTTTTAATTTACTCTTTTTGGATGCAGACACGATGAAGAGATTTTCAGATAGGAAATATGGAGAAAATAAGAATGAGATATGACGAAAAACTGTTCTTGAAATGGAAGATGATTTCTTGGATCTGAGTATTGAGGTTTTGTTAATCTTTACGGTAAAGAAGTATAAGTAAATTGGGAATTATTGACATGATTGGGGTGGGGTGATTTTAGCATTCAATCTGATTGGTAAGATGAGTGAAAATATTTGTTGATTATCATTTTTACTCTATATATTGTAGGACTCTTGGAATAAAAAAAGTTGCAATGTAAAAGATGAATATTTATCTAATTTATTGTATTTGGGTGTAATTTCCACCGTTAATAATGTCATCTAAAAGTTTGATCATTTGGAAATGAGCCATTGTTTATTTAAATTTAGTATTTAATATTATATTTAACATTTAGTGAAAATCGCAGCAATGGTTCTAATCTTTTCAATTTTTGTAAATTTTATTATAACCTTCAATTTGTACTAGTAAAAATTCATAACCTTTCAAAAATATGCAGTTGGGTCCAAATGGATGGAACTGTTAATTGACTAAGAAAAATGAAATTTGACTAATTTTAAAAGTTTAAAATTGTGACTTTGCCATTTTATAATTAAATTAAAAAAATTAAACTATTCTTCCCCATCCCTCACATCAAACTTAGGGATGTCAATGTCGCTTGAGCCTAGCCGGGCCGGGCCGAGCCCCATTTTGGGGCATTTGGCTTGTCGTTGGCCCATGTATTAAAAAAAAAGGTTAAAAATAATAATAAGAATTAATTTTAGTTGCCTACAAACGCAAGTAGCAATCACGAAAAAAATAAAAATAAAAAAAGAGCCGGCTCACCTCGTAAAGGCTCGAGCCTAATTTTTTTAGTCGAGTAAAAGCTCAATTCGAATCGGGTAAAAAAAAGCTCGAACCATTTTTACTTGAGCCGAGTCCGAGATTCGAGTTTCGATTTGTGGCTCGATCGTTGACACCCCTACATCAAATCCCACCCCAAACCAGTTGCAACCACAACTTTGCCGCCTACCGTCGTCGATGACCATCGTTGGCTGAGCAAAAACACCGAAAACCCAAAATCATAAACTAGCGCACTGTAAACCAAAACTCATACTTGAAAACTCCTTTGAATTGTCGAAACCAAAAATTTCGAGTTTTCTCTGGCCAATTGTTCACAATCTCGTCCGGATTTCTTCTGGCCAGTTGTTCTCAATCCTATTTTCATCAGGGGTGGACCCAGGAAGGAAGTTCAGTGGGGGCGAAACCAAAAAAATCTGGAAACCTAAAAAACCTAGACAAAAAAAACTAAAAAATCTAAAAATTTGAAGAAAAATCCGAAAATATGAAAATTGAGTGGGGCCGGCGGCCCCCCCGGGCCTCATGTAGGTCCGCCACTGATTTTCATAGAGGATGTTTGATAAAAGTTATAAGAACTAATTGAACAATATGAGAAGCTTTGTTCGTGAGATTGCGTTAGAGAATATCTGAGCTTCCAACGTTCTTGAATTTGGGCTTCCAATGTCCACCGAATGGGTCTGAAAATTAGGACTTATTGCACCACAATTAGTGACTCATTGCTTCATCGTGATAATGTATTTGATTTTGGTTTGTTCAACTTTGACCTCCATTTTTCATTTGAGTGAAGGTTTTGGTGGCGACGGCCGGCGGTGGCAGAGCTGCTATTGTCTTGGGTTTGGTTTTGGGGTTGGCGGTGGGTGGGGTGGATTGGAGATGATGACCTTTAGAAAACGTTAGGGATCTTAGCTGCAGTTTTCCCTAATATTTATTCTATAGAAAAAAAAAAAAAAAGATAGAGAATTAAGCCACAAAATCTCACAAGAAAAAAGAAATACACTAAGGTGAATGGAGAAAATAGCAAATCAAAGTCAAAATTAAGCCTCATAATTTAACAAGCAAAAAATTACACTAGGCATGAATAGAAAAATTACAAAATAAAGTTTACATGTCAATATAAGAAGAGTTGCATTGAATAACTTGTGTAAGCACAGGTGGTTCGCAAATGTAAAAATAAGTAAACACGATATGAAAATCATTGAAGATTGAAGATTAAATCATCTACTTAGTTTTAGCAACTTATTTTTGATAGCTCAAGAATAGCTAACCAAAAGGTGGGTGAATTGATTTTTAATTTTTTTTCGAAAAATTAATATAAAATCAAGTATGTAATAACTAAATAGATTAATTCAAATAATAAATAGGAATATGAAAACAATGAGTAAAGAGGGATAAATAATGCAAACGATATAATGATTTTTTTCGGCACGAGCAAGACCAATTTCACTATGTTTATTGACTTGTTGGGCAATCCAACCCTTAACAAAGCTTACAGTTACTTACAAATAAAGAGCAACAATCCTTATACAACGTTGAGATTTACGGGATTTCAACACAACCCACAAGTTTAAAGAAAATTGATTTTACAAATTAAAATTTCTCTCTTAATAAATGATATGATCATAATTAAGTACCAAGAGAGAAATATGCTAACACTTTAATAAATAGCAATGAATGAAGCTCAAGTGTTAGGTATGAAAAACGTTGATGTGTAGAATGATTTTCAAAAGTTAATTTGAGCAAAAGCTTCTTAAAACTAAAATGATTTGATAATAATAAATGATATGATAAATTCATACATATTTGCTCAAAAGAATCTCACTTGAATTCTCTTAAGTTGTTATAATGAATGACAAGTGAGTTGATATTTATAACAGTTGAAATTATGAAATTTTTTGCCCAATCGGACGATCATCCGAACGTCCGGAACAATACTGGACAACTGAACAATCGTTACTTCATATGGAGGTGAACCGGACGTCCGGTTCACCATCCAGACTTTCGGATGGACAGAAAACCGATGGTTTGTCCGTTTGATTTTTTGACGCAAGGTAAGCTTTTGCATAACGTTTTTACTAGATTTTTCAAGGTAAGTGATGCTAGTAGGATTGAAAATTAAATTGAAATTCTTACATTTGAAAAATAATTTTCGTACAAACATTTTACAAAATAAGTTTTTATCGTGCATAAAAATTCGTCACTTGAGTTTTCAATGAGTCATTGCTAAATATTAAAGTATTTTACCTTTACAAGTGAGTTCAAACATATAGTTCTAATATTTTCGATTGATTTGACGCACAATTTGTCGCCCAATTTTGAATTTTGCGCAAGTGCTCGATTTGTCTCCGATTGTTTTGACGCGAATACTCGATTTGTCTTCGATTGTCTTGGCGCGAGTACTCGATTGAGAATGCTCAATTTACATCTTAAGCTTTCTTGATCGTCACCTTCATGTCCTTTGGTAGCAATTGTTTTTTCTTCAATTTGATCAAGTTTGCAACATGTAATAATGAAGACTCGAATACAAATGTTAGAGATAAAAAGTACTTTATTTGTTACAATCAAAACATAAGATCGACCATAGGTCAACAATTTTTACCTTTTTTATTATGACAAACAAACAATAATTTGCAATAAGAAAGATACTTTATCTCATATGATTCGTACATTGCTATACCATTTCCCCTATTTTTTATAGATCATGCATTCATATGATATTGTTTCCATTTTCTTATACAAGTCAATCATGCATAACATATGTTTTCCCCCCTTTTGACATAAGCAAAAAGAATACGAAGTGGGGAATTAAAACAACCATAGGCAAAAAGAATGATTCATAAAATTGAAATCACAGTGAAATATTCATCATGAAGCAAACCAAATCATAGAGAAGTATTAATCATGAAGTAAAAAGAAATATCCATCGTAAAGCAAATAAGGTAATATCTATCATGAAAAAAATAACGACTACAGCTCTGGAGGAGGCAGATGAGGAAAGTGTGCGTAGAAGGAGAGAATTAGGGAGAGAAAAGTGGAAGAAAATGGAAGAGAAAATGGCATGTTCGCGATTTTAAAATTAATTTTACGTAGAACCAGACGTCCAATTCTGCTATCCGACGGTCCAATAATCCGGACGTCTGGATCCCCCCTCCCTCCCTTAAATAATTAAAAATACTAAATTATGTAAATATGGTGCACATGAAATAATGAGATGAAAACATGTAAGCACATGTAGTTACGAACTTAATCATGAACTCCAAATTCATCAATAATGCATAAACCTCTTTTGATATGTGAGAATCGATCAAGAGTTAGAGGTTTTGAGAAGATATCGGCTAATTGATTTTTCGTTTTTACAAATTCTAACACATTATCACCCTTTTGAGCATTGTCTCTTAGGAAATTATGTCTAATTTCAATGTGCTTTGTCCTAGAATGCAAAATAGGATTTCTACACAAGTTTATGGCACTAGTGTTATCACACATGATGAATATATGATCAAAAGATATGTGATAATCACTAAAATTTTGTTTCATCCATAGAACTTGTGCACAACAATTGGCGGTTCTCGATAGTCCAAAAAGATCAGTGGGGAGTAATTGAAGTGGTTTTGTAATAGATGGGTGTAATTTGAGGTTGAACGCACTTTTTACTTATTTACCAAATTGACATGCATCGCAACTTTTGTCTTTTTCAAACTTCAAATTTGACAAACCTTTAACAAATAATTTCTATAAATTATGAAAGTAGGTCTATACTAACATGACCTATATGCCATTTATTATATTTTCAATTTGATAAATACTTTTCCCCTCATTCAAACATAGTGTTTATGACATAAATATCCTTATTTTGGCTTCCTAGAAACATCACATTCTTTTGATATAGTATCCTCAATAAAGCACTTGGAAGAATAAAATTTGATATGGTAACATTCATCACACAATTGACTAAAACTAAATAAATTACGTTTAAGGTTATCTACTAAGGGAACATTATCAATAAAGGGAGATGAATAATTATCAATAATTTCAATGTCAATGATTTTTCCTTTAACATTATCTCCAAAAGTATCATGACCACCATCCTTTATTTTGAAATTTGACAATAAAGCTTGATTTTCGGTCATGTGCTTTGAGCATCCACCATCCAAAGTCCTTTGCTCTTTATTTTATTTGCTACCTACAAAAAATAATTCAGTTTTTGGTATTTGGTACCCGTACAACCTTTGATCCTTGACGGTTAGTATTAGTAGACTTTTGAATCCACTTGTAGTTGTTTTCAAAATATAATTTCTTTTTAATAGAACAATAAAAAGTTACATGTCAAGTTTTATTGCAAAAAATAAATATGACATTTGAAACGGAGGAAGTAGATGCTTTAACAAAGAAATTTTCAAAAGATTTTTGTTTTAAAAATGGTTTGTATCCAATTCTCCCTTTATCAAAAACATATTTTTGTTCATAAAGTACTAAATCAAAATCTTTCCTGCTTTGAGTAAATTTGTGAACAATTTGAGTCAAATCTAAATATTTTCTTGTAAAGAGGATTTTTCCTTAATTAAAGAATTGTAATCGGGTTTTCCTTTTTCACAATCATTTTGAATTTTCAAAAGTTTCTTTACCTTATTTTTCAATAAAGAATTCTTCTTTTTAATGATCGAATGATCTAAATCAAGTTTTTCAAAATTTTCAAGAATTTCATCATAAGAGATAGATAATTCATCATATGAACAATTTGCATTTGAATTGACCACATCATTAATAGCTATGAAACACATGTTGACAGTTTTCTCTCGAGTCCCATCTTCTTCATGGTCATCATTATCATTCTCATCACATATTGATAGAAGTACTTTCTTTTTGATAAATCTATTCTTCTCTTTGCCATTTTTTTCTTCCTTTTGGAATCGACGATTATTGTGAAAACTTTTTTATTTCTTAACAAGAAGAGCTAGGTCATCAAGTTCTTCATCGTTCATATTTTCGTTTGAAGTGTCTTCATCAACTACAGATTTTAAAGCAATTTGACGCATTTTCTCTTCTTTGCTTTCCATTGTTTTCTCCTTTATCTCGGTGTGATTTAGCTCATGTGTCATCAATGTTCCATAGAATTATTCCAATAGATATGTGTTGATATCTTTGGTGTTTTCTATCAACACTCCCAATGAACTCTATTCTTCCGAGAGTGACCTAAGCATTTTACTCACAAGTTCACCATTAGTGAGTTTTCGATCAAAGCCTTTGAGGTCATTAATAATATCGGTAAAATAAGTTATCATGTCAACAATTGGTTCATTCTCTTTCATAAAGAAATTTTCAAAATCTTTAACTAAGGGATTTATCTTAGTTTCTTTCAATTTGGTAGTTCCAATATGAGTAATTTCTAATACATGTCAAATATCATAAATGGAATCACATGTACTAATACGATAAATTCATTTCTATATAAAACATAATAAAATATATTTTTGGCTCTAGCAATTAAATATAATTTTTGTTTATCTACTTCATTATATTCCTCTCTAGATTTAGAAATAATTTGATCTGATTTACCATCCTCTTTAATTATATTTTGAGGAATATAGGGACCAAATTTAATATCTTCCCAAATATAATCTATTGATTGAATAAATATCGTCATTCTAGTTTTCCAATAGTTATAATGAGTACAATCTAAGAAAGGAGGACGATTTGTAAAATGTCCATCAAGATTTGAAAAAATGGGCGTAGCCATTTCTCAATATTCTAGAATTTTAATTTTAAAATGAGCATATTGCTCTAATACCAATTGATTGCCCAAGAATAGCTAACCAAGAGGGGGTGAATTGGTTTTTAAAACTTTTTCGAAAAATTAATCTAAAATTAAGTACGTAATAATTAGATAGACTAATTCAAATAATAAGCATGAATATGAAATCAATGAGTAAAGAGGGATAGAGAATGTAAACGATATAACTATGGAGGTTCGATCCAATGCAATGATCGACATCATCCGTTACCAAGCTCTTCAGTACGAACAATGCCAATTTCACTTTGTTGATTGACTTGTGGTGCAATCCAACCATTTACAAAGCTTTCAGTAACTTACAAACAAGGAACACCGATCCTTAGACAACGTTGAGTTTTACGAGACTTCAACACGACCCACAAGTTTAAAGAAAATTGATTTTACAAATTGAGATTTTTCTATTAATAAATGATATAATCACAATTAAGTATAAAGAAACAAATATACTAACATTTTAATAAATAGCAATGAATGAAGTTCAAGTGTTAGGTATGAAAATTTTGATGTGTAGAATGATTTTCAAAAGTTAATTTGATAAAAAAAATCTCAAAACTAAAATGATTTGATAATAATAAATGATTTGAGAAATTAATACAATTTTACTTAAAAGAATCACACTTAAATGCTCTTAAGTTGTTATAATGAATGACAAATGAGTTGGTATTTATAGCAGTTGAAAACATGAAATTCTCTATCAAACAGGACGTCTAGAACAGGATTAAACGACTGAATAGCCGTTACTTCTTTAGAAATTAGAACGGTCAAAAATTCGATCGTTAGAGGTGAATCGGACATCCAAATGGACAGAAAACCGCCTGGTTTGTCCGGTTGATTTTCTGACACAAAGTAGGCTTTTGCATGACATTTTTACTAGTTTTTTCAATGTAAATGATGCTAGTAGGATTGAAAATTCAGTTGAAATTCTTAGATTCAAAAAATAACTTTTGTGTAAACGTTTTACGAAATAAGTTTTTATCGTGTATAAAAATTCGTCACTTGAGCTTTCAATGAGTCATTGCTAAGGATTAAAGTATTTTATCTTTACAAGTGAGTTCAAACATATAGTTCTAATATCTTCGATTGATTTAGCGTGAGTGCACGATTTGTTACTTGATTTTGAATTTGGCTCGAGTGCTCATTGAGAATGCTCAATTTCCATCTTGAGGTTTCTTGATCGTCACATTCACGTCCTTTGGTAGCAATTGTTTTGTCTCCCATTTGATCAAATTCGCAACATGTAACAATGAAGACTCGAATACAAATGTTAGAGATAAAAATAATTTGTTTGTTATAATCAAAACATAAGATCGACTATATGTTAACAGTTTTTGATTTGTTATCTTTTTATTACTCAATAATGTTATACATAGCAGTTTTAGGACTTCGTTTTAGCAATTGATATTTAGGAGTTGCAGTTTCAACGACTTTGATCTTTAGGAGTTTGTTATTCTCTTGTTGTATATATATACTTATTTTGATCAATGAAAAAATTAACTTGAGTTCACTAATTTAAATACATGACCCATGGGGCCCATCATCTACTACCACTCAATGTGGCAATAGATATTTTTTTATCATCGACTTTTCAAAAAAAGTTTGGATTTATCTTTTGAAAAAAAAAAGTACTTTTGAAAAGTTTAAAAATTGAAGAGTCTTAATTGAAAATCAAATAGATAAAAAGATCAAAGTTTTAAGAACAGACAATGGGCTAAAATTTTGTAATTTTGAATTTGATCAACTTTGTAAAGATGATGGGATCATTAGACATAAAATTGTTCTTTATATTTCTCAGCAAAATGGAGTTGCTAAAAGAATGAATAGGACTATTTTGGACAATGTTAGATGTATGATGATTAGTTCAAGAGTTCCTAAAGTCATTTAGGGTGAGGCTGTTATGACAACATTGTATATAGTGAATAAGACTTCTTCCAGTGCTTTAGATGGTAAGACAATTGAAGAGGTATGGTTACGAAAATTATCTAATTATACTATTTTAAGAAATTTTGGGTGTGCTTAGTGGTGGCAATCGAGCCGAGCCGCTTCGTCGATTCGGCTCGTTGTGGACGAGCCACGATCTCGGCTCGTGCTCGTGTGGGTAAGGGTCGAGCTGGCTCGGCTCAGCCCATTGCCACCCCTAAGTGTGCTGCATATTCTCACCAAAGTCTAGGTAAGTTGGAGCCTAGATCTTAGAAATGTGTTTTCATGGGGTATCCTAAAGGAGTTAAATGATACAGACTTTGAGTTAGAGATAAGAAAGGCTTTAAAATGATAATCGGTAGGAATGTGACTTTTAATGAATCTGATATGCCATGTTTGAGTAAGAAAGTCTCTAGTGATGTTCCTAAAAGTGAAAAGGATGATGAGACTAGGATGAAGGTGAAATTAGGTTACCCTTTTAAACTTGTTGACGAGGAACAAGTTGAGAATGAGGCTGGTGATGAGAGTGATAGTGTTATTGGTTCACATGAACCTATTGAAGGTAGTGAACATGACTTAGTAAATGAATTAGTTGATCCTTTGAGTGATTATCAACTTGCCCGGGATATAATTAGGAGGGAGATAAGGGAACCCGTTAGGATGAGTGATTATCAATCATTTGCTGTTTTGTCATATCAGGATTTACATTTTAAGGAGCTTAAATATTATGAAGAGGCTTTAAGTTGTCAACGATTAGATGCATGACTAGGTGCTATGGAAGAAGAAATGAAGTCCCTAGTCTTAAACCTAAGAATAAGTTTTTAGTAGACTTTAAGTGGGTTTATAGCATTAAGGAGGGAAATTCTTCTAAATAGCCTCTTAGGTTTAAAGCTAGACTAGTTGCAAAGGGATTTACACAAAAACTTGATATTGATTACAATGAAATTCTCTCTCCTATTATTATATACACTACTATAAGAGTCATACTTACTTTGGTTGCTCAATATGATTTAGAACTTGAACAAATGGATGTTAGAACTAGCTTCTTGCATGATAATTTAGATGAAACGATTTATATGGTTCAACCACAAGGTTTCATTGATTCTAAAAGACCTAATCATGTTTGTCTTGTAAATAGGTTTTTGTATGGTTTGAAATAATCACCTAGGTAATTGTATAAAAGATTTGACAATTTTGTTTCACCTATTGATTTTATACGAAGTGCCTTCGATCATTATCTTTATTTTAAGAGAAATGGTAGTAATAATTTGATTGTTTATCTTCTTTTGTATGTTGATGATATGTTGTTGATTGGACATAAAATGAGTAATATAAATGATATTAAAAAGACTTTAAGTACTGAATTTGAAATGAAAAACTTAGGACATGATAGAAGAATTTTAGGAATGGATATTAAAAAGAATAGATCACAATAATCTATTCTTTTAACACAATCCGATTATGTGAAAAAAGGTGTTTTCCAAGTTTGCTATGCATGATTCTAAACCTGTTACTTTGCCTCTTGTTTGTCATTTTAAATTGAGTAAAGAACAATGTCCACATGAAGAATCTGATATCAAATATATGTAAAAAGTGTCTTATGCTAATACTGTTGGATTTGTTATGTATACAATGGTATGTACTAGACCTGATGTTGCACATGCTATTAGCATTTTGAGTAGGTTTATGGCAAACTCAGGTCTTGAATATTGGACTGCTTTAAAATGACTTTTAAGATACTTAAAAATTTCTGTAGGTTTAGATTTGCATTTTAAATTTTGTAAAGATGGAGTTGTGTTAAGAGGGTATGTGGATTCTGATTATACTAGTAATAAGGATAATAGAAAATCAACAATTGCATATGTGTTCACTTTGTGTAATACTCGCATAAGTTGGAAGTCTCAATTGCGGTCTATTGTTGTCTTATCTACTACAGAAGCTGAGT
This sequence comes from Fraxinus excelsior, assembly GCA_019097785.1. Lineage (NCBI taxonomy): Eukaryota > Viridiplantae > Streptophyta > Magnoliopsida > Lamiales > Oleaceae > Fraxinus > Fraxinus excelsior. The sequence goes on from CM032627.1 coordinate 22,202,579, forward strand.
ATGTAGCTGCTATTGAAACTATTAAAGGGTCTTTATGGCTCAAAGGCTCATTGAGTGAATTAAATGAATTGCATACTCCTATTGTTGTCCATTGTGATAGCCAAAGTGCCATTCATTTGTGTAAAAACCTGATTTTTCATGATAGGACTAAACATATAGATATTAAGGTGCATTACATTAGAGATATAGTTCAAAAATAATCTATATTACTTGAAAAAATTCCTACACAATTTAATCCTGCTAATATGGGAACAAATGTACTTCATCTTGCCAAATTTAAATCATGTTTACAAATTCTAAGAATTGATACTGGTTGAATTTGTGTTTTTTGCAGGTGTGGTTCTTCTTGGTACTGGTGTTGATGAAAACTAATGTGTTTGGTTGTTTATAGCGTTGGCGTCAAAGGGGGGATTTGTTGGATTGTGATGCCATTCTTGTCAATTGCATTAAATCTTTTTGAGGTTGTGAAGAAATGTGGGCTAAGCCCACTTGCCAAATGTTTTTAGTTGGCCATTGTCCAATAACTCAATATTTGATTCAAGCCCAAACTTGAGCCTAAGGTGGAGGCCACATGTGTTGCTCTGGACCGTTAGATTAACGGTTGGATCTATGGTGTTGGTGTTTTGTATATATACAAGCTGAATGGTCACTCTTTGTGTGACTTTTCATTCTTTTTGTGTGAGAAGCTTCTGGGTTTTATCTGTCCGTCTTCTATGTTCTCTACTGGTTTTCTCTACTGTGTGTAGTCCCTAAAACTTTTGGTTTTTAGGCAAAATCTGAGTGTTTGGAGTCTGGGTGATTCTTCGCTTCTAGGTTTTGAGAGAAGAGATCAGTGTGTTGATCTCATGTCCATTGTAGTAGCTGCGGTGTGTTCATTCATCTTAGGGTTTGGGTTTTGTGGCTATTTTATTATTTTATAGAAGGGTATAATGTTTATGTTCTAAGCCCTATATATAAAAGAATTGATTCCTTGGTGTTCTTGATGTTTGGATGTTCTTTGTGATTTCGGTTCTTCCTGCTTCCGTTGATTTTTTAGCTCTACAACAAAGCCAAACATTGCCTTTGCTGTTAACAAGTTGTCCCAGTACATGCATTGTCCAACAATTAAGCATTGATATTACGGAAAACGCCTTTTACGTTATCCGGTTGGAACCATTAATGATGGGTTACAAGTTTATCATGACTCATCTCTCATGCTTTTTCTGATGCTGATTGGGCAGAGGACAAATATACTTTTTCATCCACATGTTCTTATGTCCTGGAGCTCTAAAAAGCAAAAGGTTGTTGATAGATCTTCCATTGAGGTTGAGTATCAATTGATTGATATTGCTACTGAAATCAAATGGATTTGCCATCTCCTCTCAAATCTTGGTATCAAGCTTACGTGTTGTCTAGTAATATATTTTGAGAACATTAGAGCTAATAAATTATGTTCAAATCCATTTTTTCATTCAAGAATGAAGCATATTGCCATTGTCGATTGATTTTCATTTTGTAAGAGATGAGGTTCGAAATGGTTCTCTTTGTATTGCTCATATTTCCTCAGAAGATCAAATAGCTAATGCACTCACAAAGCTTCTTCCTTGCCAATGATTTCTGCAACTCAAATTCAAGATTGAACTTCTCTCTCGAGGTCTATCTTGAGGGGAGCATAATAGAAGATTAAATCATCTACTCAGTTTTAGCAACTTATTTTTGATTCATTATCTTTATCTTTGTGTTATTCAAAAGTGTTATACATAGCATATTTAGGAGTTAGTCTCAGCAACTGATATTTAGGAGCAGCAGTTTCAACAACTATGATCTTTATGAGTTTGTTACTCTTGTGTTGTATATATAGATTTATTTTGATCAATGAAAAGAATAACTTGAGTTCACTAATTTAATACCCGGTACACAGGTGGTTTCATTTGCAAAATAAATATTGCAAATGTAAAAATAAGTCAATACGAGTATACGACTGGAAAATCGTCAAATATAATATTTAAATAAATATACATTGAAACTCATACATTATATAAATCAAACATTTTCATTTCTAGATTTTCATAATGGCTACAGGATAATCGTTTTGTCTATTTTCACTATGGCTTGCTCATTGGTTGTCGTATACATAAATAAAAATATCATCATTTCATTCGATTTTCTCAACCACGATTTGATAGCCGTTGTAGTATTATTTCAATGATAGCTAATTTATAGCAGTGATCGGAAATGTCAATGTTCGGTTTAAACACACCCAAGAATGCAGACATAGATAATAATAATACCAGAACTAGAACAACACAAACAAGAACACACACTGCAGAAAATGAAATCAACTCCAAAAATGTTAACCCAGTTCGACTATGCCTAATCTGGGGGGCTCAGCTACCAGCCCAATCCATAGTGCACCAAGAAACCTTCCAGAGAGAGTTTTACAAGTGGAACCAAATATCATACCATTATCAAGTTCTAATCATAGATCGAGCATAAAATCTCTAAGAACTTCAACAAGAAAAACTCCACAACCTATGCATAAATCTCTAACAGAGCCTAATAAAAAAATAGTCAAGAATAGACTCAAGCCACTGTCCATCATATTCAAAGAAAGAACCCCAAGATTATACAACAAAAGCCCTTAATCTTGTGGAAGAAAAAAAATCACACAGCAATAACCTAGAATGAGAGCCTCTCTTCTCCAAAGAACCAACCGGACGAAAAAGAATGAAAAACTAAGACTGAATTCCAAGAGTCTCAAAAAATCGATAAGTAAGGCCCAAAAGAAATCGCCGCCCTAGGATCTGATCAATGGTCCAAATTTTAAAAGAGAAAGCATAATCTAAGTGAAAGCAAATCAGCCAATTAGAACCAACCACTTGGACACAACTTAAAAAGTTGCAATTTTTGGAAGCACGTTTTTTAACTTTCAATCTTCACCTTGTTTCCAAAAAATGTAAACTCCCTACATCATGCTTCAATGGTGCACTAATATGTGGAAGGGTCCATCATCATCTCCCGATACCTGTAAAAGATTAACCAGTATCAATATGCAGTAGAGACAAACAAACTCTAAACTTATTCAAAGGTAGAATTTTAGTTTCCCTATCAGATGGATTCACATCAGTATGAATTTTTTCAAGTATAATATCACCGCATGCAATTTTCTCACGTATAAAATGATACTTCACCTTAATATGCTTTGACATTTCATGATAAACAGAATTTTTGCATAAAAGTAAAGCACTTTGACCATTAGGGTCCGTTTGAATGGCGGAGTTTTCCATGGAAGTAGGAAAATATTTTCCTACTTTCACTTTTTTGACTGTTTGATATGCGAAATTTTCCACGGAAAATGTTTTCCTCCTTTTTTCTAGGTACAACCCTTTGATGCATAAATGATGGAAAATATTTTTTCACCCAATAGGTGGAAAAACATTTTCCACCTTTTGTTTGTTTGTTTTTGTTTTTTTTTTTGCAATGGGAACAAATTCTAGACACAATGGTAAAACAAAATTCACTTTTATTGACAACTTTCATGCAAAATAAAGTCAAACGAATGATATTCGGTATGGTAAATTTTTTTTGACAATGAGAATAAATTTTAGACTCAATAGTAGAAAAAATTATCTCTTTAATGGACAAATTCCATAAAAAACGAAGTCAATGGACACCAAATTTTCAACATTTTCCATGAAAAATTATACCAATCAAACACAATTAATTACAATTCTCAGTAAAACATTTTCTAAAAAAATCAATTCCCTGTAAAATATTTTCTTTCCACCCATTTTCCACAATTGCAATCAAACGGACCCTTAGTGAAAATAGTAGGTGTCTCATGTAAAAAAATCAACCCTCATAAAATTCCATTTAACCAGACACATTCTTTTACAGATTCGGCTATTGCCACAGATTCGGCCTTAGTGCTGGATAGTGTGAAAAGAGGTTGAAGTTGTAACTTCCAGGTGATACAATTATCACCAAGAGTAAAGAAATACACAGTAGTAGACTTTCTCTGATATTTGTCTCCAGTGAAATCCGAGTCTACATACCCTTTCAATGTTAATGGATCCAATCCATTCTTAAACATCAAACCAAATCTAAGTGTTCCAGCTATGTATCTCAATAACCACTTTAACCACGCCCAATGTAGTTTCCCTAGATTAGACATAAACCTACTAAGGAAACTAATAGAGTATGCCAAATCTGGCCTAGTAGTAACCATAGAAAACATGATGGATCCTATGGCGTTAGCATAGGGAATGTTTTTCATGTCTTTAAATTTAGCTTCAGTTTTGGGACATTAGACAAAAGAAAGGTTCATATGGGCAGCAAGATGAACCTTAACCGACTGGCTTCCTTCATGCCAAATTTTGTAATGACTTTATTTAAGTATGCTTCTTGAGATATGGTCAATATGTTTTCCTTTCTGTTTCGATTAATCAGCATTCCCAAAATCTTCTTGGAATTCCCCAAGTCTTTCATATCGAACTTGAATTTTAGTAGATTCGTGAGTCTTAATATCTCAGACTTGCTAGAACTCGCTAGGAACATATCATCTACATATAAAAGTATATGCACCTCACTTCCAGTTTTAGTATTGTCACAATACATGCAGTGATCATACTCGCTTCTCCTAAAACTAATCTTCAATACATATGTATCAAACATTATGTACCACTGTTTAGGACTTTGTTTAAGTCCATACAAGGATTTTTGTAACTTGCACACAAAATCAAACTTCCCATTTTCTTCAAAGCCTTGGGGTTGACTCATATAAATGTCATATTCTAACTCCCCGTGTAAAGAAGCAGTCTTGATATCTAATTATTCAAGTTCCCAGTTGAATTGAACAACTAGTGCAAGAATAAATCTTAAAGTCAACAAATTCCCTTTGAGTAAAAACCCTTGGCCACAAGTCTCGCATTGTATCTCAAATGGTCATTAAAATTAATCCCTTCCTTGATTTTGAAAATCCATTTGCATTGAACGATTCTTTGAGTTTCAGGTTTCTTTACTAATTTCTATGTCTTATTATCAAGTAAGGATTTCATTTCCTCCTTCATGGCTTCTTTCCATTTTTCAGAATCAGAACTATTCATAACCTCTTCATATGATGAAGGTTCTGAATGTTCTAAGGACTCACCAAAGATAAGAGCAAAGTCAGTTAAATCGTTTATTTCAAATCGGGGATTAGGTCTGACTTGTCTCATTTCCCTATCTCTAACCAATTGATAATCTTGAACGTCAGTCTTATTAGTAGGGTTATTTGTGTTCCCAATATTAGTCTTATCCTCAACTTGAGGTACTTCAACTTCACATCCATCCGTGTTAACAATATTTTCATAGATTGTTCGACATCAAATTCAACATTTTCTGGTTGAGCGTGACCAAGTCTAACTAACTTCACCTCAAACTGTGAAGTACTCTCTTTGGTTTGATCTTTATGATTATCAATTTTGTTTTTCAAACATGGCATTTCAGACTCATTAATACCATATTTCTACTATTAATGATCTTAATGCCTTGAACACCTAACACCCACAACATGTTTCATTTCACCCCTTCAGGGTACCCAAGCATAAAGCATTTAGTGGCTCTAGGGTCTAACTTTCCTTCAATCTGATGTGCATATGCCGCACATTCAAACACCCGAATGTGAGAAAGGTTTGGAGGCATCTCAGTCCAAAGTTCCTGTGGAGTCTTAAACTCAACAGAACTACACGGAGATCAATTAATCAAATAAGTAGTTGTAGTCACAGCCTCAGCCCAAAAACCTTTACCTAATCTAGAACTGATTAGCATACACCTAACTTTATTCATAAGTATTCTATTCATTCTTTCCGCGACCCCGTTTTGTTGAGGTGTGTGTTTAACAGTTCTGTGTCTCATAATCTCGTACAGAAGTTATCGAACTCAGCATTACAGAACTCCAATCCATATCAGTTCCTAAAGTCTTTAAATTCTTATCTAGTTGATTTTCCACCATCTTTAACCAAGTTCTGAACTTTTGAAAAGTCTCAGATTTATTTTTCAATGGATAAGTTCATACCTTTCTTGAGTAGTCATCAACTATAGAAAGGAATTACTTATTGCCTCCAAAAGTGGGATGACTCTCATATCCCCATAAATCTGAGTAGATATAATCTAGGGGCTTAGAGGTGGTGTGTAACCTAGTCTCAAAGCTTACCCTATGTGATTTTTCCAACACACATGTTTCACAAAATTCAAGCGGTTCGATCATATCTTTCCCAAGTAGTTTTTGTTTACTTAGATATTTCAAACCCTTATTTCCTATATGTCCAATTCTGTTGTGCCATAATTCGGATTTATTTTCGATTATGGTAAGAGATTTTGCTTCTTGAGGAGTAACTTTCTCTCACTTACGATAGTACAATCAATTTCTTTTAGGTCGCTTAACAATTACCAAAGATCCCTTCATCACTTTCAAAGTGTTATTTTTCAATTTAAATTCATATCCATCATCTTCAAGAATTCCCAATGAGATGAGATTTCTTTTAAGGTTTGGGACATGCCTAACGTTCTTCAATTGCATGACAATACAATCATACATTTTAATGGTAATGTCACCAATACCTAGAACACTCTAAGAGTTATTATCACCCATATACACCTTCATGGATTCAACTTCTTTATAATTACTAAATCATGACCTATTCGGACACATATGGAATGTACACCCTGAATCTAAGATCCATTCATTATCAACTTCTTCATTCGACACAGTCATAACAAGTAGGCTATCTAATTCAGAACCTACGGCTGAATTATTCAATTTATCATTATTGTGATCTTTGTGTTTCTTCTTCCATTCAAAGCAATCTCTTTTGAAGTGGCTTGATTTTCCATAATGGTAACACTTCTTATTGCTTTTATTGGATCTGGTCTTAGATTTGAATTTAAACCTTCTGTTGTTGAAGTTGTGTTCTTTCTTTTTCTTTCTACCTCACAAACATGCTCTCACATCTAGTATTAGTTTTAGATTCTTTCTTGATCTCCAATTCCCGAGATCTTAGAGCATTAGTGACAATTGTTTGCGTTAGAACATCTCTTAAGTATTTGATTGCATTCTTTATTTCCTTAAATGAATCATATAAGGAATTAAGAAGAACCACAGCAAGGTCTTCGTCATCAAATTTCTTTCCATTATGAGCTAGGCTCTTAACTAGAATACTAAAATCACTCAAATTAACTTCCAAGTTCTTTCCACTATTCATCTTAAAGCTAAACAATTTCTCTAAGAGGTAGATCTCATTAGGCAATGTTTTAGTTAAGAAAAAAGCATCTAAAGCAGTCCACAAGTCCCTAGGAGTAGTATTTTCTTCAACTTGTCTTACGATATCATCAGATAAATGCAATATAATAGAACTATATGCAATTTTATTCATATCTAGAATTGCATCAAGCTTAGCTTTCAATTCATCAAAAAATGTTGCAGGATCATCAAAGGTTTTAGCAACCTTTTCTTGGACCAATAAGACCCTCATTTTCTGATTCCAAATCGAGTAATCCCTCTTTCCATCGAATTGTGACAATTCGACCTTCGAACCCATCACGAATTCTGTAAAAGAGTGGCTATTACTCGTGGACATGAGTGGTTTTCAATCTGAAAAGCACTTAAGTTGCAGAAAAAGTTTTGAAATTTTTTTCGTGCAAATTAAGCAAGACACCGAATGAAACAACAACGCTATTAAGTATGCAGAAACTGAAGTAAGAACAAATAACAACCAATAACTGAGTAAACACAGTTGGTACAAAAAAAACGCTTAGATTGATTAATAGAGAAGATAAACCCTATACATGCTCCTATTGCAGACAGTTAATTGATTCAGCGTACAATCCACATTATAGACAGAATTTCAAAAATAGTACTCAGCATGCAAATCAACATATGAAAGAACTAGATTACTGTAATAACAGATTTACAAATTCTTAATACAATTGTAAACCAATTACTGAGAGAGTTAAATTGGAATGATCTCACCGAGTATTGTGTTTAACAGTATTAAAATGTTCCAATGTCGATGCCAAAGCAATGTGGTCCCCACGTGTATCCCAGTGCCTCAACTCAATTAGGATTGTAGTGACAGAAATTGCACATTTTAATACACACATCAATATGAACAAGAAAAGTGAAAAACGAATTAATAGACTCTCAGTCACGGCCTTACGAGGCTCTGATACCAGTTGTTGGGTTTAAACACACCCAAGAATGCAAATAGAGATAATAATACAAGAACTAGAACAACACACACAAGAACACACTGCAGAAAACGAAATCAACTCCAAAAATGTTAACCCAGTTCAGCTATGCCTAATTTGGGGGGCTCAGCTACCAACCCAATCCACTAGTGCACCAATAAACCTTCCAGAGAGAGTTTTACAAGTGGAACCAAAGATTAGACCATTATCAAGTTCTAATAATAGATCGAGCATAAGATCTCTTAGAACTTCAACAAGAAAAACTCAACAACCTATCACATAAATCTCTAACAGAGACTAATCAAAAATAGCCAAGAATAGACTCAAGCCACTGTCCATCATATGCGAAGAAAGAACCCCAGGATTATACAACAAAAGCCCTTAATCTTGTGGAAGAAAAAAATCACACAGCAATAACCTAGAATGAGAGCCTCTCTTCTCCAAGGAACCAACTAGACGAAAAAGAATGAAAAGCTAAGACTGAATTCCAAGAGTCTCTAAAAAAAGGGGTACTTTTTAAAATACCCTTGTCAAGCCTACCATTTCACACTTTGTCCATTTTTTTTAAACATTCACCACAATAGCCGTTTTGAGATTGAATGACAAAATTACCCTTAAAATAATATACAATTACAATTATATGTTATTGTTTAAAGACAATAATACCCTTTTTTAAGTTATAAAAAAGGCCGAACACGTCCCACTTAAAATTTTAAAATCAAATCACTTTCTTTATCGATTTATTTCAACACAGATAAAAACAGTTTCATTTTTCATCTGTTTCAAACTTGAAAACAGACAAATTTATCAAACGATCAACAAGTAAATATTATTCACAGCCATCAGCGAAATCGGTAAGTATATTTACGTATTTTTAATTGGGTTTCGATTAAATTATAATGTACATTTTATTAATTTTTAAATCTTTTTTCTATGTATATGAAAAATTTATGTTCTTAAATGGAACTATATAATTTTTTTAATAAAAACGAGCAAAAATGGACACGAATGAGTGCTTTGTAATTCGTAAGTATGCACGGGAACATACTTGCGAAGTGGGTATTCGTCGAAATGATCACAGGCAAGCCCGGGCATGGTTCATTGGTCGACAAATAAAGGACAAGTTTCAGGACCCATGAACGATCTACAGACCTTCGGACATCATCAATGACTTCCGACGAGATTACGGGGTAGTCATGAGCTATCAGAAAGCATGGAAGGCCAAAGAATGCGCATTCGACCGAGGAAAGTTACGCTAAATTGGCCAGATATTGCCATAACATGGAGAAAACTAATCCTGGATCAGCATTTTATATTGATACGGAGGATGGAAATCGCTTCAAGTATTTCTTCATCGCCCTTGCACAGTGCATTCGAGGATTTCGTACGGCAATGCGACCCGTAATTCTAGTCGACAGTATAACCCTGAAGGCTAGATACGAAGGTAAGTTGATTATTGCTACGTGTCAAGATCCCAACATCCAAATTTACCCTCTTGCGTTCGGTATAGTCGATGGAGAGAATGATTTAGCGATGCGTTGGTTCTTTACGAAGTTGAAGGAAGTAATTGGAGACGTCGAGAACCTTGCATTTGTAACTGACCGGGGGCAGTCAATAATAAATGGTATCGCCGAAGTCTTTCCCGAGGCACATCATGGTTATTGTATGTACCATATACAGGGCAACCTTAAGACGAAGTTTCGGGGCCAAGGCATCGTTCCATTGTTTAGGAGAGCTGCAGAGACATACAATTTTGAAGAGTTTGAAAAGTTCATGGTCGAAATAGAGTGTAAATCACATGCTGCATGGGTTTATCTAACAGAGATGGGGATCGAACATTGGGCATGATCACACTTTCCAGGACGTCGATACAACATGATGATGTCGAACAATGTTGAGTCGTTCAATGCGCTATTCAAGAAGGATCGAGAGTTACCAATTCTCGCAATGATTGAGCAAATTCGTAACAAGCTGCAGCAGTGGTTTCATGACCGACGTGAGGAATCCCAAAATTGCACAAGTGTGCTCACTCCGGCTCAGGAAGATAAGATTTTCAAAACTCTAGAGGTTGCGAGGAAGGTATTGGTGGAACCACTAGATCAGTTTCGCTTCTCCATGAGATGTGGCAGTAATATCGGGTTCATCGTGGACTTGAATGATAAACACATGCACATGTAGAAAGTTTCAGTTGGAGAGTTTTCCGTGTATGCATGCGGTGGCAGTGGCTATGCATAGGGGATTTCCTCCGCACACCTTATGCAGTCATTATTACATGACTGATTATTGGAGATCGACATATGCTGAAACGATATTTCCTCTACCAAATGAAGTCGAGTGGGAAGTTCCCGACCACATTCTTCCACTTAATAATTTGTTGCCACCCATAGTGGGACCACGTGCTCCGGGACGTAGACGGACTTCTAGAATACCATCCACTGGAGAATTTCCTCGACCTCGTAAGTGCGGCAGGTGCGGCGCAACAGGGCATACTCGTCAATTTTGTACAAGTCAAATTCATCTACATAACAATTCAACGGATGTGTAATATTATGTAATAATTTAGTTTTTATAACGAAGTAATATGTTTTTGTTTTTATTTATTGTCATTAAATATTGCGAATAATTAATTATTTATTTTAGGTGTTTACTTATTTTAACAAAATAATATTTAATATTTAATTGAATATTAAATTATATATAGACGTGTTAATTCATTTAATATTTAAATTAAGAAATAATGATAACAATATTTACATTTTTTACAATAAAAGAATAATGTCAACAGCACTAAGGATCACATCTGGATTCATACAAATCGCAAGCTAACTTCAACCTGCACATGTCTATCAAAGGTTGATTTATTGGACTAATGTTGCGATCAATGCTCAAAAACTCTAAGTACTTTATTGCGAATATACCACAATCGCCCCTGCAAGCAAATATAATATATTAATTCGATAACATATAAATAAAAACTAAATTTTCAAAATAAAAACTTGTAAATTCTTACGATACTCCTTATCTCTCCGTCGTCGTGTTCCGTTGAATGGCTAATCTGTCATTTACTTGAATATTCGCTTGTCTAGCCATCATGAGAATAATCACACTCAGTGGCTCTAGTATACGCTGCAGTTGGTCTTGGGTCAAACATCCATGGTCGGAGTCGTACACATGTATAGTCGAATCCGCGAATACAATCTCAGCTGTGAAACAATGTGAGTTCGCGATCATTGGAACGTACATATGTGTACAATCCGTCCACGGCTTCCCATTTGTCGGCTCCAGCCCAATGACCCACTCCATCATATAGTCGGGCACCACATATCCATTTCCATTGAGTATGAGTGTGCCGTACTCAATATCAATGGCACGTGCGAACCCGCAGCTAAGGATGACTCGACCAGGAATGTCAAAAGATTTCAGGTATCTCCGAGCTCGATCCCGCAACAATTCCATAGTCATGTTGATATGCTAACAAATAAGAATGAGAACGCAAATAATTAAGTAAAACAACAAATAATTAAACGATACAACAAATAAGAACGAGAATGCACTTACATCATCGGCGAGCCAAGCACCACTAGTCAAAACATCATCGAACCACTTCTTCGCGTTCGATATCATCATCGACCCCACCCTATGGATGTCCCTAAAAAAATGAAAAAGTGAAGTGTTACACAAATCATAGATGATCTCGCATGTACTTTAGGCAAATCATTAAAAACTTACTCATGCTTAAGGGATTTGAACCAATCACAAAACGCTTTCTTCCGAACTGGGTCGACCTCGCGGAAGAGATTGGGGAATGTCCCGTCCAAGAACGGCCGCCTCTTCGCCTCAGCCGTGAAAGGGGAAACGATATACTGTGACGGCAATCTCGGTCTCTTACCAACCACCAGCGGTGTCATGTCAACAGCACGCTTCGTACCCTTCCTCACCTCCACAACCTCATCCACCGCAACCTCATCTGGTACCCCCCTCTCCGGAGTCCCCTGCGACACCAAAACTATGTCATCCGGTACCCCTCTCTCCACCACAACCTCATCCACCGCAACCTCATCCGGTACCCCCCTCTCCACCTCAACCTCCTCCGGCACTCCCCTCTCCACCTCCGTCGGTACCCTATCAATCATCTCCTCCGACAGTCTCCTCTCCGCCTCCTCCGGTACCCTCCCATCCGCCTCCTCTGGTGCCCCCCATCCGCCTCCTCCGGTGCCCTCCCATCCGCCTCCTCCGGTGCCCTCCCATCCGCCTCCTCCGGTGCCCTCCCATCCGCCTCATCCGCCTCCTCCGGTACCCCCTCAAAAAATGAGTCTATGTCTCCCCCCCACGGCCCAGTCCATCCACCTCCACCGTCACCCCCTCCATCCCGATGATTGTGATTCCCTCGCAGGGATGCTACGTCACCCCGTAACTCAGACCGAAAGTCCCCTATCTCGTTTTGCAGATCTACCATATGGCTACGTAGGGCTCCAACATCATTATAAACATCGTCGATATGTCCTCTGAGCTCTTGTCGCATCTCGCCCATCTCCTCCGACAGTCTGGCATACTTAGCGTCGACCTGCCGTCCCAACTCGCGTCGCATTGCGCCCATTTGAGCCGCTATAAACTCGGTAAGGCGGCCATATAGATCATCTGACGGCGGCGGTGACCTCGGTGCCGGGGGCGACCTCGGCGGCGACCTTGGCGGTGGGGGTGAGGACCTCGGTGCCGAGGGCGACCTCGGTGCCGGCGGTGGGGGTGAGGACCTTGGCGGCGGCGACCTCGGTGATACCGGACGGCACCCCTGAAACAATGAACAATCTGAATTATTAATGTAATTAAAAATTCAACACGATAATCAACATATTTTATTCAATAAACATACCATATCCCGATCAACGATGGACTCGGGCATATGATCATCTGATGCGGCCGAGATAGAAAAGCAACGCATGTAACTCTGACATTCCTCCTCTATCGACGGGGTCAACTCAGTGAGGACTTCAACCTAACATATTGACGTTTTACCGAGTTAATGACTGCCCACGTACAATATAAATCGAAAAAATGTATAATATGTACCTCATGATCGTCGAGGAAAGCTGATATTTGTTTACCAAGTGGCCTGCCATGTGCTCGCCATTGATAAATCCGAGGGCAGCACGTCTCCACTCTCTTAGCATACTGGTCAGCCAATATGGGGACAGTCTCGTACATCCATATCTGCAACATTTACAATTATCATATATATAATTTAATAACAAAAAAAAAATAATTTATTGTGTTCAACATTTACCTGTAATGCCAACGGCAGGCCATATGCATCATACTTGCGCTCGGGTCTACCCCCCTTAGGCATCGAATACTCCCTTCTGAAGTGTCGTAAGGTACCCGCAAAACATCGCTGCCCCCAAGGATAGCTGTTGAAGGCATCAATGTCTCAACAATCTCCAAATGAAAAAAGTCGATCGACGTCTTCTTGTGATGACACCTGAGTACGCTCTCGACGATAAGCACCATACCCAGCTTCAACCTGTCAGACATATCCTCGCATGCCCTAACTGCATCTATCAATTGCCCAGGAGTGACCGCCGCCTGCCCGTGAAAATATTCATTCAATAGCCTATTGTTCCTTGGAATACGGGCCCGTGCTGAATCTTCGCCAGTACACATCAATCCGGTGATCATGGCAAACTCAAATATAGAAAATCTAACCACCTTGCCCCCAAGATTGAAATGAAGGGCATCTCCATCAACCGGCTTGAGCAGCCGACATAGCAACGCATCGAGTATCTGCCCAGAAAACTGTACGTCGCGCAATGAATACAATGGCCATAAGCAGGACCGCCTCAATATATCCGCATGCTCTTCGTCGAGCAAATCTAATATCACTGTAAAAATAGCAAAGTTACAGTTCGCTGTAACTTTGCTAGACATCTGTCTCACCACATCGTCCAAGTGGTAATTCATCCTACAAAATTTCAAACGTTAGCATCATGTACAAGATATAATAGACAAAACATATTATAAGAAAATTAAACTATATTCACTACTATCCGCAATAATCAGTTGAGTATCAAACTATTTCTTATTTTAATCGTCAATTGAATATTTTATTAATTTTTATATAATATTTAATTATAATTAATAGAATAGTAAATAAACCATCGAATAGTAAATAAACATTTCAAAGAAACCATTTATTTTGTTTATTTAATATTTTGTTATTTAGGCGTAAATAATATTTTATTTTGAAATAAACAACTTCTTGTAACTAAATAGTAATCAAATTATTAAAATTTACAAATTAAATAAACTAATAAATAAAAAAATTTCAATTATTATTGTTTATTTAATGTTTTATAAACAATTTCAATAAGTAATTTAAAATAAATATTTTAAATCGTTTATTTTTTTTGTTCGTAAACAAATTAAATAAGTAATTTAAAATAAACTCTTTAATTTTTTTATTTAATATTCCATTGTAAAATAATAGTTTATAATATTAATTATAATTAATTGAATATTAAATTAACATAAACAACTTGTAACTAAATAGTAATCAAATTATTAAAATTTGCAAATTAAATAAACTAATAAATAAATAAATTTCAATTATTATTTTTTATTTAAAGTTTTATAAACAATTTCAATAAGTAATTTAAAATAAATATTTTAAATCGCTTATTTTTTATTCGTAAACAAATTAAATAAGTAATTTAAAACTCTTTAATTTTTTATTTAATATTTCATTGTAAAATAATAGTTTATAATATTAATTATAATTAATTGAATATTAAATAAACATAAACAACTTGTAACTAAATAGTAATCAAATTATTAAAATTCGCAAATTAAATAAACTAATAAATAAATAAATAAATTTCAATTATTATTTTTTATTTAAAGTTTTATAAACAATTTCAATAAGTAATTTAAAATAAATATTTTAAATCGCTTATTTTTTTTTTGTTCGTAAACAAATTAAATAAGTAATTTAAAACTCTTTAAATTTTTTATTTAATATTTCATTGTAAAATAATAGTTTATAATATTAATCATAATTAATTGAATATTAAATAAACATAAACAACTTGTAACTAAATAGTAATCAAATTATTAAAATTCGCAAATTAAATAAACTAATAAATAAATAAATAAATAAATAAATTTCAATTATTATTTTTTATTTAAAGTTTTATAAACAATTTCAATAAGTAATTTAAAATAAATATTTTAAATCGTTTTATTTTTTCGTAAATAAATTAAATAAGTAATTTAAAACTCTTTAATTTTTTTATTTAATATTTCATTGTAAAATAATAGTTTATAATATTAATTATAATTAATTGAATATTAAATAAACATAAACAACTTGTAACTAAATAGTAATCAAATTATTAAAATTCGCAAATTAAATAAACTAATAAATAAATAAATAAATTTCAATTATTATTTTTTATTTAAATTTTTATAAACAATTTCAATAAGTAATTTAAAATAAATATTTTAAATCGTTTTATTTTTTCGTAAATAAATTAAATAAGTAATTTAAAACTATTTAATTTTTTTATTTAATATTTCATTGTAAAATAATAGTTTATTATTTTTAAGTATAATTAATTGAATATTAAATAAACAATCCAATATTTAATATTTTATTATTAAATAATATTTTATATTTCACAAAATTAAATATCAAATATATAATAATATTTGTATTAGAAAAAAAAAAAAACAATCATTAAATCTGGGCCCAGATAAAATTTATTAAATCTGGGCCCAGATTAATCCAGGCCCAGCCCAGACGTCTCAGACGGGCCCAGAAGATCTTATGTCTGGGCCCAGACTTAACTAAGTCTGGGCTGCCCAGACTTGGAGTTAAATCTGGGCCCAGACTTAAGTAAGTCTGGGCCCAGACTTAGGCCCAGACTTACTTAAGTCTGGGCCCAGCCCAGACTTGGACCAAGTCTGGGCCCAGACT
>CM032627.1:22218852-22283810 GCA_019097785.1 Fraxinus excelsior
AATTAGGGGTCTCTTTTGACTGGGATATATCCTTTGCTTCTAGGTCTTTTGGTATGTCAGTAGATTTGACAAATTTAAGAGTAACCTTGGGTGATATTTATTGCAAATTAGATTGCTTTAAAGTCAAACTGGATTGTGCTCTTCAAAAGGAAGAAATAAAATTCGGAGAGCTTATACTTTTATACTACAGCGTAGCTTGTCTCCACGGTTAGTTAACTGCTTCTTTGACTTTATTCCACGAAGATATGGGATGCTTCTCGTTGTAAGACGGTAAGAACAATGGAGGGACATCGGCTTCGAGTTGGCGCACTAGCCTGGAGCTCATCTATGTTATCTTCAGGAAGCCGGGACAAGAGTATTCTTCAGCGTGATATACGAGCTCAAGAAGATTTTGTTACTAAGCTAAGTGGACACAAGTCAGAGGTCAGTAACCCTTCTTGGTTCTGCTTAGTTAAACATTGTAGTGTATAAAAGCTTATGTTTAATATTATTAGTAGCATTATGCCTATATTCATCTTTTAGGTATCTTTCTTGACTGAACATGAGCTACCTGTGTTTTAGGTTTGTGGACTGAAGTGGTCTTATGACAACCGTGAATTAGCATCTGGTGGAAATGATAACCGAGTATGTAGTTCATCTTCAACTGATGCTTGCTTGTTGTTTGGTTTGCCAAAGATATAATTTACAGTATGCTTGCTTAAGCTTAAAAAGACCCCTTTTATGTAAATTTACCTATGAGTAATTAAAATTTTAAGATAAATATTTTTGGTTTAAATTGAAAATAAGTAGGTTGATTTAATAGCAAGTCGAGAGTTTGTTTGTTTGTTTTTTTTTTTTTTTTAAAAGTGACTTTATTGACATAAGTAAGAAAACTGCAAAATATCCCCAAACATGTTTGAAAATAAAAAGCTACTAAACTTTTATTTATGATTATACTCAGCCAAACATGATCTTATTCAGATTGTTCGTGCCTTATCTTGTTGCAGTTATTTGTGTGGAACCAGCATTCAACTCAACCAGTGCTTAAATACTGTGAGCACACTGCTGCTGTAAAAGCAATTGCATGGTCACCCCATCTTCATGGGCTCCTTGCTTCTGGCGGTGGTACTGCTGACCGATGCATTCGTTTCTGGAACACGACCACCAATTCACACCTGAGTTGCATGGATACTGGAAGTCAGGTAAGCTGCTTAATGCTTTTTCCAGCTTTGCTTTAAAATTAAAGGTTCTATCAAGTTTGAATTATGTTATAGTATTCAAAGAGAAATCATATCATTAAGATCCGATTTTTTTATATCACGCTCTTACAAAATGGATAGCTATAACTTTATTTGATCAGATATCTGTCTGAATGGTCAGCAACATTCCCCACCAAGCTAGGAGATGTGAAACTTTCGTTGTGGGTGTATTTTTATGATATTTTGTATTTCATTTCTTTGCTGGTTGGAGAATTACGTTTTGTTTCCATGGAGAATTGAATCAGTGGGGAAGAGACGAGAGCGTACATCAACAGTTTAGAGGTATTGAATGAGAGATGACCATTAAATTTGTGCAAGTGGAACGTTATTCAATCTGGTCTAGATCCTATATCACTTCAGTCATGTTCAGGATAATCTCTTACAGTCCGCAAAATTATATTATTGGATTTGTTCAGAGGTTTGGGAAAAGGTGGAAGTATGGTGCTATATGAAGCAAAATGGTGCAATTAACTTTATTTTTCTCTCATCAATTGACAAAATGTTGGATTTGTTCTGGGGTTCGTAAAAAGGTAGAAATATGGTGCTATATAAGGCACAATGTTGCAATTAACTTTATTTT
This sequence comes from Fraxinus excelsior, assembly GCA_019097785.1. Lineage (NCBI taxonomy): Eukaryota > Viridiplantae > Streptophyta > Magnoliopsida > Lamiales > Oleaceae > Fraxinus > Fraxinus excelsior. Next base: position 22,220,671 of record CM032627.1, read on the forward strand.
CTCACGTCAATTGACAAGAGTATTTATCAGTTTGAATTGATTGACCGAACTGTTGTCAGATCTCTCATTCTTTTTAATTTTGCGTCACCTCCAAATTTTGCTAAATGTTGCTTGGATGGAAGGTTGAGTCACTACTTAGATTTCTGAATTTTTTTTAATCATATTATGTTTGGAAATAGGGAATAAGCCCTAATCCTAATTAGAATAGCAAGATGAAGTTAAATGAAATCAGAAACAGACATGTAGTGGTTCTCACTCAATATCATTCATCTTATCACTTCGAGTTCTCACTATGAACAAGAAAAAGGGCAATGGTAAGATCATGCTCTCAATCTGTCCCGTAGGATACAGCTCCTTAAAATAATCCTTTATATATCTAGAAAATATTAGAGACCCGCCCGGCCGCCCCCCCCTCCTGTTGACCTTGCCTCAAAGGTCGACCTGCAGTAAAGGGGATAGGCATACAATGTTATTAGGTTCTACATGCTATCTAGGCAAAGTATGGGAGAGGGTTTTTTTTTTTTTTTTTTCACTTAATTAGATTGCAAATCAATTGACTATATACATTCTACTTCTGTAATGTCCCTCAATTTCCTCTGTTTGGTACAATTCTTTTTTTCCTTTCACAAGTTTCAGTTTTCAAATTTGAATATTAACAATGTAATATAAATTTTCTACTGTGAGGCAATGAATATACTGTAATCGATATTTCTGTCTTTTCTTAATTTATTCTTTTTGGTGAATGCAATTGGTATTCTGACAAATGTGCACCAATCTCCGAAAAATGTCTCCTTTTCTTTTTGGTGGTCATAGTTACTAAAGATCCTAACTCGAGTTATACTATGGCAGGTATGCAATCTTGCATGGTCCAAGAATGTCAACGAACTTGTCAGTACCCACGGATACTCCCAAAACCAGATTATAGTTTGGAGATATCCCACAATGTCAAAGGTACTGTAATCTACCATATTACTTGAAGATAATTGGATGTTCGAACGATATTTGTATAATGTGTTTATAATATCGTCTAATAATAACTTTTTCCTGCTAATGCAGTTGGCAACTCTCACTGGTCATACTTACAGAGTTCTTTACCTTGCCATCTCACCAGATGGACAGGTAACTAAATGAAACGTCCTCTTTTAATTGCAAGAGCATGTTTGGCTAAACTTATAAATGAACTGCTTTTTTCCTTACCTTTTAAGTAAAATAAGTTATTTTTACTGTCAAAATAAGTAATTTATTACAATTTTCATCAATGAAGAGTTATTTATTCAAGAAACTCGTCTACTTATTTAAGCTTTGCCACACATGCTCTGTCTGTTTCTATACTATAATACACTAAAACTTCGAAATTTATTTATGATTGACTGATATTATTGGTTTTATAGACAATTGTGACGGGGGCAGGAGACGAAACACTTAGGTTCTGGAATGTGTTCCCTTCTGCCAAGTCTCAGGTAAATAAATCTGTTTCATGAATTATCAGACGAGTAAACACTTTGCTGTATGGACGTTATGGTCGAGAATGCCGTGTTTTAAGCTAGAAATGATCAAATAAATTTACTTTTCTCATCCAAATGAATAAAACTCATTTCTAGTAGTTCTTGTCGTGTCCAGAGAAAGGCAACAGCATAATGGTCTTCTAATGTACCATTTTTCGCAGAACACGGAAAGTGAAATTGGAGCTTCGTCTCTCGGAAGAACTCAGATAAGGTAATCGTCAACAGCCTTTGGTGTTGATATTTATTTTCTGTCACTGGGGGAAATCAATTCTACGCGGCAATAGGCGATGTTTGTCTGAGTGAAAATACGTTGGATTCAAGTACGGCACGATGGTCCTCGCCATCTTCCAGAATGTCGATTTGGGATAATTTATATGATTGATGGAGGACAGAAAGCAGATTGGGAGATGGTATTAAGGCTCAATAACGTCTCCTCTGCATTATGTGTGATAGAGAGAGGTTTGGCATTTAATCATTATGCTTTCTTGTTCATATTGTAAATAAATTGTTGTTCACACTATCAAAATCTGCATTGATGCGAAATGAATTCTTTACTGTTGGGATTCTCGATCAAGGTTGAGAAATAATTTCTAGAATGTGGAAAAATAATTTGGATTTACGTTCAATGTGGTTGAAAATAATTATGAGAGAAATTATTTTGTTTTAAAGGGACTCAAATAAGGGTTTAATTTTAGTCAGAGTCAACAATTAATTTTAACCACATATTTCATAAAATTCATAACTTTTTAACCACATATTTCATCATTTTTAAATTTTTGAGAACTTTTCATCTAATCAACACAATGTTACAATCACGTCAAGAAAGAATGTAATGTTACAATCACGTCAAGAAAGAATGTACAAGTGATTTCTTTTACTAAAAATCTTATTTTAATTCTCACCAAATAAAAGCATATTATCCAATTCGTTTCTTCTTTAATATTATCAATCTAGTACACCTAGTGATGGATTAATGATTTTGCCATTTTGATCGAAGAAATTTAATAGATGCAGTGACGTAATTTGGGGTAATAACATATGATTTAATAAAAAAAAAAAATTGGCTGTATTTAAAACAGCTTAATGATGAAATGTCATATGGCATTATGTCAAATAGTCTGACAGTGTAACATAATTGATAGATTAATATTATTATTTACACAATTTTAATCCAAATGAATGAGATATCAAGAACCGCCACTAGAGACAAACTTCTGCTGCGTCTGGTGCATGCCATCGATTGTGCTCCCTCCAATCTCACACTCACCATCCACATTTTGAGACCATGTAGTCAAACTCATTGGAGGGAAACAACAACTGCAAGGCTCCTCGCATGGCTGGGGATTATGATCATCATAAAACTTGTTGGACCCATTGGCCCCACTGGATGGAGATGATGCTTCTTTCAGTGGACCCCAGCACTCCATCTTGTTGAATTCTCGTATGTTGGAATGGAAGTGTACCCAAACCAAAGCCTCTTGCAGGTCTGGATAGTTGTCAAATAAGCTTTCATCCCCATGAACAAATGCCTTCAAAACCTAATTCCATTTCACAATATTGTTAGATCGAAACCATCCGTTGACAACTCAAGTTCTACAATATTAAGAAGTCGAGGATCCAAGTGCAATGGAAAAGGATTGAAAATCTACTTCTGCATTTCACTTAAGTTGAATACGGGGCTGTAATCTCACGTCCATAGCATAAGATATACCTTTCCACACATTTTACAAACCAAATACAATGCTCGTGATTAGACTTCACATACGTCGCCGATAAGAAAACAAACCGATTTTTTCAATAAAGATTCTTTTTCATGGAAGGTATTATGTCACAAGAATCTAAATGGAATAACTTTGAAAAGAAGTGTTACCTTGTAAAGTGCAGCGTGACATGATATTGCGAAAAAAATCAGTAAATCAGTAGGGGGAGCTTACCACGGGGAGTTCCTTGCAAAAGATGTAGTATCTCAATCTAGCAATGAGGGCTAATAAGAAATGGTCACCACTTATGTGACAATGAACATGAAGAGACATCTTTCCTTTGACTTTCTTCCACTCTGCCACCACTTCATCTCTCTGTAGTCTGTTGTACCACCCTTGTAACTGCAATCAAATCCCACATTCTCTTCTTTAAATCTCAATATAGTTATATTGTAGCGATAAAATACCGGTCAAACTAGCGGTGTAAAATAAGATCAGCCGATAGTGTTCAATCAATAGCGAACTATGGTGACATGTATTGATGTCTCGTAATCCACATGACAATGTCTAACTCCTCATTTTGAACATATGTGAGCCATGCTAGGTTAGGTATTGGTTCCCACAATCCACATGACACTCATATAACTAACTTTTGATGTTGGAATAGACTCAACCCAGTGGTCTAATCAGACCTTTTTGGGCACATTATTCTTTTCAAAAACTTACTATTTCAAAACATGTGTCCCAAAAAATGGGTTAGAGGTCAACATCTTGACACAGCTGAACATAAACTTAGCTTGCGGGTCATGTTGGAACTTTTCCTCCTCTAGAAAAATCTAATAAAAAGGTTAGGAACTTCCTACTTGTACAATTTTGTTTACACCGTCCTTTATAGAAGGCTGACATGACAATCACTTTCACATTGCACTATAAAGGAAAATGTCTGCCATGTCATCATCATTTGGAAATTGCTATTTGTACAAATAGCTTTATTCAAAAGGTTAACTATAATAATTAGACTTTAGCCATTTGTACGGAATAAAATCACCAGAATTTCACCGAAAAAAAGACAACAGTGGATCCCACCGTATATTTAAAAGAGAAAAAAAAGAGTGGGCCCCACCATTGTGTGAGTGCAGTGACAAATCCAGAATATTGAATTAGCTAGGGCGGCCAATTGATCACCGTAATAGCGAAATTGTTTATTAATATTCAGTTAAATAATATTAAAAAATTTCAATTAATAAATAAATTCACTAAAATGTAAAAGTTATATACATATGAAAATATAATTCAATACAACCCAAAATAATCAAGAAAAAATACATTTGTTAATTATATACGAATGATAGTTTCAAGTTTTTACGAATTTAAACGTGACAAGACGGAGTTTATACTTAAAACATGATTAAACAAAAAAGAAAACTCGAGTTTAGTCGAAGTTTATGCAAAATTTTTAGAACCAGAACTATTTTTGACTTAGGGTCCGTTTGATAAGCCATATTTTCCATGCAAAATGTTTTATAGTGTTTGATGGGCAAAATTTTCTCCGAATTTTTTTTTCCACCTCTTCTCATTTTTCACATTTTTTTAGGAAAATATATATTCTTGATGTTTTGGTGGGAAAAAAAATTTCATTTTTTTTTTCAATTGGAAAAAAGTCTAGACATAATGGTAAAAAAATTTATCACTCTTATTGACAATTTTCATGCAAAACAAAGCCAAACAAATGATATTCGATATGATAGTTTTTTTTTCATATTTTTATTTTTTTGACAATTGGAACAAATTCTAAATCCAATGGTAGAAAAAATTATCACTTTAATGGACAATTTTCATAAAAAATGAAGCCAAACGGACACCAAACTTTCAACATTTTTCATGAAAAATTATACTAATCAAATACAATTCATTACAATTCCCAACAAATAATTTATAGGCAAATCAATTCCTTGTAAAACATTTTCTTTCCACCCATTTTCCACATTTTCAATCAAACAACCCCTTAATGTTTTTCCAACTCTTAAAAGAAAAAAAGTACTTAAATTGTCCAAATTTAATTTTTTCAAAATAAATTGATAAAATCTAATACTAAAAGTATATATTATGAAATAATATTTTGAGTCAATAAATTTTTAAAAAACGATATTGGAAACGAAAACTAATAATATATAATTGTTTAAACTTTCAATTTAATTTGTTTAAAAATAATTAAAATGGGAGGAGATAATTGGAATCGAACCCATAATCTTTTGAAGACAAAACAAGGACTTCACAATACGAGAAACGATTAAAAATTGGCACAATTTTTATTTATTTATTTATTATTTGTCAAAATATTAAAAGAAAGAGTGTAAGTGAAAGGAATTGAACCTCTTTCATCTGACATGGAGAGTGGAGACTCAACCATTTGAACAACATTGTTTATCAGGTGACATTCATGCTCAAAAACTTTATTTATTGGTCAAAAATTGGTACATTTTTTATTCATTTATTACTTGTCAAAACATTAAAAAAAAGAATGATTGTGAAAGGACTTGAACCCCAATCCTCTCACATGAAAAGTAAGCATCCAACCATTTGAACTACATTGCTTCTCATAACAACTATGCACTAATATATATATATATATATATATATATCTTCCTTTAATCTTTTTTCTCGGATTCAGCACGGGCAGCAACTCCAACTCGCCGGGTGCTGAATCCGCCCGTGTGAGTGTTCTATTGAATTTCTGGTGATTTTGTTTCTATACGTGCAGCACATTTCTAATTATTATGCTATACATACAGGCTCAATAGCATGGTAAAAAACCAGAGGACACAGAGACAATTTGAAAAAAACCAAAAACAAACAGGTGCTGCCAATTCCATTTTTGGACTGTCCTTGAGCCTGTTCAAGCACGTTTATTCTAACTATAAACAACTTTTAACAGTAAAACACCTGTTTTAAAAACGGAATAAAAGAATATAATTAGCACTCATTAATTCAATTAGAAAACTTTGATGTTTTTTAATTAATTACCTGGGAATTGTTAATGGTTTGAGAGATGGCAAGAGTGAGCTTAGAGGTTATATCACTGTGTGTAAGTGTATATGTTCTTGGAAGCTTCTTCTCATCAACTCCTAAGAACAATACCTTCAGTTTTGATGCCTCAAATATAGCGGGTCCAAATAATCTTGCCACCTGGATAAGATTAACATGTTAACCCAACCCACCTCTTCAAAGAAAAAAGCGATTACAGATTTACAGATATATATCTATTACGCGTGTGTGTCTGTAGAGAGGGAGAGAGAGAGAGTTACTGGGACTAAAGATATGGTTTTGTTGCTTCTCCTTCTCCTTGTTCTGTGCACCAAGAAAGAACTACTTTCCTCTTTAGACTTGAGGTTTGATGGGAGCCCCAGAGGAGGAGAAGTCAAAGTGCCCATCTCAGAAACCTAGAGAGATCTTGAAGCTCCAGATCTTGCTTCACAATTCCAGAGAACTTACAAGAGAAAAAGCATAAGCATATAGCCTCAGCCCCTTTCTTTTCTTTTTTTCTTTTGTGTGTGTGTGTTCTACTTTTAAGTTCGGTTTGTTTCTTTTTCTTTGCTTTTAGATGCCTAAACTTTGAAGACTGGCATTCTTGAATTTAATGAGTGTACTTTCGGGCTTCCTCATTAGCGTGTGAAAGTGTGTGTGATGTTAATGGTTTGATAATTGTGTCCAAATGTGAGGGGTTGAACGGCATTTGCTTTAATAAATAGGTGCATGGTTCATAGGTCGCCACGTACATGTTTAATTCACTAGCCACGCTTATTGGTTGAAAGTTGTGAAATATTTTAATTATAATTTGAGAAATTTATATATCTAACTTTGTATGAGTTTAAAACCATTTACTTTTAAGTAAATTTATTTGTAAGTTACTTATTTAGTAATAACATATTTTTTTTAAGTAAAGTAACTTTTTTAGAAAAGGTTGATGCCATAGGAAATTTATATGTATTATTTTTAGTTAAGTCTACGCGCATTTTGTGGGTAACATAATTAATGACTGTGTAAGAGATTGTGCTGAGGCACACTTGCTAGGCTGGCATTCTCGTAATGTAGGCCAATCAGATCTGTACATGTTCTTTGAACCTGCAATTGTCAATTTTGAGTTCAATTAAATTATTTGTACATTAAGCCTTGTTTGCCTACATTATATTTTTCATTTTCATTCTTCTACTCATTTTCAACCATACATTTTTCAATAAAATAATATTTTTCATCACATTAATAATTTTTCATTCTTTTTCAACCACATATTCTCCATTACATCAACAAAAAAATACATTCTCTGCACAAAAATGCCCACCAAGCAGAGGCTAAGTTTGACACCCTTATTGATAGATGTAGAGGTGTCAATCCAAGTGGTTCGGATCGGGTCGACCAGCCAACATATGAGCCCGATAACGGGCCGCGTGAAAAAAAAACCCGTCTGCTACAGGTTCCGGGCCGGTTTCGGGTCGGCCCACAAATTTTGTACTACAACCCGGCCTTCCCGCTAACCCATGCGGGTCACGGGTCGCGGTTTGTTCCGGTGTGACCCGTATGATTGTATAAATAAAATTATAAAAATATAGAATTTTTCATATTTATAGCAAAAAAAAAAATTTCTGTTAAATGTAAAATAAGAATTGAACAAAATGATAAATTCATATTTATACCAAGAAATGTTTACATAGAATTTAAATTTAATATTACATGAGTTATTTATAACCTTGCAAAGTTAAATTTAACTTAAACAAATAACAACGAAATGAATTTCTAATTACTATTATCAAATATTTGTAGTATAATTACATCCCAACTAGGTTGACACCTACTTAACTATAATTTAGTTGTTCAAAATTTTTCAAAATTTTCTAATTTTTTTTCACGGGCCAGCGGGTTAACCGCCGTCCGTGAAGGTGCAACCCAAAGCCTGCGGGTCACACCTTCTTGACCCGTGAACCGCCCGCTTGGGTCACGGGTCTGCCCACGGTCCCGGGCCGATTTTCACGAGTCTAGTCGGTCCGTCCATCTTGACATCTCTAGATAGATGGGTGACGTGACAACATTGTTTTGACTTCAACCCCCACTAGAATAGCTTGAAGATGATTAACTTATTGATAATTTGCTTGGTATTTGTTTCATGGATTCGGTCCATGTTTCTAAGAATGGATAAGGATTTATATCATCTCGAATCCAAAGGTCTTAGATGAAGATCCATGTATCATGTTTTCAAGATAAACCTCTGCTTGAAGGAAGCCTCGATAAATAAATCTTGAGGGTGAAGGATTCTGTATCAAATTTATTCTCCATATTCTTAAGTTCGAATATCTATAATATTCCTCTCTTTATAAAATAGATTGATCTTTATACTCTTCGAGAACCAAGGAGAGTTCCTCGTCCCTCTTTCATGTCACCAGAGCACAGTAGAAGCACCTTCGACACCCCCATTTCCATAGTTGTTTGATCGAAAATTTGAGAACTAATTCGATTATGTATAGAAATCATAAAATTAGAAAAAACTCAAGCAAGTTAAGAAATGATTGATTTATCTCAAACTAAATTTCTTTTTAATCATTTTACCATCAACTCAACTCTAAAATCCCTGCCTTGTTGAATTGATATTCAAATAGATTTTTAGAAGATTGTTCTTTACCCTTTGTTGATGGTATTGTTGAAATTTGGTTGTGGAAGTCATAAAAGGTCCAATTAAGTTCGAGTTAATTTTTTGAGAAGTGATTTTTTTATAAATGTGGTGAAAAAGTACGAAAAAAATATGAAAATATGAAAAGAGAAATTTGAAAAATATTTAATTAAAAATGAACGCAAGAAACAATTTCAGGAGAATGATTGTTGCATTTGTTGGAGGCCTTGACTTGTGCAATGGGCGATATGATACCGTTCACGAAGAGGATTATCATAATCCCAATTTTATGGTAATTTCTATTATATTTTCTGCATTTATAATTATATGTTGAAGGGTCTTTATGTCATACTCATTCTTTCAACTTGTAGATCAATTTACAATAGATTACCTTTTGATTCTTTGGTTTTTCAACCAACTTTCAAGTCTCATTTTTGTTTAGAGACTAGATCTCTTCTCTCATAGCATTTTTCCAATTTTCAGAATTTTTACAGGTAATCGCTTCCTCAAATGAAGTCGGTTCAACTGATTCTTAGGCTTCACCTGAAATTAGGACAAATTTATCAAATTTGAAGAGATACATTTCATATTGGGCTTCACTTATCTTCTCTCCCCATCCCTCACTAATTGGTAGTCATCCAAATTAGTACTTGCAAATATTTCTTCATTAGGGACAACAATCTCAGGAATTTCAAGTCTTGGTTGTTCTATCATTGCTCTTTGATCAAATTCTTTTTGAGGGATGTTTTTCTGGACTTTGTTTCAATTCAAACTCCATCTTCTTTCCAATAAAAGATTTTCGTTCCTCGGTCTGTTTTTACTAACTATCTATATTTTTAAGGCAAGACATATCAAATTCATTGAACTTCACATCTCTACTGTTAATAATTTTAATGCTCATCACACATATAACTCACAGTCTATATACCCTTTCACTCTTTCTAAATAATCTAACATAACACACTTAATAACTCTAGGGTCTAATTTTTCCTCAACCTGATGTGTATAAGCTGCACAACCAAATACTTTAATTTGTGACAAATTTGGGGTATTTCCAGACCACAACTCTTGGGAGTTTTGAAGTTAACAGAACTAAAATGTAACCTATTTATCAAATAGGCAGCAGTGCACACGGCTTCACCCCATAAACCTTTAGATAATCCTGAACTAATCATCATACATCTGACTTTATCCATTAAAGTCCAATTCATCCTCTTTGCCACTCCATTCTATTGGGGGGTATGTCTCATAGTCTCGTGCCTCATTATACCATTTCCCTTGTAGACATTATCAAATTCAAAATTGCAAAACTCTAAACTATTGTTCATCTTAAGAGTTTTCATACTCTTTCCCATTTGATTTTCAACTAAGGTAAGCCAGGACTTAAACTTATTAAAAGTTTCAGAAAGTTTCAGATTTGGATTTAAGGAGATACACCCAAATTTTTCTCGAGTGGTCATCAACAATGGACAGAAAAAATATGTTCCCTCCATGTGTGGGATGTTTTTCTAGACCCCACAAATATGCATGAATGTTGTCCAACGGTCTCTTAGTACCGTGTTCACATATCTCAAAGCTAATCCTATGTGACTTTCCTATAACACACGTCTTGCAAAAACTTAAAGGTATAACACTTTCATTACCAAGTAAATTCTGGTCACTAAGATATTTCAACCCATTTTTCCCAATGTGTCTTATCCTCTTGTGCCAAAGATCTAATCTATCTTCATAGACAGAAGATAATGCCAACTCATTGCTGCCCTTTGCTTCACCTTGAATGACATATAGTCCAGTCCTCTTTGAGCCTTTCATAACCACTAGAGACCATTTACAAATCTTAAAAGTACCAACATGAGATCTAAACTCATAACATTCTTCTTTTAATAATGTCATCATGCATCCTAATAGAAATATCACCTACTCCCTCCACATTGTGTGGGCGATCATCTCCCAAGTATACTTTTCTAGGATTTACATCTCTGTAGTTATAAACTCAAGACTTAACATGACACATAAGAACAGTAGCACCTGAGTCTATAACATTCATGACATGTATGTTATCATGGGCATGATCTACATTAGTGCCAAAATCTCTTGACACGGTCATAACATGTAGACAATTAAGGGAATCACCTAAACCAACTAAGTTCTGATCATCATCTATTTCGGTCTCTGTTTATTCTTAAGGTCATTACAATCTCTCTTGAAATGTCATAAGTTATCACAATGAAAGCATTACTTACCACTATTTTCTCTAGACTTGGACATACCATTCGATTTCTCTCTGCCATTCTTGCTTTGAAAATAGTTCTCATTCATCTCATTCCTCCTTCTAACAAACAAAATATCTTCTCTCGAGCTACCATTCGATTCCTTTTTAAGCTTTAGCTCCCCTAGCCCTCAAAGCATTATTCACAATATCTTGGGTCAAAGTATCCCTAGCATATGTGATGATATTCCTAACATATCTATAGGATTCAGGCGTAGCATTTAAAAGTAGAACCGCTAGATACACATCATCAAATTTTTTATTATCATGGGTTAAACACTTGACGAGTCTGTTAAAGTTGCCCCAATTAGATTCAAGATTCTTTCCTGGGTCCAGCTTAAAACTGAAAAGTTTTTGAAGCAAATGTAATTTTTTGGAAGATATTTTTCCAAAAATAGCTTGTCAAGTGCTTCCCACAACTCTTGGTAGTCTTATGTTGTTCAACATGTCTTAACACATCATCATATAAATGCAATATAGTTAAACTATGTGCAATTTCATTCATATCAATAATTTCATTCGGTTTAGCTTTTAATGCATCGGGATATTTTTTGGGTCGCCAAGAGTTTTAGAAACTATTTGTTGACTTAAAATAGCTTTCATTTTTTGCTTTCAAACTGAATAATCTCCCTTACCATTGAATTGCAGCAATTCAATTAGAGAGGCCATGGTAGCAAAATAATATTTTCCGAAATTTTTTTACTTAACCAATTTATCCACACACAAATGCAAGTTCAAACCAATTTATGTATAAATTACTTTTCAAAATGAAACAAACGATGATATCATAACAAATAGCACATAGACAATATCACAAGAGTCAAATAACAATATGATAACAAATAATAATATATCAGTTGTATATTCGAGAGGGTGTTAGAACACTCAAATCGAGCGAATCAATAAGTCGGTTCGTATTTTAAGGAGAGATGCGAGTCTTTATCGATCTAGAGGGTCAGAAATATCGCAAGAAACAAAAATATATCTAACACAACCGAGAGGTCAGAAATATCTCAAGGAACAAACTGTAAATTTTCACCTCTAGATAATTCCTCTTTACACGCCTCCATGTGCGACCTTTGTACTCTATGATTGTCCTCATGCGTCGCCTCCACAATCGACGAGGGTGTCTCATGTGCGACCCCGACAACTTTTGATTGTCATTTGTAGTCTGGTGGTGGTCGTCCTTCGTCCACTTGGTGCATGGTTTTGCAGAAAATTGGGTTCAAAGATTCGAGTTTACTAGTTTTCGACCAAACCCGAACCTCTTCGACTTCCAATCTGATTTCCAGGTTGATTTAACACTTAATAGCACTAGTCTAAGCTCTGATAACATTTTTAGAATTTAAAATGTAGCGAACAAATTATTATTACAACTATAATGTGGCTAACATAAACTCCCAAAGTGTAAAATTGAACCAATAAACCCAAAGCTTCTTCATCACCTCTATTGGAGTGTCAAATGATGTTGAGCTCAGTATTTTACAACATCGAATCATGCACCATTATCCATGGGAATAACAATGGATATATAGAGAAATAAATCCGTTTGAAGTCACCAAGAATTTCGTCGGAGATATGAACTTCTCTAACTCGGTTTCCTCTCTATGCTTTCTCTCTTTTGTTATGTCAAGTCCAAGTGAAACAAGTAAGGAGACTTGTAATTATAGAGCCAACAGAACTATTTGAATTCAAATTCAAATATTGTACTATGAAAGAGACATAGCTAGTATGGTAATTGACTACAAGATTAAATCCAACCATTGGATTTAATTTATGGTCCATAATACACATCAACTAGCACAATTCTTTCAAAGTGCTCAAGACAAATACTCATGTGTCAAGTAGATTTAAGTGATCCATCTCACAAGACTTGACAAACCATCATCAGCCTTAGTATTGGACTCTTTGTAAGGAAATAAGTTTTCATGGAACACCACATTTCTCGATATAAGAATTTTGTTGGTTTCTAACTCCAGCAATTTTTTTAATGATAGATGGTCAGAACTTCATATGGGTTCGAATCTTATTGAGAGGTCCACTAGTGATCAGAAAATGTTTAAAGGCCCAAACCCAATCCTAGGGAACAGTGAAGCTTCATAGGGTCTTTCTGTTCAGGTGCAGGTACATGACTAGCTTCAAGTACACGTTACAATTTTCATCGCCCAATAAAACTTGTAACCCCTAGTTCCAAAGGGATATCCTAAGATAACACATTTCCTTGCCCTTGAATCAAACTTATGTATGTTGTGTGCTAGTAGTAAAAGCAAGGTAACCAAACACCCTAAGGCTGAAATAGCATGGCTTAGTCTTGAAAAGAATTTCAAAGAATGTTTTGTTGTTAAGTGTAGGAGTGAGTGTTCTATTTATAAGAAAGACTGTTGTTAGAACACAACCATTCCAATATAACATAAGTAACCTACTCTGAGATTTCAGTGCTTTTGCTACATTCAAAACATGTTGATGCTTCATTTCAACAATATCATTTTGTTGGGGAGTTTCCACACATGTACTTTGATGTATAATGACATTTTCAGAATAAAATTATTTTAAATTAATTCCCCTATTATCAGTTCAGATAACTTTGATTTTGGAATCAAATTGTGTTTCAATCATGATATAAAAATCCTGCAAAGCCACAAAGGCATCAGATTTTAGCTTTAACAAATAAATCCAAGTGCATCGACTGTGATCATCAACAATGGTAAGCAATTATCTTGATCCATCATAAACAATATCAGCACAAGGTCCCCACAAATCATAGTGGATTGAATCAAAACAATTTTCTGACATGTGATGGCTAATATTGAAAGGAAACCTATGTAATTTAGCTAAAGGACAGATATGATAAGGTTTCTTGGTGTGTTTTGTCTCAAGATCATGATTTAAATTAGCCAAGTGTAATCTAGAATCTGAGAGGTGACACAATCTGAAATGCCATAGATCAAAATCTTCTTAGCTAACAATAGTAGAAGTAGACAGAACAGTTTTGTTAACTAATTTTGGTAGATCTTGAATTATATTTGTAGGTGAGACTTCTCTCTGCACTAAATGAAATAAGCTTTGCCTTGCCTCACATCGCCTCACCCAAACCAATCGTCCTCCAAGTTGAAACACAACATAGATCAGAAGAAAATATGAGGCAACACTTAGATGTTTGAGCAAGAAAAGTTTTCTGGCAAATATAAGGTTAAAGGAAAATGATGGAACACACAGAACATTATGGAGAAATAAGTCGTTTGTTATTCTAACACTTCCTATATGAGTAGCTAGTGTCATATCTCCATTAGGCAGAGCAACAGATTGAGAGATTTTAGACTTTATGGTTGTGAGAAATGGAATTAAGCCGACCATATGATATTGTAGCTCTGGTATCCACAATCTAATGTATAACAGAAATAGCTTTATCTTTTGTATTGTTAGCATGCAAAGACATATACCAGCAATTTTAGGTGTATCTATATGTTTGGAAGAGAGTGAATTCAAACGCTTCACATATTTGAATTTCTTCAACACTACAAAGAATTTTTTGTTCAAATATTTGAATATTACAACAAAAAACACATTATCCATCATATTATAAGCAAAAGAATTAAAATCTAACCAAATAAAATGGAGAAAACTTAAAGAATGAGATAGATGAAGAAAGCTTGAAGAATGGAGATGGAGATGAAGAAACCTTGAAAAATTGGTTTTTGGTAGGGAGAATTTCTTGACTCTTCAAATTTCTAACATTCTTTAAATTCTTAATGTCCAAAATGGGGGTAAAATGGATATTGTGATATATTTTTCTTTTTACTTTTTACTTAAATTTGGTCAAAGGCCATTGTGGAAAATGGGCTAAGTCAACCGGCCCTTAGCACCAATTCCTACTTAATTGATGGAGTTTCTTTAAGACATAATTTAGATAAATAAGTCTTTGACAATTTGCAGTTGATGAAATAAGTTAAATGAAAGGTCAGTTGCTCAAATATCCGGCTCAAGTCGATCGCATAGGAAAGTGAAGCCTCTTCCGGGATGTGAAACATTTCCAGACATGGGTAGAAAAATAGTTGGAACCTTTACTCTATTTCAAGAAAATCTTACAATTTGAGATTGTCCTAAGTACACGAGTGTCACGGGAGACAAAAGGTTCAGTTCTTTCACTCTTGGAGGTAGGGATGGGCAAAAAACTGCCCAACCCGCTCAACCCGACCTCGAACCGATCAATTTGGGTCGGCTTTTTTTATTTTTTTGGTTGGGTTCGGGTTTGGGGTGATAAAGGCGGGTCGGGTTGAGGGTTGAACCAAAAAACCCATCCAAACTCGACCCACATATATATATATATATATATGTATGTATGTATGTATGTATGTATGTAAACCCCTCAAAACTAAAAGACAAACACAAAAGTGAGATGAGAGTCAGTTACACGAACTAAACCCTAAACTCTTCACCCTTCTCCACTCCCAGCCTCATTTTCTCTCAATATCCTCTCAAATCGCCGGTTTATAGGGCTCATAGAGATAAACGGGCGAGAGGAGGATTCCAGATCTCGTTTCAATTTCTGGTTTATAGGGCTCAACATGTGGGTTTCCTTCTCGATTAATGTCTTATGTGTAATTTCACAATTGGAAATCTGATTCTGATTTGAATCTTTAGATTTTATTTGAATTTGTGATTTTTTTAACTTTTATCTTTATTTTTTGGACCTTTGGTTTCTTGGTTGTGTTATCCCTATTATGAGTTTCTTGATTATGTTGCAAAATATGAATTTATTTTTAAATTTGTTGGTGGTTTTGTTTAGCTGAGTTATTATTAGAACACTGTTGTGATTTTTGGGACATTTTTACTGCTTGAAATCCATACATGGTTTCGTGACTGATGAGTGTTCTACACTCATGATATTTATGTCACTAAATGTGTTATTTTATCATCCTTGAGAGAGTTTTAGGGCGTTTTAATGTGTGTTTTGATGTTGTGATATAGATTGATGAAATGGAAGGAAATAAGCAAAAGTTGGCAAAATTAGAGAAATTAGCTAAATTGTAAGAGATTCAAAGTTCGAGGACTAAGGCGCAAATATTTAAAAGTTGTGCCAAACCTAACGATGAAGATTTGAGAGTGATCGGAGTCAATTGGATAAAGGAAGACGTCAAGGGGATTAAATTTAATCAAAATATGATCACAAACCAATTTCCAACTGAAAAGAGACCTATTTTTGGCATATAAATTGATCGAATTGGAGAATGATGTCTGAAGCAAAGTTGTAGCTCTTTGAATCAGCTTTTGACAGCATTTTGAATCACTTCAATCGGACATTAGATGAAAAATTTATGATACAAATATTGAAGGATACGCAAAACAGAAAACAGAACTGCAAGGTTGGTGCCGCTGCAAAGGTGGCGTCGTGGCGCTAGACCTTGGCGCTGCGGCGCCACTTTCCGGGTTAGAAAAAAAATGCAATTTTCAAGAGATTTTCGGCCCAGCCCACATCCAATTTGTCTTGCAAACTTAGGGAACTATAAATACACTTTTGGAAGACCTAAAAATGGGGTTCTTGACGGCTAGAAGAAGGCAAGAAAATTGAAGACATAACCGGGGAAGAAATCAAGGAAAAGAGGGAATATTGACACCATTGGAAGAAGAATTCAAACTACATTAAATAGTTTTTCTAAACTCTTTCTTCTTATCCATGTTATTCATATTTAATTTCATTATGTCTATTTTCTTTATTATGAACTAAACTTCTAGATCTAGGGTTTGATGTAAACAACTTGAGACATGCTTAATTTCTATGTTGCATAAATTTCGGCACTAGAGGGAGAGAAATTTAGGCGTGATCAAGGAACAACATAACTTAGGTTTCGTAGATTTCGAGAGAGAATACGAATCTTTGAGGCTCATTTGAATTAAGAACCACATGCATTAATATTTCTATACATTTAATTCGGAATAGAGATATTGAATTTAAATTATAGAGATAAATTTTATTCGGCACTCGAGAGAAGGAATATAATTATTTTGAGGTTCTTGCCTATAAACAAAGGGAAATCTAAACGAGTTATAATTATATAGGTTGAAAAGTATTGCCGAGAGTATGATGAAATCATTCCCCAGGCTTTTACAAATTGATAACTTCTTTAGGATTTGTTTTGTTGACTTGCCAATTTTAGTCCATCTACATTAGATTGAAATTACAACATTGATTCAAATTTGAACGTCTGAATAAAATTGAAACTAAACAATTTTAATACTCGGTAGGACTCAAGTATCAATCCCTGTGGGTTCGACATTTTACTATATTACAAACTTGACACTGTACACTTGCGGTAAATTCACATTATACAAAACACGTGACAGTGACTATGCTTTAATAAGTTTAATATAAATTATGACTTTGATCTGAGTGATGGATAAGATTATTGGAGTTGATGGAATTCATAAATTCTACCCTACTTTGTGGAAAAACCATTATTTTTAATAAAACTCTAGATTGGAAATATGCAAAATGCCTATGGTTCAAGGAATTGATAAAACATGTAGATGTGTTGTTCTCTTTGTGGGTTCTGGAAAACCATGATATTTCACGATTCTACATGTTATTTTTATTTCCTTCTACTTCGACGCGTTATGAAATATCATGGATTTTGATATTCTTTTATACAGAGATCGAAGGATGCACAAGTTGGTTTTTGAAGATGGTGGATTGCCTGATGGTATTGAAGTAGCTTACTACTCTCATTTAAAGGTAGTTCAAATAATTTTATATGCAGTACGCTCTTTTTACAGTTTTCAGTAATGTAATTTTCTGATGTCCATTGACCGAAATTGCGTGATGGATATAAAATGGGATTGGGAATAGTTTTCCATTGCTGCAACATCCTGGTATAATTATTCATTCTTAGGTTCAGATTTCCTAATGTTCAACCAGAAGTATTTACCCTGTTCATCTATTATAAGCAGGTCAGTCTATCTCAATATAAAGCTCATGCTGGTTGGGCCTATCGTAGGAAGCCGTTAGTGTCTCTCAAACATCAGCAGTTTTTAACAGCCTTTTTGTGCTTACATTTAATATTTGTTGATAGGTTGTTACAAACCGACCGACCAACCCGACCCGACCGACATTTGGTTGCGTTGGGTTGGGTTGTGTTTCAATCTTTATTTCAGTTGGGTTGGGTTGAATTTATGCCAGACTGGCCATGTTGGGTTGGGGGAAAAATCGATCCGACCCAACCCACGCTATAACGCCCGGAGTTCCTTGAACTCGGATTGCCACGTCATACTCATTTGTCTAGAATTTAATAAATTTTTTGTGTGGAGATAACTAAATTTTAAACATTACATTTATAATTGTAAATCTCATCGGCACAAAATTCATTTGATTAACTTATGATAATTGTTTAAACTTTAAAACTCAAGTTCGAAATAAATGAAATAACAAAATATGTTAATAATATTCAAAATGCGTAAATTTCAAAATTTAAATAACTTCATCTATTAAATCGTGCCATCACTGCCTATCAATCTCGACCGTCTCCGAAATCTACAAATGTTGTTAAAATAACAGATTGAGTATTTCGATTAAATACTCAGTAGACTTATCGTCGATAATTAATTTACAGAATAATTGAACACATAATTATGCAATATATACCGTGACATCATCATCATCATAGGCTTATTTTCTTAAAATAATTCATAGGCTCTTTAAAATAATGGAGTGTGGGTAGTCTCGTTTCATGCATTTAAGTATATAAGTTATGCATAACATTATCCTATCTCATAAGAGATATTCTCATCTCTTCTCATGCATTAAAGCATATAAGTTATGACAAACATAACAACATCATTTCTCATTTTATGCATTAAAACATATAAATCACGTAAAGTCACATAATACATGCAATTATAATTTAAACTAATTAATGGGGGCAAGTATACCTCAATCTATCTCGAGTCACGTAAAAAGTGGAGCGGGAAGTAACCTGAAATTTTTAATTGTCCGTACGTTTCGTCTAGCCAAAATAAAAAATAGGTTTTGAATTAGTATTTCGAAATTTTAAAGTTTTAAAATGATAAAATAATATTTAAGGACTTAATTGAAAATTTATTGAAACTGAAATTAAAAGTTTAAGGACTAAAATTAAACTTTTCAAAAATAGGGGGCTAACTGTGGAAAAACAAGAACTCCAGGGGCTATTTCATTAAAAATCGAAACTCTGGGGACTAAAATAAATACGTTTAAAACTTGGGGGCTAAGGGTAAATTTCTAAGAAAAATAAAATAAATAAAAAAATATATCACCCTCTCTCTCTCTCTCTTGAAAATGAGAGAGAGAGAGAGAGAAGAGGAGGCTCTGACGGGAAGGGGCTCTGCCCCTTCTTCCCGATTCACGGTGTCGGCGCTACCGTCGCGTGGTGGCGCCGGTGCGGGTGGTGGAATAGCCGCAAGGGGGAGGGTTTGGTGTATGGCTCGAGAGTTAGCGACACATTTTTCAAGAAAAATAATTTTATATTATTTAAAATTCTCGATCGCAACATACGCCCACCCATACTTAGAGGAATGAACTTGCTCTTCCCCTCTACACCCCAGTAAGTGGAGTGTAGTGCTACAATCTCCGATGAAAATATAAACAACATATATGTCAATTGATTACTTTGGCTTATTATTATGTTGATTAGTAATACTAGAGCTGTAAAACTGGTTTGGCTAGCTCATAATGTATGTCTAGTCTTGGCACGACCTGTGTTATGGGCCATCCCGCACAACCAAGCTCAATTTGGTTTATCTTGGTTGCAAATATTTACTCCTAAATATTAAAAAATAATTTATAATGACATTAATTGAAACAAGTAAACCATAAATTAGCATAATTTGTTAGGAAAAAGCACAAATAATACTGCTTGCTAATAAATAATATAAGACACATAGACTTTAAGATCAAGAGCCCGGATCAGCGATTTTTCAGATCGACCAGCTAGCACATGTGTCACGCAGTGAGAATGCTTAGTTCCTCATTCGACACAGCAAGCATGCTAACAGCTTGGCGCGAAACCTATCTTACCAATAGTGCACTAATGACATATGATCATATGCTGGTATTCTTCCTTATATCCTACTCATAGCATGTACGTATGCCAGTTGTTTGGGCTTGCCGGCCAAGAATGAGGGGAGGGTGGTCTTGAGGCGTTGAACATCTGGAGCCAAACCTGAGATACGTGAAAGTTGGTATTAGAGCGGGACCGCTCGAGCATGCGGTGTTGTTATTGGACAATGTCGTGTGTTCTTGCGGAGAAAAGACTTTGGGCCACGGATCGTGTCGACAAACTGGCGGGACAAGACAAAGGAAACTGTGGGGAAGAAGGATCAAGAGGGGCAGCGTTGCGCAATTGCCTGGGTGCCTTTCACATGAGTTTTCGAAGAGCGCACCATGCAGGGCACAATTCGACATGTGTTGAGGCGCTGCGGTTCGGAGACCGTCCGCTCGAGGAACCAATGCTCAGAGGGGCGGAGGGTGAATGTTGGTGTCGGAGGCTGCAAGTACGAGTTACTGCAGGTTTGGAGGCATGTCCATATGGAATGATGTCGTTGTTATCCTTGCAACGAAACGGATGCGTGTTGATGTGAAACTCTCTTCTCGCTACGAGGACGTAAGCGAATTCGAATGGGAGAGAATGTCACTCAGTGAGAATGCTTAGCTCCCCATTCAGCACGGTAAGCACACTAACAGTTAGGCGCGATGTCTATCTTATCAATAGTGTACTAATGATATATGATCATACGCAGGTATTCTTCCTTATATCATACTCATTGCATGTATGTATGTCAATTGTTCGGGTTTGCCGGCCAAAGAATGAGGAGAGGGCGACCTTGAGACGTTGAAACTCGGGAGCCAAACCTGCGATCCGTGAAACCAGGCTTGGTGTTATAACTATGCATACATATAATTGTCAAGAAAATTTTTCTTTTATGATTTATCTACCAATCTTTTTCTTAAAAATAATAATAATAATAATAATAATAGATTCTAACTTTACCGTTAAAAATTCTATAAGTTCACCATTGACAAAAACAATTCCATGCAATTAAATTGATTGAGCAAGCTCGAATTGACAAACACGAAACTTATTAGTCAAAAAAGTGTCATGACGAGAAACAAAAGTTCACACATGCTAATTGAACATCCATAGTTAGCACATCCTCATAGTTAGTAGTTCCAACTCTATTATGTCACAACGGTAATTTAAAACTTACTAGATCGGACTAATAGCAAAACTGATTCTATTCAAATAAACAAACGTGAAGGAAATAGTTCCCTTAGTAACAAGACCTATTATTTTAAGGTACTTCCAAGAGTAGATCCAATAGAGACCAGGTGACGCATAATTAGAGAACGAGTACATGGGACACTATTTTTTTTTTAAATTTTTATCTCGTTGCTTAAATGGGATCAAGTTTGAATAATTCACATTCATTTGATATGAACGAATATAATTTTTTTTTTTTTTTCTAAAACAAAATGAGCATGTACATATTCTGTAGAAAGACTTGTGAACATGATAAATAATTGAAAACCAAAAAAAAAAAATATTATTACCATTATATATATATATATATATTTATATTATTGTGGTACACATACTTTGCACATGATTTTATACTATGTATGCATTGTTCAAAACTTTTTTTCAGTATCTCGAATTCTTGATCGACAAAATTTTTATTTATTAAAATTTAGAGATATTTACACAATTTTAATGAAATATGTATAACATATTCCAAGCGAAGGCCAAACAAGTCGTTGTAGTATAGTGGTGAGTATTCCCGCCTGTCACGCGGGTGACCCGGGTTCGATCCCCGGCAGCGGCGATGCCTTTGTTTTTGTATTTTTCATTTTTCAAATTTTCACAACAATAAAATGACAAGTTTGACCTTTTACTTAGTCCGTTTCTTGAGGCTGCCGCAGAAGGGGTCATCAGGACATCATCAAATTGTACGGGTTTCAATATAATTAAAGATAAAAATACATTAATTTGAAATTGTTTTAAAGTTAAATTTTATTTTCTCACTCATATTTTTAAGTGAAAAATGTTACTTAATTTAAAGATAATTCTTACCATAAACTTAAAAGTTATGTTTAAGTAATTTTTATGTTTGTTTTATTGCCCCCACTTCATATATTCCTTTTGTGGATCGTTTTTCTTTTTATTTTCTTTCAAGTGATTGTTGCAATGCACTTGATAAGTTGTTCGGCTAAGTTTAAAGTAACTTTTTACTTTTAAAGATATTTATATAAGTTATTTTATTTTACTTTTAGATAATTAGAGTTTAAACCTTTAAATATTTGCAGCCTACATGCTTTTGTGTATTAAATTGGTAGATTGGATTAGCTCTTGTAATTAGAGGCTTAGTTTAGTAAGTGGTAAATTTTTAATTTTATACCATGCGCTCACATCATTATATTTTTAATTTAAATTGTGAGGAAAAACGATTTAATACTCCCTTCGTCTTAAAAAGATGTGTTTGATTTTATTTTCACACAAATTAAGAAAGGGTGGTTATATTATCACCACAATAAAGGTGTGTTTGATTGTCAATATTTTTCATGAAAAATGTATTTTTTTTTCTCACCTGATTTCATACTATTTTGTGCAATTTGATTGATTTTCCCAAAAAACATTTTCTTACTTTTAGTTATGGGACCACATTTTCCTTGAAAACAAGGAAAATATTTTCTTTAGGGAGATGTGTTTATTATTTTTAGTTAATTCGTCATCTCTCATCTATCTACCAGTAAAAAATGGACAAGTATAATATTTTTTAGGTTGAAAATTAAATTAATCAAAAATATTTAATTAATAATTTTCATATAAATAAGTTTCAGGCGATTGAATTACCTAAAATTTATTTTATTTCCATACAAATTCATGTTCGCAATCAAACGCGTCCTAAGTATTTGGTACACTAGAATTTTTTTATTTATCTAAATAACTATAAGACAGTTTTTGATTCCCTCTATTTTCCTTGGAAGTTGGAAAAAGTTTCCATTTTCTACCTTTTGTGGTGTTTGATAGCAAAAATTTTCCTCGGAACTCGTTTTCCCTCCCCACCCCTCACGCGCCTCTTTTCTTGGTTTTGAAGGAAAATGTTTTCTTTTGTTTTTTGTGGTAATTGATTTTCTAGCTTTTTTTTTTTTTTTTTTTTTTGACAATTGGAAAAAATTCTAGACACAATGGTAAAAATATTTATCACTTTTTTATTGACAATTTTCATACAAAACAAAGCCAAATGAATGATATTCGATATGGTAATTAATTTTTTTTTTTTTACAATTGGAACAAATTATAGACCCAATGGTAAAAAAAAAATTATCACTTTAATGGACAATTTTCATGAAAAATAAAGTCAAACGGACACCAAACTTTCAACGTATTCCAGTGAAAATTATAACAATCAAAACACAATTAATTACAATTCACAGTAAAATAAGTTCTAAACAATTCAATTCAATTTAATTCATTTTCTTTCCACCCAATTTCTACATTTGCAATCAAACAGACTATAAGTAAAATGAAAAATATCTTATTTGTTATTCATTGATATTTTTTTCCATCACCATCACCTTACACTTCAAAAAATATATAACTCCTATTTAAAGATACAAATGCGAAGATTTATACAACAAAAGATGTAGAGATTGAACAAAAGAATCACAAACACAAAAGATCCAACCATTAAATGGGAAAAGATTCGCACTACACAAACAATTCACTTTGCAGCAACATTTATCTCTCCTATCACTTTACTCGACCACTAATTATCATTCAATTCACTCTAGTATTTCTCTCATGGCACTTCTGCACTTATTGCATCTCTCAGTCTTTCTAGCATGCACATACATTCAGCAAACACATATATAAGGGCGTTTTATGATAGTGGAATCAGTAGCGGATCCAAGATTTTAAGTGAGCATGGACGGTCGTTTGACGGCCGCAATAATAACGAATGTCCTGAACTGAAATTACTTATATCGTAGTTCGAATTGTAAGTACAGGTGTATGCTATCTACTAGTTTAATAATGTTTAACGAGTAACAATTTGAAGTTTGAAAAATGGATTCAATTATTTACTTTCTTATTTCGATTTGCTAATAATTTCAGTTTAACAGAAAAAAACGACTGTTTTAATAATCTCATTGTAATGTTGAATTTTAGTTAAAAAGATTTAAAAACAAAGGGGGAATATGCCTATTACTTGATAAAAGATCATATATGATTTTGTCATGTTACACTAAGAGGGGTGTATTCGATTGAAGATTTTGAAGGACTTCTTTTAAATGACGACTCATGTGGATTTCATGAATTTTTTTTAGAGATTTGAATAGAATTAATGAAGTCTTTTGTAGACTTTTTATAAATTTTCATTTTAAAACTTTAGAGACTTTTGTAGAATTCAAAAGACTTTTGAAAACTTTCATTTGAAATACAATTTATGTGGATTTAGGGTAATATTATGAGATTATCATATACGAGGTGTTGCTTCTCACCATTCCTCATTCTCCTTCATTTTCCCCCCATATAATAATAAAAATATTTTAAAAAGAATAAAAATTTAAGACCTTAATTAAATAAATAATAATTATATATATAAAAAATAAATTTAATATTCAGTATTATTAATATAATATACCTTTAAAAAATAAAAAAAATATTTAAATTTAATTATAAATTAGTCTATATAAAATTTTATAATTTAATTAAAAAAGTATTTTTCAAAAAAATGAATGAAAAAATAATTTTTTTTTATAAGAATACAATTTAATTCTTTCATAAACAATATAAATAAATAATAAGATAGAGAAAGAATAATAGAAACTAATAATCAATAGAAAAAATAAATTTTAATCATAACTCTAATGTTCGTAAAATAGAAAGGGAAAGAGAAATATTGAAATTTTTTTTTTTTTTTTTTGTTTTATGTGAAAGTCTCCCAAAATCTTGGGATTAATGAGAGACAAATTTTGATATTTTATTTTAGTATTTTCTGTTTAAAAGTTAGTATCATGAAAACTTTTTATAAAAGTCTCTAAAAGTCATAAAAAATTGAATATCCTAAAACCTATAGAGACTTCTAAAAAGTTTTAATTAAATACACTATGACTTTTAGAAACTTTTAAAAATTTATAAAAGTCTCAATTGAATACACCAATACTTTTAGAGAGTCTTCAAAAGGTTACATTGAATACCTCTAAACTTTTTAAATCCCAAAACGTTATTAAAAGTTTCAATTGAATACACCCCCTAAGTATCAACATCTACTAAATGCCAAAGTGGTCAAGTGTTTTATAATTGAACCATGCTACAAGTACATGAATTTAAATCTCTGTACTTCACAGACAACTCACAATTTAGGTGGGTGGGTGGGTGGGGGGAGATTTTTGGCAATATTTTAATCATGTGGCACCATTTCACGTGAGATAGATTTTGAAATTCTGTATAAAATCTGTACTTAAGAAATTTTCCTTTATAATTCTCAGTGAGTGATCACACGTTCGAATTTTTCAATTGTACTAGATTTTATTAGAGATGACAACGGAGTGGGTATAGAACGGGTCGACCATTCCCACCCCTTCCCATCGAGTATTTTTGTTACATTGCCCCATCCATATACTCGTTTAAAGCGGGACGGGGCAGGATAGAGGCAGGGTGGGGCATATCCCATGCCCCATTTATCCCCCCATCTTTTTTTTTTTTTTTTTTATGTCTTTACTTAGTATATACTATTATTTTTTTACCGATTTGTTAGAAACAACTTATGTTCTCTTTAAAAATATGATAAATATATTATTTTTGTTTGTTAAAAACTTAAATTTAAACGGGACGAATATCGGAGCGGGGGATTATGATTCCTGTACCCGCCCCGGTACCCGCTTTAGGGCAATGACTATTGCTCTTTTTATCCAATTAGATGAGTAATTCCAGTCCCGTTTGGGGCAGGGCCCACGGATTTCGGGTTGAATGAATTTTTTTGACATCCTTAGATTTTATAATGCACATATACTCCAAAATGATGAAAATTATTAAACTAAAATAATTTTAAAAGAAATTGCTATAGTTGAGATCCGAACACATGACTCCCATTTCTCTACCCAACTAAACTGACATAGCATTATGTAAATAGAAGAAAATCATAGTTATATTTCCAAATAAATAAATACAAAAATAAAATAAAATTGAATGCCAATGAATCTAGCAGGGGCGGTTGCTGGAGTTCTCCGGATACTGGATCCGCTGCTTGAATGGGACTTTCATAATTCTAGATTTTTCTCTAGTTGGTGGACTTCAGGATTGATCTCTCCAGATTTTTATACTAGCTATGTCGGTTTAGTGAAGGTTGGTGCAAATCCTAAATTTTTTTTTCCCCCTTGAGCCGGTAATGATTCCTTCCCAGTATGCACGGGACGGATCCAGAATATTAAGTTAGCTAGAACGTCGTAGATGACTGCAATAATAAGATTATTTATTAATATTTAATTAAATAATGTTAGAAAAATTTCAATCAACATATAAATGCACTAAAACGTGAAAAAATCATATACATTTGAAAATATAATCCAATACAATGTAAAATAAAAAAGAAAAAAAATATATTTTTCAATCATACACGTACGATCAAATTTTAGTTTTTTTACGAATTCAAACGAAACAATTTATACGTAAAGCATAATTAAATGGTAAAGACAAGCTCCGACTTTGGGCGGATGTTATGCAAATTTTTGAAAATAATGATTTTTAAAACTAAAACTATTTTTGACCTCAAAAGAAAAGTATTTTTTAACTTTTAAAAGAATAAAGAAAAACACTTAGATTGTCTAAATTTGAATTTTATAAAATAAATTAATAAAACCTAACAATAAAAAAAAAAAATATATATATATATATATATATATATATATCATAGAGCAATAATTTGAGTCGATAGATTTTTTAAAGAAATTATTTCGAAAACGAAAACTAATAATACACAATTGTTTAGTTATTATTTATTGTAATGAAAAATTAAACAAAAAGTAGAAAAACAAAGAATTGAACCCCAAACCTCTAGTTCGCAAAAATGACCCGTTTACCATATGAGCTACCATTCTTTTTGTTGAACATTGGTACAATTATTAATTAATATTTAGTCATTATTTACCGTGTTTAAAAATTAAAAGAGAAAAGCAAAGAATTGAACCCCAAACATCTAGTGCACAAAATGACACTTTTACCATATGAGTTACCCTTATTTTTGTTGAACACTAGTACAATTATTAATTAATATTTAGCCATTATTTACCGTGTTTAAAAATTAAAAGAGAAAATCAAAGAATTGAATCCCAAACATCTAGTGCACAAAATGATACTTTTACCATATGAGTTACCCTTATTTTTGTTGAACACTAGTACAATTATTAATTAATATTTAGCCATTATTTACCGTGTTTAAAAATTAAAAGAGAAAAGCAAAGAATTGAACCCCAAACATCTAGTGCACAAAATGACACTTTTACCATATGAGTTACCCTTATTTTTGTTGAAAACTAGTACAATTATTAATTAATATTTAGCCATTATTTACCGTGTTTAAAAATTTTAAAAAAGAATGGTGTTACAGGAAATATAACCCAAGTATTGCACATGGAAATGCATCCTCTCTCCCAATTGATCTACACAACATTTCAATAAACATTATATATATTATAATTACTTTTTATAAATTTTTTAATTTTTTTTTCCGACAGATCCAACACGGGCAGCCTCCCCGGCTCGCCGGGTGCTGAAAGCACCCCTGAGTATGCATATCTATAGTTTGAGAAAAAATAATATTCATCTTATTTTGTTGCCATTTGTTATGAGTAGATTATTGAGTCAGTGGGTGGCAAAAGTTGTTGAGGAAGAATGGGTGAGGGAAGATGAGGGTAACGCGTAATTATAGGAATAGACAAAATAATCAAATCAAACCACTCCAAATCAGAATCAAACCGAGCGATTTTGTTCGATTCCACAAAAAAATTAATGATTCTGGTACTTAGCATTGAGAACCATTTGGTTCTAGTTATGTTCTAGTTTTAGAACCAATAATCAAACTCAATATTTAAATTTTATTATTTTTTATACATATATATATATATATATATATTTTTTTTTTTTTTTACAAATTAGTGGATCACAATTTACAACAAAAATTCAAAATTTAATTGAAAATTAGGACAAAAATGTCATGTACCTTCGATATCTCATTTTTCAATGTGGAAATTGGAGACTCGGACCCTAATTCATTTTTCATTCTCTCATTTTCAATTTACACACCGACTCTCACATGGAGACCAACAACTACTGCATGCCTTGTGCTTAGCCACTAGTGTCGTATGGATTTCTGAAATTGAAATCTCAACCTTCGATTCTTCTTCCTCAAAAGTCATTTCTATTTTTTCTCAATTAGTAATGAAACTAAAACTAAATCATTGGTTTAAAGTTCGGTTCAGTTAGAGAATCAAACCAAATTGAACTATGTTCACCCCTAAGTAATTAGGATGGGAAGTACACCACAATACTATAACTTTTTTTTTTTTTTTTTTATCTAATTAGGACTATAATTGCAAATTGGTGTGGTGTTTTTATTTAAAACATATTTTAGTTATAGTGTGGTTATAATGTGGTGTAGTAGCAAGTAAAATCTATGGTGACAATATTATTATCCATAAATAAAATGTAATTAATATAGTTGAAAATATAATTTTTTCTTATTCTTTTAATATCTACATTAAATAATTGTTTAAATAAGTGCAATTCATATCTATTGATAACAAGACACATTAAATATGACCATACCAGAAAATTAAAAAAATTAATCATACTCTCAATAAGGAAAGTGATATATAATTTGGGATATACACAAAAAGAAAATAAATTTATCTTTATTGAACAGAGAGAGTATATTAAAATTTTCATGGAAACTTTTGGATGGAATGCATTTATTTAAGATAAAGCTACTTTACACAATTTAATTATTTAGAAATGTTTTTCTTTTATCTGTCTTACGATTTTATTAAAAGGAATTTGTAATTTTAGATTCTAACTTTATCCTTTTCAAAATCTAAAAATGAGAGGAAACTAGAGGGGTGGGATAAGAAGAGAGGGGGGGGGGGGTGGGTGGGGGAATTCATTAGTTAAGTTTTCATGCAATTGAATTGTTCACGTTGAAAAACTAAAGGAATAGAAACTGAAATTTAAACTGATCTACTGCAGGAATAAAAAGAAATAAAATGATAGATTCAGTATGAAAAGCATATTGAAGGAACTTGAGAAGAAGGACATTTTAATAATCATCAAGCTCAAATAAAAGTGTGAATACATTGATCTATTTATAGAGTAAAATATCTAACAAACTAACTATATAACAAACATAAGAAGAATCTGAAAGAAAGTGAGCTGGAGAAGGGCATGTACTGGACGTGATCTGAAATTGAATCTGATATTGGAATATTCCAACACAAACATACTCGAATTAATGTAGAAAATGCCATGAACATCAAGATAGTAACTAGAATCTTTTGATATTGGACCAATCACAATCTTCATTCTTTTATGCGACAAGGAAATAGTTCATCTTGAACAAATGGACATATTTTTTAAGTGTACTCCCAAGATAAGATCTAGTGGAGATCGGTAAAACTTGATCCGAGTACCCTCTCAGTCAATACGAATGTCTCCCAATGAGTACATAGTGATGTGTCTCTTCATCTATATCCTTACTTAAATGAGATCAAGTTTGAATTGCTCAGTAGCGTAAATAGGTCAGTATATGCATGACAAGTTTCAAGGTTGTTGAACGGAGGCATTTTGAGATAGGGAGACACAATTAAACATGCAAAAATAGAGGTGAAGATAAAAACTAGCACATTTACATTCGCTACATTTCTTCCTTAAACTTAAGTCTTCCCTATCTCTTCCTCTCTATCACTTATGCTTGATAGTATTGTGCTTAAATATATTTCTTATTGCATATTGGAATCGCAATGAGATAAGTGCGTGGAAGACTTTAAATGAAATCAACATCGTATATGGTGATACAAATGCTACTTATTTTTGTTCCTATTAAAAATCGTAACAAATGTTACAGCGCGTCAAAATAGCCCATTTGAAGAGCTAACTCATCTTTTTAAGATGCATGTTTGATTCATATTTAATTATTTTTGATATCCGTTTCAACCATTCGATATGTCTATGGTATACTTTTCAAAACGAGCTTCGAGATGATGTTGCGAAATAATCCCGCAAGCGTACGGGATCGTTGTACAAGTAATAAATGTGATGAGTGAGTTATCGTCCCACAGGGAATACGGCTTAATTCTAGTGCAATCGATATATCTAAATTCGAAACAATAACAAGATATGGTGGATTTTATTTAACTATGTTCTAAAACTACGAAAACAATACAATTATGGTTCTTTAAATTAAATGTGAAAGAGAGTATTGGATTTCCGATTCCACTAAATGACTCTAGCATTCAATTCTCAACTTATAATAATTACTTCAATCATTGCATTGGTGACGATCGATAATTCCACTTCTATTTATTATTCTTTCCCAAGATATAATAAACCTATATTGATCACGACACGATCCTATTCCTAGTCCGCATTCATATGATTAATATGCATTAAATTATAGGATTATCATAGAAGATCGCACACTTCACAAATATTATTTCTAATATTTATTCTTCATGTGTTACACATACAGTGTTCTACTTATCGTGAGTTTTTCAACACTACAAATAAGCAACTTATTGCTCTTATGGTGTGCAAACATTAAAACAATATGAAAAAGCATGTATATGGAATCACAATGCGAGAATCAAACTAAAAATCACAAGTCTTGAATTAAAAACTAGAAATCAAATAGTTTCATCATCCATCCAATACAAATAAACTTAGCTTAGCATCATGTTATGTAAATCACAAAATAAGGTTTGGAAAAACATCTCCCGAAATGAAAAATAATGAATGAAAAGTGAAAACTCAATTTCCTCTTTGTATTTCTTCAATCCGGATTTTGAATCTTCAATATCTTGTGATTATCGCCTTTGAATCTTGTGCTAAACCCTTTCTTTTGGTGAGAAATTGAATTTGGTATGCTCTAGGTCGTTTCACACCGTTCCTCCCTCAAGAAAGTAGGTTAAAATTGGTTTTTATGAGAATTTGGATAAAACCAGAAAATTGGGCCGTTCAAGCCTAGAAATGGCCTGTGCGCGCGCGCCGTATAAGTCCTTGCCCGCACGCCGTGTATATGTTTCACTCTCGGTAAATAAAATATAAGCCCGTGCGCGCGCGCAGGCAAAAAATCTTCCAATTGTTGCACTTTGGTCCCCGAATTGCATTCTTTATTTATTTCGGTTCTTTCTTTGTATTTTCTTGACCCTCCATCTTCCAATTTTGTATAATTGACTCCAACATCTCTCCAATCATCGATACTAGGTCCGAATCATCTATTAACACTTTGCGATTTAGTCCCCAAACTTTGGATTAGGTCAACTTTAGCCCATTTTCAGCCCATTTTCTTCAATTCCATGGTTTTGCATCTAGATATACCTAGCAAACAAAATATATATAAAATTAAGCCTCAAATCATATAAAGTAATGACAATTGCTTTAATTTAACGGCACAAATAAGTGTATAAAATACACTTATCAAACACCCCCAAACTTAATCAATTGTTTGTCCTCAAACAAAGTAAAGCTTAACTACAGAAAATAAAAAAATTCAAATTAACTTGGTTGGATAATCTGCCTGTTAACCTCGGGTTTGGACTTTTAGAGTTGAAACTATAAACTATTTCAAAATCACAATGTTAAATCAATCTCTACATATTCAATGCAAAATCGACGTGTGTGTATGAAGATTCATGTCAAGCATCATAATGTCATAAATTGATTCAATTCCCGACCTTTAATGGCCATATATTTCCTTTCTTCGCTCGTAAGATACACACCCCCAAACTTTCCTATTTTCACTCTTTTCCCAATGTGCAATCTAAGATTGATTTTGTGATATAATATTAATCCTCACCCTCTCTAGTTTGGTTCGATTTTTGCTAATTGCAGTTCAACAAGTCAAAAAAAATGCAGATTCTCCTTATTCTTGATAGTCTCAACCTCTAAGAATCAATTAGGCTAACAATTCTTTATCAAGAGTCCAGTTCTTTCAAATGAGTGTTCGGGGCTTCCTCAAGACATCTAGCTTTTTTTTTTTGACTCCTCTCTATTAAGCTTTCTAAATGATCCTTGTAGCGAGCTTTCAGTCGATGACTCCCAAGTCAGATGACCATAGGGCATCAGGTTTTCAGAGACCCTTACAGACTTAATTACTTGAGTCATTAAGGCTACGGAGATAAGTTTTATAATAAAGTAACACTACACATTCATTTTTTTCTTCTCATTTTCATTTTCATCTTTTTTTTGCAATGCCCCTTATAAACACTCATTTTCAAAAATCGATCCCCAACTTAAGATTTCAACCTAATTTTCATCTTATTAGCTTCAAACAATCCACACAAAATTAGCACACATGGAATCCACATATATCTCAATGTCTCCCTACAACAGCTCAATCAACCCCAAATGGTCTTAGAAATGGTTAAGGGTGTAGGATATAATGGTTATATGGATTTAGCATCTATGGTCCATTCTTGTCATCCTACTAAAAAATATGAATCAATTTTCTCTTCACAATGCTAAACATAAATCTTGTGCTCAAAAATATCAAATTCCACCTAAATAGGCACCGACTAATTTATCATATAACTTATCCATAATTTATAGGCCAACTCTATGTTCAAATATATACATCATCGTTAGCAGATTATCCGACCCACACAAGCATGCAAAAGTATATAAAAAGAAGTAATAAAACTGATTTTTTTTTAAGTAACAAAAGCATACACAAACAAACAAATAAAACTCATGTTTTTCACCCCCAAACTTAAAGTAGACATTGTCCTCAATGTCATAAATCATAATTTCACATATAAAGGGGTAGGGAAGAAAAAGATGAAAATACTCCCCTGATATGGCTTGGAATCCAAAGGCTAGCTGTCCAACTGCTCCCGTTGGCTCATTGGTCAATGTTGATTTAGATGTTCTGTGACATCATGTTCCTACACAAAACAGTCAATTAAAATATTCAAGATCAAATACGTGGAACAAGTGATACTTAGCTCTAACATCTATTAAACCAACTAACATATTGAAAATGTAAGGAAAAAAAAGGATGTAGATGATGATTCCTTGAAATAAATAAATAAAATTAATCTAAATCATCTTAAATGATTCTAAAAGCAAAAATAAAAACAAATAAATAAATAAAGGGATAAAAATGTTGGGTTGCCTCCCAACCAGCGCTTTGTTTACAGTCTTTAGCTAGACTCCTGTTGTTTTAAGCTCTTCATGGTGGCTTGAAAATAGAGTTTTCAGTCCTACATCTTAGACACCGGTTGCATTTCTTCAGTTCATCCTTGACTCTCCAAACAATCGTGTCTCCATTTTTGTCCCTACCAATAATTCCTTGTGCGTTTGGCTTACTTTTGTAGCTCTCCCAATGATCTACTTGTTGGCAATCTTTATAATGGGATGGTTGTTTGATTGGATTTTCCATGGTGAAACTCTGTTGCTTATCTTCCACCCTTAGGACTATCTCATTAGTATCAAATCCAGCAAAGCTCGGCTTGTAGACAAACACGGTCTTCCCAAGATTATTGGCATCTGATATGCCTCTTCTATGTCCACGATGATGAAGTCAGCTGGAAAAATAAACTCCCCCACTTTAATGAGCATATCTTCGATTATTCCGTAGGGGTACTTCAATGATCGGTCTGCCAGCTGAAGGATTATAGACGCAGCTTTTGGGTTTCCTAATCCCAGTTTCCTGTAAAGAGGCAAAGGAATTAGATTAATACTTGCTCCTGAATCAATTAAGCAATTAATAGTATTTAAATTTCCTATAGAGCAAGGTAGAGTGAAACTCTCTGGATCTTTAAGTTTGGGAGGGATCTTGCACTGGATGATCGCGCTGCACTCTTCAGATAGAGCTATCGTTTCATATTCAGGCAGCTTCCTCTTTTTGGTCAACATCTCCTTCAAAAACTTGGAGTAATTTGGAATTTGAAGAATCGCATCAATAAATGAGATGTTGATATGTAGCTTTTTGAGGATTTCCAGAAATTTAGTGAACTGCCTCTCTAGTTTGGTGTTTTGCATTCTTTGAAGAGAAGGGATCGGAGATGTGAGTGTTGTGCCAAAAACTGTTGTCTTAAGTTGTGGGCTGTCTGAAATTGATTGTCGATCTTTCTCTGTTGCTTTATCGGACTGCTCCACCTGTTCCTTGCTCTCAGTAGAGAGTTTACTTTTCTCTGTCTCATTCTTCTTTGCGATGATTTCTGGCAACTGAACACCACTCCTAGTCGTGATGGCCTGAATCTGCTCGACTGTTGGTTGCCGTAGAAGTCTTTGAGGGAATGGAATGGGTGGCACATAAGCCTTGACAGAGGTGGTGGAAGTGAATGATGGAAGCTCAATAGTTGCATAATTCACCGCCTCAACTGCAAATACCTGCTCCTTTGGGTTCTTCTCTGTATCACTCGGCAAGGTACCTTGTGGTCTGTTGGCTATTGCAGCTGCTATCTGTCCCACCTGTTGTTCCAAGTTCTTAATTGAAGCTTGTTGATTCTGAAAGTTGGTCTCAGTTTTCGTGATGTACTGAGATAGAAGATCTTCCAATGATTGCTTCTTCTCTTGTTGTTGTTGATGTTGGAACCCTGGTGGCCTGTTTTGGTTGCTTCCTCCTTGTCCCTGTCCTTGCCCTTGATTGTTTGACCATGAGAAATTAGGATGATTTCTCCAACATGAATTGTATGTATTGGAGTAAGGATTGTTTTGTTGCCTTGGGAAGTTCTGTGCGTAGCTAATCTCTTCGAGCTGCGAGACTTGTGTAGATGCCAATGGACAACGTGCAGTCAGGTGGTCTGCTCCACAACCTTTGCATACAGGCGGTGATTGGTGTACCATGTTGACTGATTGAGATAGATTATCCTTTTCAGTGTAAGTACCTCCATCTGTGCTACCAATGCTGTCATTGTATCCACGTCGTGTACCCATGCTATTTTCCTTGGAGCTTCCCTATCAGTTGGCCACATCGATTAATTCTCAGCTATCTTCTCATATAGTTCATATGCATCATCTATATCGAGTTTCATCACTGATCCTCCCGCTGAAGCATCTACCATATTCTTGAACTCTTGTTGTAGACCGTAGTAGAAGAGATATTGCTGAGCTTTCTTATGAATGTCAAGGCTAGGGCATTTCCTGAACAAATTCTTGAACCTCTCCCATGTTTCAGGGTAGCTTTCTAAATCTTTCTTCTTGAAAGTGTGGACTTCATTCCTGATTTGGTGGACTCGAGAAGGTGGGAAAAATATCATCGTAAATTTTTGAACCATATCAGCCCATGATTGTATGCTTCCTGGAGGTAAGCAAAGAAACCATTATCTAGCAACATCTTTCAATGTATGAGGGAATAACCGCATTCGAAAAGCGTCTGCTGATACCCCTTCATGACTGATCACCTCACATAACATGAGAAAAGCCGAAATATGTTCACGAGGGTTCTCCGTGGCTTTTCCAAAAAACCTGATGTCTTGGTGATTTTGGAACAAATTTATGACATCCGGTCTAATGTGAAAATTAGGTTGTCCGAATGGAGGATAAACTACAGCAGGTTGCACTGGAACATGAATTGGATCGACATAGTCTCCAACTTAAATGGGAGTTTCATTCTGGATAGCTCTCTGTTGATTTGGTTGCGGTAGTTGATTGTCAACTGGAACATGAGCCTGATTTTGTTGTTGATTCTGATTATCAGCCATTCTCCATGCTTGACGTTGACCTCTCCTGCGATTTCTGAATGTCCTTTCAATTTCGTGATCTATTGGACCCAGACCAGCCTCGTCAGGAGCTTGCATAAACCAAGTTTACCTGAACAGAGTCAAGACAAGAGAAAATGGAGTGATGTAATATCAGCCTTCAACAACAAAAATAATAAAATTAATGCGAATCTAGAATATCAATAGCTAAAATTAATACCGTTATTCTCCGGTAACGGCGCCAAAAACTTGTTGCGAAATAATCCCGCAAGCGTACGGGATCGTTGTACAAGTAATAAATGTGATGAGTGAGTTATCGTCCCACAGGGAATACAGCTTAATTCTAGTGCAATCGATATATCTAAATTCTAAACAATAACAAGATATGGTGTGTTTTATTTAACTATGTTCTAAAACTACGAAAACAATACAATTATGGTTCTTTAAATTAAATGTGAAAGAGAGTATTGGATTTCCAATTCCACTAAATGACTCTAGCATTCAATTCTCAACTTGTAATAATTACTTCAATCCTTGCATTGGTGACGATCGATAATTCCACTTTTATTTATTATTCTTTCCCAAGATATAATAAACGTATATTGATCACGACACGATCATATTCCTAGTCCGCATTCATATGATGAATATGTATTAAATTATAGGATTATCATAGAAGATCGCACACTTCACAAATATTATTTCTAATATTTATTCTTCATGTGTTACACATACAGTGTTCTACTTATCGTGAGTTTTCCAACACTACAAATAAGCAACTTATTGCTCTAATGGTGCGCAAATATTAAAACAATATGAAAAAGCATGTATATGGAATCACAATGCGAGAATCAAACTAAAAATCACAAGTCTTGAATTAAAAACTAGAAATCAAATAGTTTCATCATCCATCCAATACAAATAAACTTAGCCTATTATCATGTTATGTAAATCACAAAATAAGGTTTGGAAAAACATCACCCAGAATGAAAAATAATGAATGAAAAGTGAAAACTCAATTTCCTCTTTGTATTTCTTCAATCCGGATTTTGAATCTTCAATATCTTGTGATTATCGCCTTTGAATCTTGTGCTAAACCCTTTCTTTTGGTGAGAAATTGGATTTGATATACTCTGGGTCGTTCCACACCGTTCCTCCCTCAAGAAAGTATGTTAAAATTGATTTTTATGAGAATTTGGATAAAACCAGAAAATTGGGCCGTTCAAGCCCAGAAATGGCCTGTGCGCGCGCGCCGTATAAGTCCTTGCCCGCGCGCCGTGTATATGTTTCACTCTCGGTAAATAAAATATAAGCCCGTGCGCGCGCGAGAGATTATGCCTGTGCGTGCACGCAGGCAAAAAATCTTTCAATTGTTGCACTTTGGTCCCCGAATTGCATTCTTTATTTATTTCGGTTCTTTCT
The DNA here is from genome assembly GCA_019097785.1 of Fraxinus excelsior. Taxonomy (NCBI): domain Eukaryota; kingdom Viridiplantae; phylum Streptophyta; class Magnoliopsida; order Lamiales; family Oleaceae; genus Fraxinus; species Fraxinus excelsior. Next base: position 22,258,166 of record CM032627.1, read on the forward strand.
TTGTATTTTCTTGACCCTCCATCTTCCAATTTTGTATAATTGACTCCAACATCTCTCCAATCATTGATACTAGGTCCGAATCATCTATTAACACTTTGCGATTTAGTCCCCAAACTTTGGATTAGGTCAACTTTAGCCCATTTTCAGCCCATTTTCTTCAATTCCATGGTTTTGCATCTAGATATACCTAGCAAACAAAATATATATAAAATTAAGCCTCAAATCATCTAAAGTAATGACAATTGCTTTAATTTAACGGTACAAATAAGTGTATAAAATACACTTATCAGATGACGTAGGAATTTATGAATTCGGCTAGAGTACGATCGTCGAATTTTTTTAAAGTGGGTCCGCCAATGGCTGAAATCAATTTCATTAGGATAATAGAATCCAACCATGATCTCTCAAATTCTCATTTATAAGAGAGCTAAAAAGGATAAATCTTATTACAATTACAGTAAAATTATCTGCCAACGAAACTAGATATAAATATCAAACAAATATGGAACCATAGTTATTCTTCTATGTGCTACAACTGCTAAACTCGAGCCGATTTCATGGCATCCCATTGTGCTCAAAAGAGTATCTTTAGTAACCATTGGCTATTGTGCCATTCTCGTAACCTTTCTTGGCATAGAATCTTCGATACATGGAGTCGACTTCTGTCAGATAGTATGTGCCGGGAGCAAGAAGGCTACAGTCCTTGCTCGTGACGAAGTCCTTTGCTCCATACCTATGCTCCATCAACTTCATTGTTTCGACAAATTTTTCTGGAGGGAACTGCAGAAAAGATTGTTTATCATGAGTCTGTCTACCAAAAATAGAAATCATGTTTGGATTACTTTTTTGAAAAGTTAACTCTCACCAACTGTCAAAATAAGTTAACACATTTTCAACTTTGACCAATAAAAAACGACTTGTTTTAAAACTTATGAGGAAATTACTTAATCAACTTTTTAAGCTTAGCCAAACATGCTCCTCGAATCCAGTTACAAGTACTTTAATTCACAGTCGTGACAATAGAATCCAACCATCGGGTGAAGTTAATTGAAGAAGAATGTCATACCTCATTCCTTGACTTCAATTTCTCTGAAACGTTCATGACAGTTTTAATGTTTGACAGGCTAAACGGATGTTGAGCCTCGTTGAGACGAAGTGAAAACATTGTCGCAGACAAACCACTGCCATAGGAGAACAATATCACCCTCTGTCCAGCCTGAAGAAAGCGATTGTATTAAAAATTAGTAACATTTGCTATTTACCGAAAGTGATTAAGCCGAACATTCAAACGAGTAAAGTTCTGAGCTTTACCAGTGTGCTACTTTTATTGTGGAGTAGGGATGCAAATGCAGCATACATTGATGCAGTGTACATGTTCCCAACTTGCTTTGGTATTAGAGTCGATGGCCGCACCTTTGTATCGTAAAATACCTTCGCGACTTGCTGGGATGCCTGTAGATCCATTAAAATCAGCTCAAAGATGTTCTTACAGTGGCATAGATAATTTTAAAAAATAAATATTTAACTCGAGTTCTAACCACCCAAGCGAATATCAAAATAGGATGATAATGAAAGAAAAGTGCTTTAAGAGATTAATACCTTCTCAAGATCACGACTTTGGTAGCTTTCATCGATAGTTAAAGATGAGAAAGGGGCGAGCTTTTCATTAGCAGCCTCATCAATGGAACTAAGAAAATATAAAAGACGAAATGATTACTCACCGGAAGCGTAATAAGTGCATGTTTGGCATGCAAGGACACAATTCGACAATACAAAGAACAAGATTTTTAGCTTGTTTTACTTCTTTAATATTGTCGGGTGCTATCCAATCCTTTATGTCAAATAAACCATGAAAATAGTAGGGCTTCTCTAAGAAAAAAGAGAGTATCTACCTGGCGTTTCTCGAGAAATCATTGAACAATAGACGAGCAAAGCTCTTTTGTACAAGCTGCATCCGAAGTAAGATGTTAGCATAAATTTATTTCAATAGATCAATTATTTTAAACACGCAAACAAGTACAAAAATGACTTCATCTGACATAAATAATGCACCCCTGTTCCCACTAATTACCTTGTTATAAGGAGAATGAAATACAAAGTAGTCAGCATCAGCAACTGAAAACTGCTTGCCCTCCAATTTTTCATACCTATTACATACAACATGTTTAGAAACCTGGAAACAGTAACAACCCGAAGGATTAAATTTAGAGAGACAAATAAGTGTTTCAGCAGGAGTTTACTTGGAACAGAAGCTATTGTAACAAGAATCGAGAGCCATGAGATAACAAGTCTGAGAAAGCTTGCCATCAACAACCTACAAGAACAGTTCCGATTATATGAGACCCAAAAAGAATTGGAATACAAAGAAGTAAATTTGAAGTAGTAGTACAAAAAACCTGAAAGACCAATCACAAGTTATTCACGTGTGAAACATGAAAATAGATGAAAGCAGAAGGGGTTAAAGGAGGATTACTGGATATTCACTGGCAAGATTCGGCTTGTAAAAATCATAGACATGAGCCATATGACTTGCTCTGAGCTTGCTTTCAAATACAATAGGAGCATTAGGCCCTATTAACATGGCAATAGCAGCAGCTCCTCCAGTTGGCCTAGCTGATCCTTCTGCGTAGACCTATTAAAAGAATCTTGCTGGTGAGGGAATCGCATACAAACACAATGACGCATAGGGCATGTTCGCTATGCAACACTACACTACATAGGACTATGCAGTATAATGAAAAATATTTTTGCTTCTTTTTTTCCAGTTAATATAGCCCAATATTGTCCAAACCATTGCAAACATGGGAATAGTCAATTTAAATTTACTAGTATATTCTACAGGCAACGAAATATCTTTTGTCCAGCAGGGAAGAAGAGGACTACAAATGAAACCTAAATCAAGAATTTAAACAATAAATTTTAACTAAAAAACCACGAAGTATACGGGATGCCAGCTTTTCGGATGAGAGAAAAGACTGTTCGACTCTAGTATGCCAAGTAGTTGATCGAGGAATAATAAAAAGTTTGATGGTCATACCGCACTATCTGTGCAGACTACAAGTCCATAGCGTCCGTCCCACGAATTACTTTCTACCCAGTTGACACAGTTGAATAATGCTGCAGTTCCCCCGTAGCATGCGTTTGTTGAGTCAACACCTTCTATGTCAGTATTTCCATGTTTCTGGTTGTTTAACATTGAGAAAGAATAGGATAAATATATGTTAAGACAAATCAAATATAAAAAATCAGCCAAGAAAGATGGTGACATCAGAAAAATGCTGCAGATATCTGTGCTCATGCATATGGAGTTCTATAACAGGCCTCACCATGAGCATGCTTGGCTAAGCTTAAAAATTATACTCATATAAGCAAGTTAGTTTTGGAAAAATAATTTTTATTGCTCAAATTTAGAAATAAGAATGATAAAGCCTAACTATATGCCATCTATCGATAACCATCATAAATATTTTCCAAACTTGATTTCTTTCGCAATATATTTCAACACTGTTCCAGTCATTACATTCTATCCCCCTGAAACAATATCGTCCTTGAGGCACTAAATCTTTAAAAAAATATACTACAACTGACAAATGATTTTCTCAAGAAGAAACTTTTTACCTTATATTAAGCTTAGTGAAACAAGTTCTCATACTCATCAAGAAACTCTTTTGTCATTCTGACTGACACAGAGCACACAACGCATGATTTTATACTTGAAAAGTGTTGTAAGAGCACTTTGCTTAAGTTAGCTTTATCTATTTCCCATAACTTAAGCCTTTGCTATAACATGATTGGCGTGAACAGGGGCGGACCCCAATTTTTTGAATTTTTTTTTTTTATTTTAAAATCTTATTTTTTGTATTTACCATTTTGTCCTCAAATGAATAAAAAACTTAAACCATATCCAAGCATTTCTGTCCCGACTCCCGTTTCTTCTTCTCTTCCTGCGGTGCGACGATTCTTCTCTACCATTGGCATTAATTCTTCCAGTTACTACTGCTATAGTAAATATGGTATTTTTTGTAAAGAATTATATCAAGAATCGATTGCGCAATCGAATGAATGATAAATGGTTAAATGATAACTTGCTTATGTATATTGAGAATGATGTATTTGACAGGATTGATGATGATGTAGTTATAAGAAACGCTTCTAATAAAGTATGATTTTGCTAAATTAAAGATTAGTATTTTCTTTTATACGTTTCTTGATTTTTTTGTTAATAATGTACATTAATTTATGTTCATTTGTTTCCTTTCTCGATCACAAAGTACTAATTTCCCTCATTTTAACAGATAATGTTTAAAAAAAAAAAAAAAAAAAATTCTTGGGACCCCTTACTTCGGCGGGCTGGCTCCGCCCCTGGGCGTGAAACAGGCTTCTAAAAGCAAACACTACTCATATTCGATCATCCATGCTACAAAGGACATGCTTCCATGACTCATGGTCAACCACAAAACAGCGAACAAACTATGAATCAGTTTGAAAAAAGCTATACTAAATACCTCAAAGATTGGCATCAAGAATGTCTTGATGGATTTGCTCTTGTCTAGCACAGTCTCACTTCCAACTTCCAGACGACCAATTTGTTTTGGGTCTACCCCGTACTTCTCAAGAAGTGAAGTGACAGCTGTCATACTGAAGATCAAAGAGTTAACCAATGCTAGGATACATATTAAAAAAACACTGGTCTAAGGATCAAAGACATATGAATCAAAGCTTCTTTTAAAATTTCTTTTAAAGAGTTGTCTAGGACTGCAGCCGTAAAAAAGTAAAAAGGCAGAATTTTGCATTCAAGGAGCTCATGAAGCTTGCCAGTCCATTTCTGAAAACAGAACTCCATATCATGTGAAACACATTAATATTTCTTCACGCCTCTGTTTCAAAATCTTGTTTTGAAAGGATATTTCAATATAGCAATACTCGCAAAAACTGAAAAGCAGTCCATATATATGCACTGGTATGTAAAATGAAGATCATGTATAAAGTACAACAGATCATCAATCTGATATAAGACTGGTAGAAAAATCCAGGAAAAAATTAAATCACCTTTTGTGATCCTTGTTTTTCTGAATTGTAAAAAGGCCTCAATTCATTTTTAAGTTGGCTCCTTTTAGAACAAGAAAATTTCGAATTGAATTTAACAGTCAACTTACACAATAAATTTCAGGCAGCAAAACTTAAAAATCCAACAATTATGTGATTTAAATGGTTAAATTCAAGTTATGGGATAAAGCCAAAAGATTCCTAAATTCACTTCAGATACTGCGAGATGTGTTACATAACAGACTTCACACCAAATGATGGGAAATTTCACGACAGTTCAAATTTGTTATCTCATACTTCTAATAAGTTGTTTAATGAAAGCAAAAACCAGTCTACTATTATTAAAAGTAGATGCCAAATTGAGAGCAAAATTATAATAATCTCATTTAGAATGATTACCTCATCGAAATGACATCTTCTACTTCATCACAAAATGCCATGCAGTCTTGCCCAAGCCCAATTGTGTATTTCCCTTTGCTTGCTCCATCATGAGCCTCCAACACTTCCTGTAGCACAGATTATTATTTAAAAAAAAAAAAAAAAAAAAAATCATCATACATATTTAAAGTACAAATGCAATAGTAATAATTGTATTAACAGGAATCTTAAGCATTACATATTCTTAATCAAAACCATATAGAGAAATGTTTTCAAATAAAACAGCTACCCATATCACCAATAAATCATTAAAGGGCAGCAAGATCTTTTTCCCCCCGTCTAAAACTAAATCAATAAATTGAAAAAAAAAAAAAAAAAAAGAAGCTAAATGAAGCTAAAATATGAAACCTTGAAACTAAAATTGCACAAGATCCTGAAAATTATGTACACAGATTGAACAATTTTCCATAAATCGAAATATTAAATCAAAAATTTGCCCAAGACCCAGGAAAAAAAGAAAAGAAAAAGAAAATCTAGAATAGAAACTATATCTGGGTTGTGCATGCAAACACTTATATCAGTTGTGTAAAACAAGAATTTACCTGCTGGATGCAAGTTGGAGGGAAGTAAATTTCCATGGCGAGAATTCCAACATTTTTTGGCATTGAACCCATTTCTCCTTTAACCTTTGCAAAAACAAGAAAGGGATTCCTAGGAACAAAAACAAATGAGCAGATCGAAAAATAAAAAGGTTGTACAAAGGAAAAGAAATAATCAGTGTTTTTTGGGTTTGTGTGATTAAAACTAGTGAATAGAGTTAGAGCGAGAAAAGATGGGAGTGGAAAACAGGAAATTTGCAGAGAGGAATAAAGAGCATGCCAAAGAATGATGAATGACTGTCACATGTTATTGCGTAATTTATAGGAAGCAATGCAAGATTTGAGATTCCATTTCAGCGACCATAGGAGATGGCCAAGAAAATTAGCCTCCGCCCACTCACCCCCATGGCACCCCAAAGAAAAAAAAAATCTTTTTTCCATCAATCAAGAATATTAAGCCATCGTTTGATAAAAAAAAAGAAAAAAAAGAAAAACGTTAAAAATAGTATTTTTTTTTTTTTTAAAGGAAGATGCTACGTGTACATAATGTTGTACATATGCGCCCCCAATAAGGGGCTGCCACGTGTTGAGTAGGTAAAATATTATTTAAAATATTTGGTACATATAGATAAATCCTTTTTTTTAAAGCATGACTAAAGAGTAGAGATAAGTTATAAAAACATGTGAAATGATTTTATTTTTAAAAAATATATCGTTGAAAATGAGCATGCGAAAGAAGCGCTTATCAAATAATCAATATTAAATAATGGCTAATTGTATTTAATTTTAATTTTTCAATATCGGCATGTTTAGTGTGTTATGGTAGACAGTCGATTAGGTGTGTACCACATTTCACAATCACTCATTGGGTGTGTACCACATGGAAACAATTAATGAATAACTAACTAGTGAAAGACGAAGAAAATGGATCATTCAGTAAAAAAAAAAAAAAGCCGCTACTCAATTTCACAAGTGACTTTATCGAGTTGTTATTCATCGTGTTTATTTGTGCTTAAATTTCGAGAATTGATTATGACAGTAAAATAATTCATATTAGATTAATCGCTTATCGTTATTTCTTAATTTATCGAATCTTATTATCTATCAACTAAGCATTTTCAAAAACATTTAACTAGTTATAGTTATATGGTATCTAATTGGTCAGGATTAGGTGTGGGGCCCTTAATAGAATATTAATAAAAAGTCAAGTTAGGAGGGGGAGTATAAAATTGACCTCCAATTTTGACTACAAAACTTTCAGCAATTTCAAGCCAACCTAATTTAAAAAGCTATTTAATGTTATTAATAACAAAAAGATACTTAAAAGAAATTAAAGAAAATTTTACCATTTTGGCCATAATTTATATTGTAGATTTTGTCATTATGTCAAGCTGAAGAAGGTAATCAAAGTTGTTAATATCAATTTATTTTCACTTCAATAATACTTTGCTTTATGCGACAACTGTACTTTTACAAACTCGAGTTTAAATGTGTTTATAAGTAACTTTTTAATTACGAGACGAGACAAATTTATATACCCATTGCCTTCAAAAGCTCCAAACATATAGGTTATACTTATTTAGGGATGACAACGGAACGAATATGGAACGGGTCGGCTATTCACACCCCGTTCCGTCGAGTATTTTTGTTACCTACCCCATCCCAATACTAGGTTAAAGCGGGACGGGACAAAATGATGATAAATTTATTATTTTTGTTCAATAAAAAATTTAAATTTGAAATTAACTTTAAACGGAGTGAGTAGTGGGACGGGGACTATGTTTCCCGTCCCCACCCTGTACTCATTTTAGGGTAATGATCCTCGCTTCATCTCCGTCTTGTTTACCCGGCGGGTAATCCCCGCCCCATTCAACTAGGGGTTTCATGGATATCAGGTTGAACGAATTTTTTTGTTAATCCCTAAACTTATCATTTCATAGAAAGAATTAAAAAAAATTGTAATTTTATGATAAATATATAACTGTATAATACGAACACACATAATATTATTATTTGTTTATTAAGATTTCATATTCGTAAATCTCTATGTTTATTTTTATTTAATGAAATATTTTAAACGATTATTACGTCGTTTTCCATTTTTGAGTAGTTGGAGATTCGTAATGAGTAATCCTTTTCGTTAAAACGTATTCCTTACAATTCTATCCTAATATTCTGCTAAATGGACAATTCTTATCTTACTACAAAATATATCCATAATTTGGAGTGAGACTCTACCAAACCCTTGTTTCCATTATTGAAAAGTTCAAACAGATTCTCATTCTCATATCTGTATCTATCTGTCTCAAATAAATCATTCTATATTTTAACTTGTTCGTTTGGAGAAAAAAATAATTATAAACCCACCCCCACCCCACCCACCCACCCTCCCTCTTCTTTATTTATTTATTTTAATGAAAAGATTATGTTGACTTTATTAGGAAGGTGCAATTTGGACTTCTGTTCAACAGACGGCATAAGTTGACCGTTTTACGATCACCAATGGTTCTAAGTAATTTTTTGCACAGTGATTTTATAACATATTTTATACTTTAAATTAAATAATATTATATAAAATAATTGACTAAGTTATTGTAGGTAGCTCTTCTTTAACCTTAATTTTCTAACTTATTTCAATGTACCAAACTTTCTTATAAGTTATATAAACTAAGAACTCTTAACTTTATTTTAATCTAGCATGCATAGTGCGAGCGACAAATTTCTACCCTGCAAGGATTTGGTGATGGATAGATCGATATTTTGAGAAATCAATAGAAGCTCGTGCTTGACAAGATCGTTCATCATTAAGTGTAAAGTAGAAGTGAAGTGATGGGATGTTTGCAATTTATGCATCCAACGTGCCTATTTTTATTAACGATTTTGCTACTTGTATATAAAAAATTATAATGGATTATATATGGTGTGGAGAGAAATGATTGGATGAAAAAGTTGATTGTATTTTAAACTGACAAATGGTACGGTGCATATATGAATTTTTCAACAAAAAATAAAATAAAATTATTTACTGCTTTAAAATGATTTCAATTTTAAAAATAATTAATTTTATGCATCAAATTCTTAATAATTTTTTGCTTTATGGGCGAAGACTATGTAGACTCCATTAGTCAAAATGAGGGGCCTAAGGGAAATTCAAGAGTAACGTATTCATAATAAATTCTAATTAATTTGCATCATATTTTGACTGTTATTTTGTTTCTTATAATTTATTTCAAAAGAGAAAACTATTAAAAAAAATCTTAATTATGCAATAAACTTCACTTTCTCGTAGCATTTGACAAAATTTAAATTTAATTCTAGTACATATTTGATTTTGGTCGGTTCAAGTTTTCCTGAACCATATGTTTAGGTGTGACACCGAATTATTTTACAACATATTCGGTCGGTCAACTTCGTTAAAAGAAAATCTACCGTAAGAATGTTAGTTCAAAGGGTTAAATCCACCGATGGACGCCCAAATTTATACTTAGTATCGCATTGACCACTCAATTTGATTTTGTTTCACCATTATTACCCAATTTCATACTTTGTGTGTCACATTAATCACCGAATTTGATATTAAATAAAGTTATCTGATGACTTGACTGAAACTAAGTATAAAATTTGGTAGCATGATGAAACAAAATCAAATTGGGTAGCAAATATTACATTAAGAATGAAATTGGGTGATCATATGATGAAACAAAATCAATTTGAACGATCAATGTGACATTGTGCATGAAGTTGAGTGGTCATTGATGAATTTAGAGTCTCAATCTGGTAATTCGATCAATATCCGAATCCAACAATTTATAAACTAAATAGAGCAAATATAAATAATATAATATATTTTTACATATTATCGTATAATTTATGATGAAGTTTGACCTGAGGTGATATTTTTTGTGTATTAATTTGATGCCATACTAATATTTTCACCAACACTCTTAATATAATACTGGTTAAATGGTCGTATGAGGAAAAAAAAAAATATTTTTTAAATAATGCGATTAATTTTAAACTATTACCACTGTTGAATGTCATTTTCGACTAATTTAATAAATAAAAAGAAAAAAAAAAGTTCTCTATTATATTTGGTCAACTTAATATGAATGGCTGAAAATGTAGAAACCCTCGACCGTTTCCTACCAGTATTGAACTAAAAATTCAGCTAAATAGACAGTGCATGACATGATAAGGACCAAAAGTTTTAACAATAATTTCACTTGTACATAATTTTTTGACAAAACGTCACTGCCGGCCCCCCTTTTTGTCAAAAAATTTGTCAAGAAATTATGTACAAATAGCATGGTTCAAGTTTTTAAGTGATCCATTTTTCAATGTATAGTAAGTTAGATAACTATTGAATGTAGATAATTGTTAGACGGAAATGATCTAATGAGTATCGGTGCTCATTTTATGTTAATTATCGGTGACGTGTCATATAAATCTATTAATTAATAAATTTATGACGGGCCTCAAAATTTAAATTAAATTTAAAATTCACAAATAAATTTATATGATACGCGGTCATTGGTGCTTAATATAATATAAAATTATTTCTTGATTGCTTAGATATTTAATGGAGAACATGTTTTATTAAATGGTCAAAAAAGGAAAGCAGCGCAGATGTGAACTCATGCAGGCTACCTTTTACTTATTTTCGTATGACTTCGAAGTAAACTATGACGGCTGACTTGGTTACGTGTTACACATTTAAATGGGCAAATTAATTGTCAAGAATTAATTACGTTTAAAAATATCAAAAGTCCTTTTTGAGCGATTTAATTACAAGACGTTGAATAAAAACTTATAAATTAATAAGGTGAAGAATAATATGATTACTTGGTAAGATTGACAACGTAAGGCATAGGATTGGATTTTTTCTGTCCAATACCATTAGAACCGATCAAAACATGACTGAATTCATTTATCTTAAAATTATTTTGTAATATCTGAACTTCCTACTTGATATGAATAGCATTAAATTGGAACCTTAATTATAAAATGATTTCAATACAACTTGTACAATTTTCTTTACATCTATTGTTAAGATCTGAGATTCCATCTTAAAAGGTCAACATTATTAAGAGTAGTAGTCCAAATCCTTATAAATTGGTCTATATTTTCATCTTTATTCGATGTGGGATTCTATCTCATTACATGCCTCCACAAGATGGTGACTTGTTTGAGCATACCAATCTTGAAATTCGTGTGCTCATTTTTTTGAGTTTTAATCGGATCAAATTGTTCGTTGGAGCTTAATAGACTCTGATACCATGTTAAGACCTGAGATTCTATATTGAAAGGTGAATCTTATTAAGAAGAGTAGTTCAAACTCTTATAAATTGGTCTATATTTTTATTTTTGTTCGATGCGAGATTCTATCCCTCAACATCTATCGACAAAAAAATAATTCAATTTGGCAAAAACTACCAAACCTACACAGATAGTGTTACAAAAATTAACAACAAAAATCCCGACAATGGACCCCCAAAAAAAAAAAAACAAACAAACAAACAAACTCGAACGATGCTTAATTTTCTTCAAGATTCAAGTTAATTGTTCCTTTGTTTCACTCATGGATTCATCGATAAAGGTCAGACAAGGTCCATGTGCTAAGCTCCATTGCGAAAGCAAATGGTTACAAAGAGCACTAAAATGAGTTCTCGAGCAACTTGTAGTAATTCTTTCTGGAATTTTTGTTTTAATACTAAAATTATCCTACAACGACCGATTGGTTGAATATTGCATTTTATACAACATACTTTTGTGTTGTTTCGTGCCTCGCCGGAGTTCAATTCCAACAAATATGTGAACCAACGTTGACCCTTTGTAAGAAAGTTCAATTCTTGTGATCACTTGTTCCATGCTAGGAGATCTCTACTTGCAATTACGAGGGAAAGAGAATTTGCAAAATCCGACCACTATAAAAAAGTGCAACTAGGTTAGACTTGGGGAATAATGTTGATACCACGAAAATTAATGTGAATCGCAATACCAACAATTGCTAAGATCTTTGAAGGTATCATCATGCTACTTGCTCCGTAAGACCAGTACTTGTGTTTGGACTACTCCTCTTAATAAAGTTTATCTTTTAATATGAAACTCCAAAACTCAATGCTAGGTCTACATCATTGCCATAACATGAGTATCCTCGAAGCAGAGACTTTCAGCTACCACTTGAATTTGGCATGTGCCAAATAGAGTTGAAATTGTTAGAGGGAGCCAATGAGAGGCATTGGACCCTTGAGGATGGGGCCTCAAATGAAGAAGGCATTATGCATCTTGATTGCAGAAGTTGGACTGAGCAAAGGCATAAAAAATAATTCAATCAACACCAGGTAAAGGAGCCTTGGCCAAAAGCTAGACTAGTGGAAGAATTGAACAATATCCAAGGCGATCCCCAGGTAGCAACTCGAATGATCTAAGCCGATCAAAATCTATTGGGAAGGCATCAACACGACCTTAGGATTTTTCAAAGGCTACATTGGATGTGTTTTCCTGGATGTACAACAACATGGTTGGAATCAACCTAGAGTCATTAGTCATAGGTTCAACATTGATCAAGGCTTCTGACCTCATATATAAAAAAGAAGCTGCTAAAAGCATCCATGTATGGAGCTCCAAAGTAAGAGGCAAATAAGTTGATAATATTTTCATCCTAAAATCCTGTTGTTCGAGCTAGGTGGCAATTCATTATAGTGAAGAAGCAGCTTTAGTGTACTAAAAACATGCATACCTTAATGGTGAAAGACAACTATTATATGCCTATTATCTTGATATGGGAAAAATATGTACACAATCATGTGTCGTTTTATCTATTGTTCCCTACACATATGCTTAAAAATTGGCTAATGAGATTGTAACTCTAGTTGAACTATGTAGCTTAAGAATTTTCAACACACCTACTTGTGTATAGAATGGTGATGACGACGAGACTTGAATGCACAAGATTTGTCTACTCGAGTACCATATTCCACCATCTCTTCTAAAATTTATATAAATCTTGTCATCAAGTCACCTCACAAGTAATATCAACAGCTTTAGAGGAAAACCGAAAAGCAGTCATCATGCCAACTTGATGCTCTCTTCCATCATTGATTAATTCTAAAAATGAAATTAGAAAACAAATAGAATCTGACAGTTGTTCTTGATAATTTATCAAATGTTCCTTCCAACGAACTTAGCTGCAATAGAAGTTACCAGAGAGGAATAACAACATGCATTATCAAGCTAAAGCAGTCATAGGGCAACTCTCCTTTGGCAGATAATGATAATTCAGTATACAAATGAGGTATGATTTACATACTGTAACATGTATACCATCACATGCCAAAGGAGAGAAGCCCTAGAACTGGTTTGCTTTCAACTCTCTTTCAGGAGTGGTTCCTGAAAAGAATAAGCCCCTGTGGTTAATTTGATTACCCGAGTCTTTCTACGTATCCTCTCGCCGTCGTAATTCACAGAGTTGGAACTTTGAACTCGAGTGACATTATAAAAGTATGGTATAGAATGAGATTTTATAGTCTCTTATCCATTGTTGGTTGTGGCTAGCTACGGAATAAGAAGTTGAAGAAATAGGATATGCCTTGGTGTTATACCAAAGATATCCTTTGATTCCTGTCTTTTACAAATTCCACGCATGGCTCCTTTTCTCAGGTAAAGCTCCTTTGTAATATGTTAGATTCCAGGTTGCATGATCTAGACTTTCCAATATTAAGTTGAAACACCTCGTCTAAAAGCTAATAAAGAGTACACACACACACACACACCTACCCTCTCTTAAAAGAGATGCTTTAGGATCGCTATTTATTTTCATTTTTCACTCACAGATTAATGTTCCATACGTTGACAAAAAATAAAAAATAAAAAAATTGACCGTCTATGTTGACTTAATTGATACCAGTATTTATCAAAAAAAAAAAAAAAACTTGCAAACCGACTCAGTGAGAAGAAACTGTCAATTGCAGTAAATATTTTATAAATATCACGTACTAGAGAGACAAACAAATTCCTGGTATATCTTCTAATTCATTCTTCCTCTCAAATCTTCTGACTTCTCACTATTTCTCTCTCGCCTTGAAGCTGCAAAACAATTTTCATCGGGTAAGGTTCATATTGTAATTGTAATGGTTTTATTATTTACGAGTGAGTATTTACACCAAGAATTGACATAAATAATTTTTCGTTTGTATATTTGGTGAGCATGATTTGGTGATGAATCATTGTTTATAGGATGAGTTTTGATAACTCTGTTGAAACTATCCAGCATGTTGGATGAAACTTTTCTCAACCTGCAGTTTTTCTCCAGTATATAACGATTACCAGCATCTTCAGGAGTCCCTGAATTCTTAGAAAACATGATGGTGGCTCATAAGATACGCTTTTTTCAGCTTGATTTTCCTTCTTGGACTAAACCTTTAAACTTTACATTGTTTAGCTATTTGTTTTTTAATTTTATGTTCATTTCGAGTTTCGTTAATTGCATATTGTTTTTAACAGATAAAGGAATATATGGTTGTATAAATTTATTATTTGAGTTTCAAGAATGATTAAAGAGTGCATTCTTAAAAAAAAGATTGTAAAAAAAAAAAAAAAAACTTATGTGGAGCACATGCTCCGTAGGATGCGGAGCATTGCTCCGCAGTGCGGAGTGTCACTCCGCACCGTGTGCAGAGAACACCGTATAATTCGGAGCTCGTGCTATGGTGCGGAGACACGAGACACACCGTGTCTCTGCACAGCGCGGAGACATCATGTCTGATTTATTTTTTTGGCTAGGTATAACATAGCTATTGCGGTCTACATTTCAAGCTAATCTCCATACAGAAACTCTCTCTCTAAATCTGAGATAACCTCTCTAATCGCGCTTATTCTTGCACAAATCTAAATTGCAATTTATTTTTCTTTTTAGATTTTTATGGGTTTGATTGCATTTAATATTCAGTTCGTATGGATTGGGATTGGCGATGGAAGGATTGACCTCGACTGGATTCTAGAGTTGGGAATCTGGATTTTTGGTTTATATTAATGTTTTTGTAGATTGTTAGTTTACAACATAATATATGAACAAAAATAATAAAACTACTTAGCATTAACTATAATCATAGGACAAAAAAAACTAAATATTTTAAATGTATGTACAAGCCAAAAAATTTAATCAACCTCAACTTCTACTATTAATCCTAACATAAATCTTAACTCAACAGAAATGGAAATAATAAATGAAATGGAAATATATTTGGAACACAATCGTATTTAAATAAATACTAAACATGAAAATCAATAAATAATGCTACAAATTTAATCAACCTTAACTTCCACCATTAATCTTAACCTAAATTTAACTCAACAGAAATGAAATCAAAACATATTAAAAACATGCAGAAGTAGTAATATAATAGAAACAAATCAAAATATATTAAAAACAGAAATGATTTGTTGTAGATTATTGTTCGCACAAAAAAAACAAAAACAAAAACAAAAATGAAGGTTGGAGTCTACGTTTAGCGTTAAGTTTGCCAACATATCATTTTAGAATTGGAATTGTTAGCACACAAAAAAAAAAAAAAAATAAAAAAATAGAAATTTGCCAAGCCTCCGCGAGCGGAGGCTGCAACCTCCACACGCGGAGACACCAAACTTCCGCGTGCGGAGGCACCAAACCTCCGCGTGCGCGAAGGCTGGTGCCTCCGCACGCAGAGTAAATTTTTTTAATTTTTATTTTTAATAATAACATTCTCCATTTTTTCTTTATTTTTTAAGATTCTTGCTTCATTACATATATACATAAAATTAGAATTTCTTCCGCACCCGCGCCTTTTTTTATTTCTTATTTTTTATTTGCTAATAATTCCATTTATTTACATTTCACACAAACTATAAATACAATTTCACTTATTAATAATTTCATTTAAAAACATTAAAAATATTCAATTTCATACATACATGAAAATCAAAACTCCTTTCGGGGGCGTTGCCCTCGAGCCCCCACGAGGGGCGCTGCCCCCTCGACCCGACCGGTCTGGTCGATCCCCGTGGGGGCATCCCACGAGAGGCGCTACCCCGTCAACCCCCCCCCCCCCCTCGAGCAGCTGAATTATTTTTACTTTGCTATGAAGTTTGATGATTTCAATATTTTTGTGGTATCTTTTTGGGAGAGAGATTAATTTTTTATTTTATTTTCTAATAATATAATATGGTCTCATGCAAGAGTTGTAGTTTATATATATGTTTGGATAATCTTGATATGTCTTGAAGTCTTTTTGTAAAACTATATTTTCTGTTCAATCACTTATAACAATTCATCTTTGAGATTTTCTTTTATTTACGTTTTACATCATTTTAATGAATGATGTCATTGTTCTTACTGTTGTGTTAGAATTTCAATAAGAAAATATATATATTGTAATTGTAGTCTTCCTAGTACTATTTAGTTTCATTAATATGTTTTATATTATATTCTTTTATGAAGAACAATATTCATATTCAATCAACACACATATCAATCTTTAGAACATGTTAATAATGACTTAAAAATATATCAACCCGTGCATTGCACGGGCAGAAACTACTAGTATGTATAAAAGAACGAGGTTATAAGTTTCATAAATGGATAACAACGAGACTTGATTCTAAGACTAGTGTCTGCGATCAAGTTCTCGTCTAAAATTTAAGCTATTTACGTTTAATCTTCTACGCACTCCTTCACGTACAAACCGGTTCATTTTTCCATGTCTAACACTAGGACAATTGGGCAGCTACAAGAGTTGAACCCAAGACAAAATTTATCCGATCCAAGGTAACCACCTGGTCTAAAACTTAATTTAAGCTAATGATAGTCGATATGTATATCCATTTAAATTTAACTTTCAACAGTTCCATCTCTCTCAAACTGTGTGTGTATGCTTTAATGTGTAGGAAAGAAGGTATAATTCCGGAGTTGAGAGGGAGATGCCAACTTTAGACTATATGAGGTGGCAGCAAAATTTTAGATATTTAGGTATATCCAATGTCATATTCTTCTGATTTTTTATTTGCCTTATGCTTTACGTACCCGAGAGGTAGGGTTTCGCATATATACCTTCAAGTTTATTCAAATTTAAAAAAAAAAAGGCGAGACAGACATGAGGCCTGACCTCCAATATACGAACACATAATAAACATTAAAAATCAAGATTGAATTATGATTAGGACTTGGGGAGTTGGAAATTTCAAAGAATGCTTGAGTGAGAGTGCCAATTTAGTCCAAACAAATTAAATTAAATAACAAAAGAAAAAAAAAAAAGTGCTTTCCTCCGTATAATAATTCTGATTGACATACTAAGAAATAAAGGCCAAACCTCCAATTGCCTAAAAGCTGTTACTCAAATTTGGACTCTTTCAAAAAAAAAAATAATAATAAAAATAAAAATAGTGTAATTAAAATTGACTACCCTTTTCGTAGCAATTGGTTTAGAAATTCAAGTAATATCGTAAGCTCAAAGTGGATGGAATTTTGCGAACTTTTTAAAGATTTTGCCTTATGCCCAAAAGCTGTTTAACAAACGAAATGCCATATAAATATGTGTGTTCTTGAATTCAGTGTTTTGAATTATGTAAATTTCGAAAACGTATAAAAAATAAAAAATCATGTTACATTGACATCAAGTTTGACATATTTGTGAGGTGAGGTAACAATTTTTAAACATTAATTTTAACAATATTTTAAACAATCAATGACATAAATTTTGACATATAGGGACATGTCAAGGAAGCTGTCAACAACAAGTGTACAAGTAGTTTAATCCAAAAATATAATGTGTTGTAGAAATGTGTCTTCTTGAAGATTCAGGGTTATGTAAATGTAATACAAGTTGCTATTTGTAGAAATGTGTCTTCTTGAAGATTCAGGGTTATGTAAATGTAATACAAGTTGCTATTTGCATGATGTCTAGTATTTCTTTCTCTCCTCCATTATCAATTTCTTCTCGTTAACCATTATTTTCCTGATATTTACATATTGAAGCTGGATTTTTGGTGGAAATCTTGCTTAAGCTTTGAAGATTTTAGAATATGATTGCATGGTTATCAAAACGGTATTTTTCGGGCTCAATTTCACATTACTTTTCTTTACCAAACAACCAATCTCCACAGCTCCAACCCACAACCAATATATTCATCTCGGTTGCTTCTCAATTTCACCCACAAAGAACAAGATAATGGTGATGATTTGTAACCACTAAGGCAAGAAGAAAAACAATGAAAGAAGGCTAGAAACAGGACCAAAATATCAAGGAAGCTACACATTTTTCTCTTTTCAAATGGGCAATCGGTTTCTCTCCTCTCTTGCACACGGTTTCTTTCTTCTTTTCTCACAAATCACACACTAAACGGCTAGGGAAAAAACACTATATATATATATATCCAACATTTACATCATCACCCGAGATTCATTGGGTATCAAAACCCAACAAATCTCCACCTTGATACATAATCAACCTGCAAGCAATCAAAACACAAAGTTAACGCTTGCATAATCAAGACAACCAATAAAATTGGGATCACAGACCTCACATCGTGTTTCGAACCCAAAACATATACCATACATGTTCCATGTACTCACCAAGGTTAATGTCACAAACAAATACCCAGGTAGAAATAGATAATCACAGTAATCAATCAAGAGAAAATAATCATGCGATGGAGATACAACATATGATAACCCATAGATCTTTTCAAAAAACAAGTTCATATAGAACAATAGATTAACACTAAGTTAATCAAGCACACGACCAACGCATATGCAACAAATGCATATATTACCATACTACAAGATCTCACCACACTTATCCTATCACATTCTGTGTTGCTCACACATCGAGAACACATATCTCCTCTCATCGCCCACTATTCTTACTAGATTGATCACTTAACTCATTTCAACTGATAGACCTTTATAGATACTAAGTCCTTGGGATAATCCTCTATCACCATATCACTTCTCCCAACATAAGCGGATAATAGGTTTCCATCTAATAGAAGTGATAGAAGTACTGCTCTCACACTCCACTTGATCAGGGTCTCTTCAAAGATAAAAGATTTCAACATTTAATCATCTCTCAACTCGAGATTCAAATGTCACACTCCACATCCCCTATACAAACCACTAATATACCCCTAGGCATCTATACTCCATCTCACCAATAGACATTCAACTAGGGATGACAATTCGAACTGTGAAAACCGAAAACCGTGGTTAACCGAACCGAATGGAGCGAAAAAAACCGAACCGATGGTGCAATGGGGCGGTTATGGTTTTGATTTTAATGAACCGCTTCATTTAGGGGCAGACATGGTATTTAGCTATGGTGCACTGAATCGAACCAATTACCCGTTAAAAAAAATTGGATAAATGGACTCTCTATTATTATTTCTCAAAATTAATTGGGCAAAATTTTTTTTTGGCTTCCCAAAATTCTGGCCCAATTAATATTAACTAAAACTTAACCCAATAAACAAGGCCCTGCCCAATTGACCAATTCAATGTCAAATTGTCCTACTGTCCGTATTATTAATTAAAATTTAAAACTCTTGTCATTGATCCCTTACCCAACCCAGCTAATTAAAGCAAAAGAGAAGATCAATCCCTAATCTTCCACCCAAATCCGCCGCCGATGGTCGAACTCGCCAGTTCCGCCACCATTTCCTGACATGAGTTGTCCGAGAAAGAAATGGCAGAAGACCCAGTCGATCCTCCTATAAAAAATGTTTCATTGTCGTTTTTTATTCATATTAAACGAGTGCTTGATTTTTATTACTGATTTTTTTATGTATAGATTATAACTGGATTATTGCTGATTTTTGTATGTATAGATTATAATTCCAAAAAAGAAAAATAGGTGCTTGATTTTTATTTTAATGCCGCAAATGTTTTATTAGGGATGGTTTTATATATGTATTAGCTGTCCAACATTGCAGATTGACTTTCATATTTTTTTTTTATCTAAATGACTGAGTAGAGCTCAACTTTGCTTCAAATAATTTAAATTGCTTTCTGTTTTTCATGTTATTTTGCTGCTTTTTGATTAATTCTAGCATGAATCAGGTTTTTTTTTTAAAGATATGATTTGATGAACCGATTTCCATAGTTGCTCTCCTTATAGCAAACAATTAACAGGTTTCTTGAATTCAAAGTGAGAATGAGAACAAACAATTTTGCCTAGATTAGACTTTAGTTTCTGTTCGTTTCTTTATATAGTTTAGTTGTTAATTTTTTCGTGCAATCTTAGGTGGCTTCTAGACTATGATGTTCTATCCATACATTTAAGTTCATGATTGGTAAATAAGGATGAACACTTTAATTTAATAAGATTGTGTCAATTTTATTTAAGTTCATTCGTAACTTGTGTAATAGATTGAGAGTGAATGTATTGACCTATGTTGTTGATGTTGTTTGTTAAATTCTAATATTTTCTTTTGGAAGTTGAGATATTTGCATTTTCTTTTGGGATATTATTTGTTAAATTTGTTTAGTATTGTTTTTATTGATTTTTTTTCATAATTTTTCTCAATTTGACATTTGAAGTTTGGACTTATAAAAAATAATTCATTTTCGAACCGAACCGATTTACATGGTTATGGTGCGCTTATGGTATGACCAAAAATTTGGTGGTGCGGTTATGGTTTTGGCTGAACCGACCCCGAACCGAACCGTTGTCATCCCTACATTCAACACGCTGCTAATGCATCTTAACCTACTATGTATGCAAACAATTATACCAAGTAATTATTCATGCAATGCACATATCAAACACATTAAAATGCACATATAACCATGCAACAGAATTAATCAATCACACACATGCAAAAATGATTACACACGGATGCACATGAAGTAACTAGGTTTACAGTTAATAAACCTAACTAGGTTATCACTCGACCATATAACCACATTCACCTCGTCTCTCATCTTACCCTTCTACTTATCCTTTTTCTTGGGACAATCACTCACAAAGTGTCCAAACTTACCACAGCTGTAACACAGCTTACCACCACACTTGTCACATTCATTGCCTTTATTCTTACCACCCTCATCACTCGAGTCATTACTCGAATCACTATTGTCTTGAGCTCTACCCAAGTAATTGACTAGTTATAATGTTCTTAAATAGTATCTTGCTTTAAATAATGTCAAGGAAAAGGGAAAAGAGAAAAAAAAAAAAAAAAACATTATTCGTAGGAAGAGATATTTTGACGAAAATGCCACAGTAGAGGATGCACAATCACTTGAAAATTCTTTCATAGCCAATTATTTCTTTTAAATAGTAGATCAATCAATTGAATCACTTGAACGAAGTTTCGATCAATTCAATTAATATGAAAAAACATTGAATTTATATTTTCTTTTGACAAGTTAAACATATTGTATGATATTGATTTGAAAGCATGTTATGATTATCTTGACATTGTTTTAAAACATGTAAATTTTTGCGATCTTGATGACAAATATTTGCTTTAAAAGTTGAAAATTTTGAGAAATCTTTTACCAAAAGAAACAAAGATAGTTTTTGATATATTAATTTATTTGAAATATCAAAAGGTATAAAGACAACTTTTGATATATTGACTTATTTGAAAAATAATATTGGATCAATTTTTAAATACATTTATTGCTTATAAAATATTATTGAATGAAAATTTTCAAAATTGAAGTTATTAAAATCTTATTTACAATCAATCATGCTATAAGAACGATTGAATGACCTAGCTTTAATATCTATAGGATAAGATTTGCTAGAAACGAAACTTTAATTTGTTAGTTTGCTTCTAGAAATGTGAGAAGAAATATTTTTATATGATTTGTTGTATTTCAAAGTTTACATGTAGTATTTGATGTTTCTGATTTAAAAGTTTTCTCATATGAAATTGCATGAAAAGTTTAGGAGTTTGGATGGTTCTTTGTTTTGTGGGGAGGTTGGGGGTTGTGGACTGTTCTTGTTGGGGCGATTTTGTGTGTAGGGAGGGGAGGTTTGGGGGGGGGTGGGGGGCGGGGGTGTGGTGGTTTCGGGTGGGGGGTGGATTGGTGAGTTTGGGTCGGGGTGGCAATAGTCTGAGGGTTTTATTTTGTTTAAGGGATTTTGAGTGTTTTGTATGCCCCAAGACATTAACCAACATTATAGATTATAATTTTGTTATGATATAATATTATTGAAATATTTATATATATTTTTAAAAATTTCATGAAAGGGGCACCATTTTAAAATGCCGCACATGGCATCCAAAATCTCAAGGCCGACCCGTGTATCTGGCCCTTATTAATGTAATAACAATATGCAAATGATAACTCGTGATCTCCTTAATGCTCATACATCAAGAATGAAAATATATTGATAAATGATAAATCACAATGCCCATGTGCAGTGTCGAATTTTTTTGAATTTTGCTTAACTTTTGAAATTTTCCTACATATTAAATACCACCATCTAATAGGTTATCCGTTCCCTCTCAGTTAAGGTGATATATGTTACTCATTGTAGCTTGTAACGTTCTTAGATGAAATATTTGGACTTACTCAACCTTGACCCCCTTACTATCTATATTTAGTAGTTCCATCTTTATATGTGGTGGAGAGCATGTGCACTGTGTCACTGCAAGTGTGATCCTATTCGACATATCTATTATCAGTTATTATATATATATATATATACAGGGGCGGAGGCAGGGGGGTCCTGGGGGTACCCGGACCCCCCCCCCCCCAAAAAAAAACAATTTTTTTTTTTATTACCATTTTGTATTGATATTAGTGTTAAAAGTAATTATCGGATATGTTCTCAAATATGATTTTGAAAATGGATGATAACATTGAATGAGAAAGATGACATTTGAAATTAAAAACTTCAACCAATATGTTTTAATTTAAGAAATTATAGAGAAAAAATATTTATTTATGAATCATAATAGTCAAAAATATTAGCAAGTTCTCATGTCTAACAGTTCCACTACGAGTTAATATTTACAACAAATGAATGACACTTCTAAAGATCATTAATTTTTCTCTCAGTTTCACTTTCTATTTAGGGTAATAGATCTCCAAAGTCCAAAGAACAGTAAACCAACCAAGTATAAGGATGAAATTTATTTTCTCTAAGTTTTCACATCATGATCTTTCACACTCAACTACAGTTATACAATGAAAAACACCTCTTTAAAAAATGAGCACTTGTAAAACAAATTATTTACTTAAGTAAATGCTATGAAACATAGAAAATGCATTAAAAGTGCAAGGCAACAAAGAAGAAACTCGAAAAATTTTCGGGGGCGCTGCCCCCGAACCCCCGTGAACCTCCACTCCTTCAACTCTAGGACCCCCCTATTTCAAGAGGCTGGCTCCGCCCCTATATATATATATATATATATCATTTCACTTTTTTAAAATTAGTCGAAATATTGTCCAAGTGCACTTTTTTAGTCAACTGATGGTCAAATGAATGAAATCGTCCATTGTCCTCCTTATAAAAAATAAAAGTATGAAATTGGCACAATCGATAGAGATTAAAATCGGATTAAAATTGAAAAATTAGTCATTATTGTTGACTTTTATTAGACGAGCGTGACCCAATAACGGCCATATTTTCAATTTTAATTAAATTTTAATCTCTAGCGAATGGACTATAACAAACCCTTCCCATAATCCTTCCTTGATCCTTAAAAGAATCAGCCGGCGGCCGCATAATGTTTGGCCGCCCATTTTCACCTTTACAGTAACACCACTATCAGATATGCTCTTGATTTATTGTGTGGATTAATTTAATGTAACAATTAATTTTTTTTTGAAATGGGCGGCTAGGCCAAATAATTTATAATTGTGCCTCTAGTCTCCCACTAACAAAACATGTGTTGGATAGTGTGATTAATTTGAATCCTTTTGTCAAGCTTCAAAATCTTAATTATACATTTTCTTTATTTTAAATTAACACTTATTTATTTTATAGTGAAAACATTCATGGAAAGAAAACATTCTTGTAAATGACAGATTGTGTAATCGGACTGAAGATGGATGGATGTATGATAACCTTATTATTTATATGGAGAAAGATATAAACGTATCTCCGTTTGGTAGGCATTAAAACTTAAAAAAAAAAAAAAAAAAAAAAAAAGAGCCGTTGGGCTCATATTCCAACCAATTTTTTTGATTTTTTATCTCTATGGTGGGTCCCAGGTTGGCCCACTAACGGTCGCATTTTTTCTACAAACTTTTATTTTAATGCCTTCCAAACGGAGACATATTTTTAAAGATTGATAACGAAGTGATTGCACAAAGTCATCAAAGTATGAATATTCGTAAAGAACAACAGTAGGGTATTTCATTTTTAATATAATATTTGTATTATAATCAAGAAAAATTAGAAATTCTACAATCAATCACAAACGTGACCTTAGACTTGTAAAAAAAGAAGAAGAAAAAGAAAGGTAGGACACTAAGAAAGGTAATTATATTATCTTTTCACAGCTTCTTCAGCGGAGACAAATCTCATTCTAGCCGCCAAAAGAAAGTAGAATAGTCTAACAATTTCCATTTTTAAGTAAATTAAGAATTCTGCACTTTAAGAAACCTATGTGAAAGATGTATAATATGATAGTCAGTAAAGTTGGGCGCTTTATTTCATTGGTACGTGTACTTCACAATTGAGTGAATGACTTATCTTCTTTTCTATAAAAGTGGAAACTTATGCATAGAGAATGCATTCACCCCCTGTTTGGTTCGAATTTAAACGATCAATATTAATCACATTTTTATGGGTCCCACGACTTTTCAACAATCAGTTTCAAAAACTTTTATCACAATCTACTAAAAATTTAATTTTAATCTTCACCAGACATCCTCCCAGTATAATTACGTTAAATTTCCTATGAATATACCTTGAAGAGTTCTCTGGTGATGGCCATTTGTACTTTTCAACAAATAATGCTCTTTTTCTTGACGAGGAAAATTAAAATTAGGGAGTTTGATTTGGTATGCAATTGACAAGTGTGTAGGCAAGTTACATGGGATGATCAAAGGTCCAAAGTCATTAGTTCGATAAATTCCAAATTCAGGTACGCATATTTACAAAATATTCAGGTACCTAAGCCCATCCCCTTTGACATTCAAACAAAAACTCTTATGCGTTGCATGCGATTAGTATTGCGTTTGAATCTCAACTTACCAAATAGAGTATTTGGATGCTCAACCTTTTGATGTTGTAGCGTTTAGAATCTTGACAGATGGGAACTGTCAATTTGACGAGTAAGGGCCGTTTGACAGTCCAAAACTACAAAACTGCTTTTGAACATATTTAAATAATTTTCTAAAAGTATTTTATGTGGTTAGAAGAATTTTTAAAAGAAGTTTCCTAACATAACTTCTTGAAGAAAAAAATCCACAAAAGAAGAAGTCTTGCCAAACAGGTCCTGAATTATATACCAAAAGACCATCATACCATTACCTTGAATAATTAAAAAATGAAAATAAGTGTATGGTAGTCATTTCAACACAATATTGTTGAAAGGATGGGGGTCCGGATGCTCTATTTGGTAGGTTGAGGACTCAAATGCAATGCTTAACATAGGTTGAGGACTGAGTGAAATTTTACCCTATATAA
>CM032627.1:22283910-22311087 GCA_019097785.1 Fraxinus excelsior
GCCGTGTATCCTTCTCTAATTTTGGCGCAGTATTCCCATTCCTGTTAATCTTCCCGGGAAAACTACGCAGCAAAGCAATCGCCACCCACAAACCTTCGCCGTACCCCACAGTTTTCCTTCATGGAAGCTCCCTCCACATCTTCCATAGAACCCAAAACTCCTAGAATCCAACCACCCCTCAATCTCCACACACCACACAACCCTTCACCTCGCACAATCTACAGTGACAGATTCATCCCCAGCCGTTCGTCTTCCAATTTCGCCCTCTTCAACATCACAAACAATCCTTCTTCTACCTCTTCCGATGACTCTACCTCTGCCTACAATTCCCTTTTAAAGGCTGCCCTTTTTGGTCCCGAATTCGGTGGTACATTCTCCCCATTGACCCCAGAAAAATCGTACCTTTATGGAAAAATTGGTGGGAACAGCAGTAATAATGGTGTTTTGCAGAGTACTCCGACTAATTGTAATATTTTTAAGTATAAAACCGAGACTCGAAAATCTTTGCATTCTTTAACGCCTTTCGGGTTCGATTACCAGCTCCCTGGAGCGTCTCATAGCCCTGTTAATACTCGCAGGAAAGTTCCCAGATCCCCTTATAAGGTAGGATTTTTTATTTTATTTTTATGTTCGTGATTTAGTACTTTTGTAATTTTTAAGTTGAACTTATGCTTGGTTTGTATATATGTGTGTGTGTGTGTGTGGATTTTGTTTTTGGTTTTTGTATTTGCTGACCCAGTTATTAGATTTCTTGAGTTCATTGTACTTTGTCGTTTCTAAGTTTCTGTGAGGTAAATTTTTGGGGTTTTTTCTTCCTGATTCACTGATTGAGTTTCTTGAAATATGGTGTTTAGTTGGTTCTAGATAGACTAATCTGCTAATTGTGTTCACTGCTTTAATCCGGGATGGTGTATTTTTCTGAGGTTCACCATAAATTTGTGATTATGCAATTTAGGATCTTAAATTAGGCTATCTTTCTCGAGTGTTTTTGTTATTTGGACTGTTTGAACTCATTAGTCTGGTGGTGTTTTTCAATAGGTTTTGGACGCACCTGCATTGCAAGATGATTTCTACCTAAACCTTGTAGATTGGTCTTCCAATAATGTATTAGCTGTAGGGTTGAGCCATTGTGTTTATTTATGGCATGCTTCCAGTAGCAAGGTGAGACTTTGTCTTTTTCCGGATTCTCTATTTTGTTTGCTGAAATCCTACCATCAAATTATACAGGTTCATAGTTGTTTTAAGATTTCAAGTAAACATACTCAAATCTCATGTTTTAACGGTATGCTATATGTAGGTGGTGAAGCTGTGTGACTTGGGTATCGATGACACTGTCTGTTCAGTCGGCTGGGCACAGCGTGGTACACACCTTGCTGTTGGAACTGGCAATGGCAAGCTGCAGGTGTGATATAGAACTCTTTCGGAACCTCTTTTTTCTGTAAAGTGCATAGGTGCATTAACATTTAGCAGCGTAACAAAGTATTTTAAAACTGCTCCATTTTAAGTAGCATAAGATACATTTGGTGGAAGATTGATTTGCCCAAGAGCACGTCAAAATATGCTAGGAAGTTTTAGTTTTTACTTTTTTGTTAAGTGCCTCTCCACATAGATGTTATCAATTATGACATGTCTATATATAAACAAACACTCGGTAGCTATGAAAATGAAATTTTTTGGGATATGTCATTCTATTTGCAGTAAAATGTGAATAGGATCCGAAAGAAAAGTTGCAGTTAATAAACATACTGAACGCCTAAAACTGATATGAATACCAGTCTTAGTATAGTAATTCATTTTTAGAGAAGTGTCAATCAACAAAGCATAATAAGAATAAAGAATCAATGTTAAGAGCATCTCCAAGAGACTCTTTAAACATTAACATTTAAAATCATGCTACAAAAGACTCTTTAAATTGAGATTTTAATTTAAAGAATTTAGAGAGTCAAACTCACTCTCTATAATTAAATGCATTAAAAAAGTTTAAATTTTCAATGTAGGAAAGCAATAAAATAATCTAAAGGAAAGCTAGTTAAAATAAAAGATTAAGAAAAATAATAAATATTTTTTGGGAGTAGTAAAATTAAGTGTTAAATACAAAGAGCTTTTTTGAGTACTATTTAAGTCTCTAAATTTATAGATGCTCTCTAAATGATAGAATATATTCTTTAAAAATATAGAGCCTCTTGGAGATGCTCTAATATTACAGAATACTAGTGAGTAATATTTGAAATGCAGTTACTTTTGAACGAGTATGCATGCTTGAAAGCAGTGGCGGATCTAGGATTGTTGTTCAGCTAGGGAGGCCGTTGATCATTGACTATCGACGGTCAACGGCTGTAATAACGAGGTGAGGCCGTTTATTAATATTTAATTAAATAACATTTATAAATGTTTCCAACTTGGTGTAAGTATTATTTATTGGCAGAATTACTCTGTTTTCCTTGTTCTTAATCCATCTTTCATTATGTGTATTTTTCATCCCAAAACCTAAAATCATGCTGGGAGGAAAGTGCCACTAGTGAAACCGCGAGAGGGGAGGGTGAAAATTGGTGTGGCGGAGGGCGGCAGAATTCATCCTTTTTAACTTGTTCTAAATCCGAAATGATGAAACAAAAATAAAAAAAATAAAAAGAAGAAGAAGAAGAAAGGCTCACAACGGCAGCAGGCAATGGTGGAGGTTGACGTCGGTGACTTGATGGCAGCTGGTAGCAAGCACATCACAACTCCAACTCACTTGGAATTGGATCGGGCTGTGGAGTCCAGAGAATACAGTTTGAAGTCTTCTGTGTATGCTTGCAAATTTGCAATCAGTTATGAGCTATATGGGCTATGGATCTATAGATAATATTAATGGGCCTCTTTTAAAAAAAAAACCATAGCAAAAAGAATTTTTGGCCCAAATCCAACACTCATCTTCCTCCCTCTCCCTTCATTCTTAAGCTTTCATCTTTCTGCTGCCTGCAACAATGGTGACTGCTCAGTACCCCTCCCTCCCGACCTGTAAATTCCAGCGGAGCCAGCACGAGCAGCCGCGCCACCTCTTCGGGTGCCAGCTCCGTCACCGCTTGAAAGATTTTATTGTCACGTGACATTCTCTTTGATAAAGTGCTTCTGAATTATACGCACATGATACAAATTCTGAATTGTGAGCAGTATAGGATCCATCTGTTTGCATATTGCTGCATGCATTAAAAAACCGCTTGCTTCATTGTAGGGTAGATCTTGATCTCTCACTGGTGCTGGCATTTTAAGCCCCACTAGGATGAGAAAATGCCAAATTATGCATTCAGCTTTACATATAAAGCAATGTAAAATGTGTTAGGCATAGGGTTGGAAATGTATTTGTTATGACAAGATGTTACATGTATCACACTTGGAATAAAAATAACCTGAAAGTCCATTGGACTTTGATATATTTTTTTTGTTGTTGCAAAGCAGTAGACAATTAGGGGTCTCTTTTGACTGGGATATATCCTTTGCTTCTAGGTCTTTCGGTATGTCAGTAGATTTGACAAATTTAAGAGTAACCTTGGGTGATATTTATTGCAAATTAGATTGCTTTAAAGTCAAACTGGATTGTGCTCTTCAAAAGGAAGAAATAAATTTCGGAGAGCTTATACTTTTATACTACAGTGTAGCTTGTCTCCACGGTTAGTTAACTGCTTCTTTGACTTTATTCCACGAAGATATGGGATGCTTCTCGTTGTAAGAGGGTAAGAACAATGGAGGGACATCGGCTTCGAGTTGGCGCACTAGCCTGGAGCTCATCTATGTTATCTTCAGGAAGCCGGGACAAGAGTATTCTTCAGCGTGATATACGAGCTCAAGAAGATTTTGTTACTAAGCTAAGTGGACACAAGTCAGAGGTCAGTAACCCTTCTTGGTTCTGCTTAGTTAAACATTGTAGTGTATAAAAGCTTATGTTTAATATTACTAGTAGCATTATGCCTATATTCATCTTTTAGGTATCTTTCTTGACTGAACATGAGCTACCTGTGTTTCAGGTTTGTGGACTGAAGTGGTCTTATGACAACCGTGAATTAGCATCTGGTGGAAATGATAACCGAGTATGTAGTTCATCTTCAACTGATGCTTGCTTGTTGTTTGGTTTGCCAAAGATATAATTTACAGTATGCTTGCTTAAGCTTAAAAAGACCCCTTTTATGTAAATTTACCTATGAGTAATTAAAATTTTAAGATAAATATTTTTGGTTTAAATTGAAAATAAGTAGGTTGTTTTAATAGCAAGTCGAGAGTTTGTTTGTTTGGTTTTTTTTTTTTTTTTTTAAAAGTGACTTTATTGACATAAGTAAGAAAACTGCAAAATATCCCCAAACATGTTTGAAAATAAAAAGCTACTAAACTTTTATTTATGATTATACTCAGCCAAACATGATCTTATTCAGATTGTTCGTGCCTTATCTTGTTGCAGTTATTTGTGTGGAACCAGCATTCAACTCAACCAGTGCTTAAATACTGTGAGCACACTGCTGCTGTAAAAGCAATTGCATGGTCACCCCATCTTCATGGGCTCCTTGCTTCTGGCGGTGGTACTGCTGACCGATGCATTCGTTTCTGGAACACGACCACCAATTCACACCTGAGTTGCATGGATACTGGAAGTCAGGTAAGCTGCTTAATGCTTTTTCCAGCTTTGCTTTAAAATTAAAGGTTCTATCAAGTTTGAATTATGTTATAGTATTCAAAGAGAAATCATATCATTAAGATCCGATTTTTTTATATCACGCTCTTACAAAATGGATAGCTATAACTTTATTTGATCAGACATCTGTCTGAATGGTTAGCAGCATTCCCCACCAAGCTAGGAGATGTGAAACTTTCGTTGTGGGTGTATTTTTATGATATTTTGTATTTCATTTCTTTGCTGGTTGGAGAATTACGTTTTGTTTCCATGGAGAATTGAATCAGTGGGGAAGAGACGAGAGCGTACATCAACAGTTTAGAGGTATTGAATGAGAGATGACCATTAAATTTGTGCAAGTGGAACGTTATTCAATCTGGTCTAGATCCTATATCACTTCAGTCATGTTCAGGATAATCTCTTACAGTCCGCAAAATTATATTATTGGATTTGTTCAGAGGTTTGGGAAAAGGCGGAAGTATGGTGCTATATGAAGCAAAATGGTGCAATTAACTTTATTTTTCTCTCATCAATTGACAAAATGTTGGATTTGTTCTGGGGTTCGTAAAAAGGTAGAAATATGGTGCTATATAAAGCACAACGTTGCAATTAACTTTATTTTCTCACGTCAATTGACAGAGTATTTATCAGTTTGAATTGATTGACCGAACTGTTGTCAGATATCTTATTCTTTTTAATTTAGCGTCACCTCCAAATTTTGCTAAATGTTGCTTGGATGGAAGGTTGAGTCACTACTTAGATTTCTGAATTTTTTTTAATCATATTATGTTTGGAAATAGGGAATAAGCCCTAATCCTAATTAGAATAGCGAGATGAAGTTAAATGAAATCAGAAACAGACATGTAGTGGTTCTCACTCAATATCATTCATCTTATCACTTCGAGTTCTCACTATGAACAAGAAAAAGGGCTATGGTAAAATCATGCTCTCAATCTGTCCCGTAGGATAAAGCTCCTTAAAATAATCCTTTATATATCTAGACAATATTAGAGACCCCCCCGGCCGCCCCCCCTCCTGTTGACCTTGCCTCAAAGGTCGACCTGCAGTAAAGGGGATAGGCATACAATGTTATTATGTTCTACACACTATCTAGGCAAAGTATGGGAGAGGTTTTTTTTTTTTCACTTAATTAGATTGCAAATCAATTGACTTTATACATTCTACTTCTGTAATGTCCCTCAATTTCCTCTGTCTGGTACAATTCTTTTTTTCCTTTCAACAAGTTTCAGTTTTCAAATTTGAATATTAACAATGTAATATAAATTTTCTACTGTGAGGCAATGAATATACTGTAATCGATATTTCTGTTTTTTCTTAATTTATTCTTTTTGGTGAATGCAATTGGTATTCTGACAAACGTGCACCAATCTCCGAAAAATGTCTCCTTTTCTTTTTGGTGGTCATAGTTACTAAAGATCCTAACTCGAGTTATACTATGGCAGGTATGCAATCTTGCATGGTCCAAGAATGTCAACGAACTTGTCAGTACCCACGGATACTCCCAAAACCAGATTATAGTTTGGAGATATCCCACAATGTCAAAGGTACTGTAATCTACCATATTACTTGAAGATAATTGGATGTTCGAACAATAGTTGTATAATGTGTTTATAATATCGTCTAATAATAACTTTTTCCTGCTAATGCAGTTGGCAACTCTCACTGGTCATACTTACAGAGTTCTTTACCTTGCCATCTCACCAGATGGACAGGTAACTAAATGAAACGTCCTCTTTTAATTGCAAGAGCATGTTTGGCTAAACTTATAAATGAATTGCTTTTTTCCTTACCTTTTAAGTAAAATAAGTTATTTTTACTGTCAAAATAAGGAATTTATTACAATTTTCATCAATGAAGAGTTATTTATTCAAGAAACTTGTTTACTTATTTAAGCTTTGCCACACATGCTCTGTCTGTTTCTATACTATAATACACTAAAACTTCGAAATTCATTTATGATTGACTGATATTATTGGTTTTATAGACAATTGTGACGGGGGCAGGAGACGAAACACTTAGGTTCTGGAATGTGTTCCCTTCTGCCAAGTCTCAGGTAAATAAATCTGTTTCATGAATTATCAGACGAGGAAACACTTTTCTGTATGGACTTTATGGTCGAGAATGCCGTGTTTTAAGCTAGAAATGATCAAATAAATTTACTTTTCTCATCCAAATGAATAAAACTCATTTCTAGTAGTTCTTGTCGTGTCCAGAGAAAGGCAACAGCATAATGGTCTTCTAATGTACCATTTTTTGCAGAACACGGAAAGTGAAATTGGAGCTTCGTCTCTCGGAAGAACTCAGATAAGGTAATCGTCAACAGCCTTTGGTGTTGATATTTATTTTCTGTCACTGGGGGAAATCAATTCTACGCGGCAATAGGCGATGTTTGTCTGAGTGAAAATACGTTGGATTCAAGTACGGCACGATGGTCCTCGCCATCTTCCAGAATGTCGATTTGGGATAATTTATATGATTGATAGAGGACAAAAAGCCAGATTGGGAGATGGTATTAAGGCTCAATAACGTCTCCTCTGCATTATGTGTGATAGAGAGAGGTTTGGCATTTAATCATTATGCTTTCTTGTTCATATTGTAAATAAATTGTTGTTCACACTATCAAAATCTGCATTGATGCGAAATGAATTCTTTACTGTTGGGATTCTCGATCAAGGTTGAGAAATAATTTCTAGAATGTGGAAAAATAATTTGGATTTACGTGCAATGTGGTTGAAAATAATTATGAGAGAAATTATTTTGTTTTAAAGGGACTCAAATAAGGTTTTAATTTTAGTCAGAGCCAACAATTAATAACAACATATTTCATAGAATTCGTAACTTTTTAACCATATATTTCATCATGTTTAAATTTTTGAGAACTTTTCATCTAATCAACACAATGTTACAATCACGTCAAGAAAGAATGTAATGTTACAATCACGTCAAGAAAGAATGTACAAGTGATTTTTTTAACTAAAAATCTTATTTTAATTCTCACCAAATAAAAGCATATTATCCAGTTCGTTTCTTCTTTAATATTATCAATCTAGTACACCTAGTGATAGATTAATGATTTTGCCATTTTGACCGAAGAAATTTAATAGATGCGTAATTTGGGGTAATAACATGTGATTTAATAAAAAAAAAAATTGGCTGTATTTAAAATAGCTCAATGATGAAATGTCATATGGCATTATGTCAAATAGTCTGACAGCGTAACATAATTGATAGATTAATATTATTATTTACACAATTTTAATCCAAATGAATGAGATATCAAGAACCGCCACTAGAGACAAACTTCTGCTGCGTCTGGTGCATGCCATCGATTGTGCTCCCTCCAATCTCACACTCACCATCCACATTCTGAGACCATGTAGTCAAACTCATTGGAGGGAAACAACAACTGCAAGGCTCCTCGCATGGCTGGGGATTATGATCATCATCAAACTTGTTGGACCCATTGGCCCCACTGGATGGAGATGATGCTTCTTTCAGTGGACCCCAGCACTCCGTCTTGTTGAATTCTCGTATGTTGGAATGGAAGTGTACCCAAACCAAAGCCTCTTGCAGGTCTGGATAGTTGTCAAATAAGCTTTCATCCCCATGAACAAATGCCTTCAAAACCTAATTCCATTTCACAATATTGTTAGATCGAAACCATCCGTTGACAACTCAAGTTCTACAATATTAAGAAGTCGAGGATCCAAGTGCAATGGAAAAGGATTGAAAATCTACTTCTGCATTTCACTTAAGTTGAATACGGGGCTGTAATCTCACGTCCATAGCATAAGATATACCTTTCCACACATTTTACAAACCAAATACAATGCTCGTGATTAGACTTCACATACGTCGCCGATAAGAAAACAAACCGATTTTTTCAATAAAGATTCTTTTTCATGGAAGGTATTATGTCACATGAATCTAAATGGAATAACTTTGAAAAGAAGTGTTACCTTGTAAAGTGCAGCGTGACATGATATTGCGAAAAAAATCAGTAAATCAGTAGGGGGAGCTTACCACGGGGAGTTCCTTGCAAAAGATGTAGTATCTCAATCTAGCAATGAGGGCTAATAAGAAATGGTCACCACTTATGTGACAATGAACATGAAGAGACATCTTTCCTTTGACTTTCTTCCACTCTGCCACCACTTCATCTCTCTGTAGTCTGTTGTACCACCCTTGTAACTGCAATCAAATCCCACATTCTCTTCTTTAAATCTCAATATAGTTATATTGTAGCGATAAAATACCGGTCAAACTAGCGGTGTAAAATAAGATCAGCCGATAGTGTTCAATCAATAGCGAACTATGGTGACATGTATTGATGTCTCGTAATCCACATGACAATGTCTAACTCCTCATTTTGAACATATGTGAGCCATGCTAGGTTAGGTATTGGTTCCCACAATCCACATGACACTCATATAACTAACTTTTGATGTTGGAATAGACTCAACCCAGTGGTCTAATCAGACCTTTTTGGGCACATTATTCTTTTCAAAAACTTACTATTTCAAAACATGTGTCCCAAAAAATGGGTTAGAGGTCAACATCTTGACACAGCTGAACATAAACTTAGCTTGCTGGTCATGTTGGAACTTTTCCTCCTCTAGAAAAATCTAATAAAAAGGTCAGGAACTTCCTACTTGTACAATTTTGTTTACATCGTCCTTTATAGAAGGCTGACATGACAATCACTTTCACATTGCACTATAAAGGAAAATGTCTGCCATGTCATCATCATTTGGAAATTGCTATTTGTACAAATAGCTTTAATCAAAAGGTTAACTATAATAATTAGACTTTAGCCATTTGTACGGAATAAAATCACCAGAATTTCACCGAAAAAAAGACAACAGTGGATCCCACCGTATATTTAAAAGAGAAAAAAAAGAGTGGGCCCCACCATTGTGTGAGTGCAGTGACAAATCCAGAATATTGAATTAGCTAGGGCGGCCAATTGATCACCGTAATAGCGAAATTGTTTATTAATATTCAGTTAAATAATATTAAAAAATTTCAATTAATAAATAAATTCACTAAAATGTAAAAGTTATATACATATGAAAATATAATTCAATACAACCCAAAATAATCAAGAAAAAATACATTTGTTAATCATATACGAATGATAGTTTCAAGTTTTTACGAATTCAAACGTGACAAGACGGAGTTTATACTTAAAACATGATTAAACAAAAAAGAAAACTTGAGTTTAGTCGAAGTTTATGCAAAATTTTTAGAACCAGAACTATTTTTGACTTAGGGTCCGTTTGATAAGCCATATTTTCCATGCAAAATGTTTTAGTATTTGATGGGCAAAATTTTCTCCGAAATTTTTTTCCACCTCTTCTCATTTTTCACATTTTTTAGGAAAATATATATTCTTGATGTTTTGGTGGGAAAAAAAATTGCATTTTTTTTTCAATTGGAAAAAAGTCTAGACATAATGGTAAAAAAAATTATCACTCTTATTGACAATTTTCATGCAAAACAAAGCCAAACAAATGATATTCGATATGATAGTTTTTTTTTTCAATTTTTTTTTTATTTTTTTGACAATTGGAACAAATTCTAAATCCAATGGTAGAAAAAATTATCACTTTAATGGACAATTTTAATAAAAAATGAAGCCAAACGGACACCAAACTTTCAACATTTTTCATGAAAAATTATACTAATCAAATACAATTAATTACAATTCTCAACAAAATAATTTCTAGGCAAATCAATTCCTTGTAAAACATTTTCTTTCCACCCATTTTCCACATTTTCAATCAAACAACCCCTTAATGTTTTTCCAACTCTTAAAAGAAAAAAAAGTACTTAAATTGTCCAAATTTAATTTTTTCAAAATAAATTGATAAAATCTAATACTAAAAGTATATATTATGAAATAATATTTTGAGTCAATAAATTTTTAAAAAACGATATTGGAAACGAAAACTAATAATATATAATTGTTTAAACTTTCAATTTAATTTGTTTAAAAATAATTAAAAGGGGAGGAGATAATGGGAATCGAACCCATAATCTTTTGAAGACAAAACAAGGACTTCACAATACGAGAAACGATTAAAAATTGGCACAATTTTTATTTATTTATTTATTATTTGTCAAAATATTAAAAGAAAGAGTGTAAGTGAAAGGAATTGAACCCCTTTCATCTCACATGGAGAGTGAAGACTCAACCATTTGAAGAACATTGTTTATCAGGTGACATTCATGCTCAAAAACTTTATTTATTGGTAAAAAAGTGGTACATTTTTTATTCATTTATTACTTGTCAAAATATTAAAAAAAAGAATGATAGTGAAAGGACTTGAACCCCAGTCCTCTCATATGGAAAGTAAGCATCCAACCATTTGAACTACATTGCTTCTCATAACAACTAAGCACTAATATTTATATATATTTAATATAATATCTTCCTTTAATCTTTTTTTCCGCGACGGATTCAGCACGGGCAGCAACTCCAGCTCGCCGGGTGCTAAATCCGCCCGTGTGAGTGTTCTATTGCATTTTTGGTGATTTTGTTTCTTTACGTGCAGCACATTTCTAATTATTATGCTATAAATACAGGCTCAATAGCATGGTAAAAAACCAGAGGACACAGAGACAATTTGAAAAAAACCAAAAACAAACAGGTGCTGCCAATTCCATTTTTGGACTCTCCTTGAGCCTGTTCAAGCATGTTTATTCTAACTATAAACAACTTTTAACAGTAAAACACCTGTTTTAAAAACGGAATAAAAGAATATAATTAGCACTCATTAATTCAATTAGAAAACTTTGATGTTTTTTAATAAATTACCTGGGAATTGTTAATGGTTTGAGAGATGGCAAGAGTGAGCTTAGAGGTTATATCACTGTGTGTAAGTGTATATGTTCTTGGAAGCTTCTTCTCATCAACTCCTAAGAACAATACCTTCAGTTTTGATGCCTCAAATATAGCGGGTCCAAATAATCTTGCCACCTGGATAAGATTAACATGTTAACCCAACCCACCTCTTCAAAGAAAAAAGCGATTACAGATTTACAGATATATATCTATTACGCGTGTGTGTCTGTAGAAAGGGAGAGAGAGAGAGTTACTGGGACTAAAGATATGGTTTTGTTGCTTCTCCTTCTCCTTGTTCTGTGCACCAAGAAAGAACTACTTTCCTCTTTAGACTTGAGGTTTGATGGGAGCCCCAGAGGAGGAGCAGTCAAAGTGCCCATCTCAGAAACCTAGAGAGATCTTGAAGCTCCAGATCTTGCTTCACAATTCCAGAGAACTTACAAGAGAAAAAGCATAAGCATATAGCCTCAGTCCCTTTCTTTTCTTTTTTTCTTTTGTGTGTGTGTGTTCTACTTTTAAGTTCGGTTTGTTTCTTTTTCTTTGCTTTTAGATGCCTAAACTTTGAAGACTGGCATTCTTGAATTTAATGAGTGTACTTTCGGGCTTCCTCATTAGCGTGTGAAAGTGTGTGTGATGTTAATGGTTTGATAATTGTGTCCAAATATGAGGGGTTGAACGGCATTTGCTTTAATAAATAGGTGCATGGTTCATAGGTCACCACGTACATGTTTAATTCACTAGCCACGCTTATTGGTTGAAAGTTGTGAAATATTTTAATTATAATTTGAGAAATTTATATATCTAACTTTGTATGAGTTTAAAATCATTTACTTTTAAGTAAATTTATTTGTAAGTTACTTATTTAGTAATAACATATTTTTTTAAGTAAAGTAACTTTTTTAGAAAAGGTTGATGCCATAGGAAATTTATATATATTATTTTTAGTTAAGTCTACTCACATTTTGTGTGTAACATAATTAATGAGTGTGTAAGAGATTGTGTTGAGGCACACTTGCTAGGCTAGCATTCTCATAATGTAGGCCAATCAGATCTGTACATGTTCTTTGAACCTGCAATTGTCAATTTTGAGTTCAATTAAATTATTTGTACATGTTTGACATACGTATTGATAGATGGGTGGCGTGACAAGATTGTTTTGAGTTCAACCCGTCTACTAGAATAATTTGAAGATGATTAACTTATTAATAATTTGTATGGTATTTGCTTTATAGATTCGGTCCATGTTTCTAAGAATGGATAAGGATTCATATCTCTCGAATCCAAAGCCTCTATATTTGTCAGATCATCTTTTTGACAGTCACGGAAGTATATATTTGTGGAACCCTTCTATCAAAAAAGTTATTCCAGTCCCAACATCCAAGTTTTCATTCACAGAATGTAGTTACTATATTTCTGTTCTTTGGTTTGGTTATGATGTTTGCCGGGGTTAGGATTTGGAATCCTATATTTCAAATGGTTGAAGTTTGCACCCTTGGTACTCAATCTTGGGTGGATATTACTACCATTGCTCCACCACATCGCTAGCTAAAGACAATGTTGGACATGTGCATTTTTGAGTGGTGCAATGCACTTGCACCAGATTGCATATGATTGGAAGCAGCATCCTTAAGAATAGGTAATAGCAGTTAATTTAATTTATTTTTAGTGATTCATTATTAGTTTTTTGGTTTTTCTGTTGTTTGATTCATAATTGTATTTTCAAAGCCAAAATTTAAATTTTCCCAGCGAATGAAGATTACTTGACAAAGAAAAAACAAATCAAAAAAGATTACTCAAGTATTTTATGTTGCATAAGTTTGTATTTACTATTTAGTTGAAAACACATTTGGTAAGAGATGGCAAGCTGCTTACAAATGTTATTTTTATTAGCATTTTGACATTAAGTCAATACTCGGTTTTCACATTATTTTTTCTTGTGACTGATTTTTTCCCATTATGAGTCTTGACTAAGATGCCATTTATCGTCGGTGATATATGAGTAGGATGGAAATTTTATTTGGTGCCACCAATTTCACTTTAAATGTATGAGCGCTAAGGAGCTTTCTTAGGTCAACGTGTTGGCTAAAATATAGGGAAAATGGCAGATGCGGTCCCAAACCATTCACCGAGTTGAAGCTTTTACCCCCAGTTTTTATTTGTGATATCCACAGTTCCAAACCTTCCAATTTGTTATAGCCGGAGGACAATTGACCTTTGCTTTTGCTCCATGATACTTAAATTTGTCTCTGTATTATTAAATATCGAGTTTGTACAAGCAAAGTACTATTTTAATTCATTGCTTTCTGGGTTAAATTTGACATACAAATGTTGAGTTTGTCAACTTCTTTTATTTGTATTAATGCCACTGACTTGGGGTTTGAATTTGTGTCTGATATACCAGTGGCACCAATGAACAATCCTGGGGCAACAGAGAACCAGACAAGTGACAAGCCACAAGCATCACGTTTCACATAGACAATTGAGAACTTCTCTCGCTTGAATGTGAAGAAGCTCTATTCTGAGGTCTTTGTTGTTGGAAGTTATCTCAGTCCCTCCACTCAAATGAAATATGCAAGTACTGTTTTGATCATGAATGCTGTGATATACAACTTTTTCTTTTTGGATTCAACAGATACACAACACCAGTTCAGTCAAAGGGAGAGTGATTTGGGGTTCACTCCTTTCATGCCTCTTAGTAAGCATTATGACCCCTGTAAAGGTTATATTGTGGACGATACATGTGTTGTAGAAGCTGCTGACTCTAAAATTGAGTCATCTAATCTCCAACCCGAATAAGAAGCAATGTTGCTCATTGACTCTCGTTTACAATTTTGTATATTATATGCATTTTTTTCATTCATACACTTGAATTTGCATACCTAAGTGGTATTGTTACAGGCTCTGAATTTTCTTATGTTTTTTGCGCTTCAACTTTCTTAGATATATGTTGAGGATTGTTTATAACAATTCTTTGTTCTTTGGTAATTTCAGGAGTTCAATAAGCATGACAAAGAGCCAGCAAAATATATTAAGTAATGGAGAGGTACTAAGCCGAGGACTGGGACCCCATATTCTCGTGATATTGGTTATGAACGGTTTCTAGGCCCCAAGGTTTGCCTTGTTCTTTGGCTTTAAGCTTGATTTGAAACATTATATTTCATTGTTGCATGTTCTCATTATAAAATTGCTGAAAAGTATGGTTTTTGCTGGTTTACAAGTCTAAGCTATCACATACTTCATTTGAACAATCTCTATAAATCCTTAAAGGAGATTCCGCTATAGATGAATAGTTTTATATAAGTTTATATCAATTCCATGTAAATTAATTATAGTCTGAGTTTACCTGGTTCTCATGCAACTGAGATTGTTATCTTAGTTTCACTTGTTCCGATGTGACAAAAGGGAATAGACCAAAATTTGTTTGTCACAGAATTTATGTCAATGATTGGGAAATAATTATTCTAGTACGAGGCATAAAATAATACCACAAATTGTTTGTCATAACATTCATATTCTTAGCTTTAAACCATTATGCCAGAGAAGCAAATTGATGTAGAAAAGAGTTGATAGGATTGTACTACTCAGAGGCTTAAAACAGAAAGGTTAGTGGAAACATTTATGTTCATTAACTTGGCTGCTTGTGCAGGTCTCTTTCTACCCTGAGATTTTATAGTCATTTTCCCACCCCCTTACCAGCCGTGATAGAAAAATGTATCCACTCCAAAATAGTTGTTTTATCTTTGTTTCATTGTTTTCTTTTGTTTCGAATTATATTTTTTGTTTCATAGGATTTTTTTAAAAATATATATCAGTTATCTTTTTCATGAATTATCATTCACTCCTTTTGGCTCTATCTATATTTTACGTCTATTCTCAATTACTTCTTCAACCAATCTTTTTACCAGCCCCTTTTGCAGCAAATTTATGAAAATAAATAAATTATACAATCTGTCATATCACAAAAATAACACGTCAAAAAAATTTCATCCTAAGAAATACAAAAGAGACTTTGACTAATATTTATCTTACTTTTTTACCCTGCACCCATTTTCCCATTTTCCAGGAAAAAGTACTGATTCACAAAAAGCACCAACTCACTACCTTTATATCTTCTTCTATTTTATCTTCTAAAAAAAAAATATCTCTAGCTAATATCTACAGAAGCATTAAACTTATATATATATATATACCTACATCACAAAAACTTCTACATTTCTGCTTTCTAAACAAGGTGTGCATACATTCTCCATTTCTTAATTTTGTATCGACTGTAATTTTTTATTTTCTCTGAATACTCAACACTCAACATACTCAACAAGATGGCAGAAAATTACAAATTCATTCCATAAATCAGTCCAACTGAAAGGAATTGGCAAACGAAGGTAATTGTTGCAGAGAAAATGTATGCCAAGCAAGTAAGAAATAGTAATAGCAAAGGGTAATTGGCGCAAAACGTCCCTACCTTTGACGATTTTTGTGTAAAACGTCCTTACCTTTCATTTTTTGACGCGGAACGTCCCTACCTTTCACATTTTTGGTGCAGAACGTCCTTTTCCCCAATTTTTGACCATTTTACCCTCCAATTTAAATAAAACAAAAAAGAAAAGAAAAATAAAGAATAAATTGCAATATGTTCCTAAACTTTTTTAAATATGCAAATCAGTCCAAAAAAGCCCCTTCACTTCACATTCATTCTTGGGGCTATTCAAGTATTTGCAGATCCTCGGGCAGAGCTTTTGAAATGCTGGCAAAGGTGAATCTGAGTCCTTGAGTTTCTTCACAATGTGGGCAATTATTTGTGTCAAGTGGCTCGCGCAGGGATTCGAGTGCGCAGGGCAGAGAATAGCAAGGAGACGAAGGCTCTCCTTCTTCACGGCATGTTTCGAATCATTGAAAGTTTAGATAGAGAGTTGATGATTTTCTATTTCAATTCAACCATGGCTAAATGGGATGATAAAAAAAGATGAAGATGAAGCACAAGATGATCTTGAAGGGATTGCTTGGTTTGGGGATTTTGTGGGTTTTGAGGATCTCCGTGAACTCATTTTGAAATCTTGATAAAAGAATTAACCAACAATGTTTCATGAATTAATTCAGTTTGATGGTGTGTTGTTTGGAGTGAATTAGAGCGATAGTCTGTGTCGTCGGACCTGGGCAAACGGTTCGTGGTGATCCGCGACCATGATGGTGGCCGGAGGAAAGATTTTGGCAGGTTGCAAAATTTCGATTTGCTGGTTTTGATGCATGATTTTGAGCGTATAAGTGGATTAAATAGGGAGTTCTTGGGTGAAAATTGTGGAAGATGTTGAGGAGATTAAGTTGGTAGTGATAACCGGCGATTTTGGTGGTCGGAATGAGGTGGAAATTGGGTCCATAACCGGCGGCTAGGAGCTCCCGACGATTTTTTTAATATTTTTATAAGTTTTGGATTCATTTGTATTTTTAGAAAAGTCTAGGAGTAAGATTGCAATTTATTCTTTATTTTTCTTTTTTTTATTATTTAAATTGGAGGGTAAAATGGTCAAAAATTGGGAAAAAGGACGTTCTGCGCCAAAAATGTGAAAGGTAGGGACGTTTTGCAACAAAAAACGAAACGTAAGGACGTTTTGCACAAAACCCATCAAAGATAAGGACGTTTTGCGCCAATTACCCTAATAGCAAATATCAAAACATGGTGCTCATGGATCTTCGGGTAAATACCTTCATAACATATTCAACAAAAGATTAAGATATCAACTAATATATTTATACAATTTTACATTTCTTATCTATTATAGGGAAATAGAGTACATACAACACTGTATGATGGAAATATCCCAGCAATAAAAATCAGCTTCTATTGAGCAAGACATACAGTATCTCAAATGCAGATGTGAAAGATACAAAACTTGA
Source organism: Fraxinus excelsior (assembly GCA_019097785.1). Taxonomy (NCBI): domain Eukaryota; kingdom Viridiplantae; phylum Streptophyta; class Magnoliopsida; order Lamiales; family Oleaceae; genus Fraxinus; species Fraxinus excelsior. Next base: position 22,301,313 of record CM032627.1, read on the forward strand.
GTATAAAGCTTTAAATGGTGACTTCCAATGGACAATAACTGGAAAGACTCGAATTGAAGAAGTGAACGAGAATAATATGAAGTTCATCTATTCTACATACACATTCACTCCTTTTGATGAACTTGAAAAATACATGGACTGCAACAATGATATAAGTACTTTTGCTAATTCCTACATTTTTCTATATTTAGACCTTAGATTTTTCTTCCAACTCATTCATATATTTTTTGTTTTACTGTGTATTAACCTTTACCTTTTCACTATTATATCATTACATATAATATCTAGCCATCCCTCAGATTTTTCCGTATCTATATAGATTTTCCTTTTAGCTTATTCATATATTCTATGTTTTACTTGTATTAACCTTTCTTCTATTCTCATCACATATAATATCTAGGCATCCTTGCGGTTGCTATTGATATGCGGCCAAAACGACTTATTCAAACACGATATGGAAACTAAACATATGTGCAGGATGTTGTACTAATCGATAAAAGCTTCAATACAATCATCCTAACAATGTGGGATAGTTGTGTAGACAAAGAATGTATTCTTCTTGCAGAAAAAATTGCGAGCATGGTAAAACTATTCTCTTGTACTTTACATTATTTACATTATCTATAGTTATGAACTATGTTGAATTTCCAAATCATATAATGTAAGGGTGGAAGCACATACTGAAGAGCTGAATGAATTTACCCTAGACAAATCCCTTACAGTAACCCCAACAAAATTGTCTGCCCTAGCCCACAAGAATTTACTGAAATACAAAATATTAAAGGCAGGCTACTAGGGGTAAGTTATTTCGATTATATAAATACTAATTTTTTATGTTTCCAGTTACATTCCCTATTAACTATCAATATTTCTACAGCGCAAACACTTCTAGATCAAAGCCAAAGCAAGCATCATAGTAAGAAAGCAAACCTCTGGTATATGTCTTGTATTAATTGTAATAAAGTCAGCTATGCAGATTTCGGTGAGACTTTTGTTTATATTTACTGCAAATATCCTTCCTCAAAGGCTGTACCTAGGTAATGCTAAATAGATTTTTTTACCAATACATGTCATACTTTGTTAAGCTTAACACATGTCTTCTCGTTTCAATTTTATAATGATAATAAAGTAAATCTCCATTATTATAGGGCAACTGCTAATGTACAGTTAGTACAGTTAGAAAATACCACCGGAATCTTAATTGCAAGTGCAATTGGCAACCCTGCTGAGATACTATTAAAATCTGATGCTAAGAGTTTAATGAATACTTCAGAATTGGTAAGACATATATCATTCTTCTTTATCTTAGCTCACATTTTAATTACTCATCATACTAATAAAATAAATTCCTCAGAGAAATGATGTAAACATAGAAGAACTTATGCATTATGAAGAACATATATTCTATGTGAAGGTGACACAACTAGAGCCAAATACTGATGAGTATAAGTATGAAGTTGTGTTTGTTCCCAGTGCATCCTCTACTATTGGTGATCCAACCCAAGAAACCAGTAACAAAGACAAAGCTTCTACATATCTTACAGATGACAGCAATTCTGATATTCACAACATTTCACCACCATCCGCAAAACGATCTTTGTACCAACCTTCAACTGAACCAATGGTTGCAAACATAGATGCTAGGGCGAAAAATGTTACCTCCAATTTACAGAATGCTGATGTTTTAGGGAAAGGAAAGCTGGACTAACCATGAATGCTACAACATAAAAGATTGAAGTACTTGTTTTGCTATCTCCATCTAAATGATTCCAGCCAACTTTTGTTCTATTTTGTAGCATCATTTAAATTTTTTTTATGGCTTTTTGCTTCTAAATTAATTTCCTTGTGTCCTGCACCAAAACTTTTCCATGAAGTTGATGTAAGAAGAATGTAGAACATGATGCTTTACCTTGTAAGTTATGTAATGGAGTTTGTACTACTTTTTGAAATGTATAAAACAAACTTCCTTTGCTATTAAATATATCTTGTATCGTGCTTTTCGATGGCATAACTTTTTTATATATTCGTTGTTTAGAGTAGTAATTTTAACCATCAAAATACTTTCCTGAGATTTAAAGTAGTAATTTTAACCATCAAATTAGTTATAGAAACAAATATAATTTCTACTAAGACTTTTAGCATATCAATAATAATTCAATTCATTTTCATTTTCATTTTCAATAAATTATCAATTAAATAAACATAAACATTAACTATTTCACCTACCTACTCAACTACCCACTCAAACATTCATTTTTTTTTTCATTTTCATCTAATTCATTCTTATCCATTCTTCTCTACAATCCTTCATCATCTTCAAAATCCTTCATCCACCTTGAAACAATTTAGTGAAGCCACAATTGCCATATTTCCGTCGGAAAAGTAAGTTCTTAGTTACCAACCACTATACAAAAGAGACATGTTTGTGCAAGAGACACAATTCGTGTCTTTGTTCTCTCGCACAAACATGGAGCATCTCTCCATCTCTTGCGTCGCTGAGAGATGGACCATGTCTTCGCAAGACACAGATCTGTGTCTCCGCAACTCACGGAGACAAACTGTGTCTCTGTTGCGGACAGAGACATGACTCTTGTCTCCCGTCCACAACAGAGACATACCTGTCTTCGTTGCGGATGGACACACGGGCCGTGTCTCCGTCCACAACGGACCACCCGTAACTATATTTTTTTATGGCATGTATTTTTTCCCTCACATGTATTTTTATGCTATTCTCTTGATATGGATCTTGAATCACCTTAATAAACAACCGTATACCACATTTTTTGTTTCTTGTGTCCTTTTACAGAATTTGAAGTTCTTACTAAACTTACTCATTCTTTACATTTCCTTTTTTCACTAAGTTCCTTGGTTTTCAAAACTTACTGAAACACAAGTACTTTTTCAACTTAAAAGGTAATTAGAGTACCAAACACAATAATAATAAACTTAGTATGACATAACTTGATCATTTGAATATAAAATGTACCGACTTTAACAAATTCTAACAATTCTTGTCTTCCTGCAGATGTCTTTGGAATATATAGTATCACCAAATCAATGGTATTCTGCCACAATTACTCAATTCCCAAATTATAGATACATCAAAGATTTTGTAGAGCTTATAGACGTAGATGACCAAGCCTCCTTGTTAAGTACTAAGTTCCACGGATTTATCTATGGCGTGATGTATAGAGAAGAAGAAAAACAACAATTCAGCAGTAAATTAATTCACGAATTCATATTAAGAACGATAGATTGTGAAAAACAGAATGAAGTTTGGGTTAAGTTAAACGATTGTTTAGCATGCTTTGGCCTACAAGAGTTTTGCCTTATCACATGCTTACCATATCACGAGGTATCAAATAATCTCAGATACAACAATAATAGACTTCGAAATCAGTATTTCAATGGTAGAAGAAAAATTCCCATGACAATGCTTTTCAAAGCATTTCATCTGTGTGAAAATCACGAAGATAAATTTAAATTGGGATTGGTTATGTTGGTAGAATGTGTCTTGACATCTACTGGAAGAAATATTGATTATAAAACTCTAGGTATTGTTGAGGATCTCGATAATGTCATTGAGCATCCCTGATGAAGCACTGCCTATTTTATTTTGTTAAATTCATTGCAACAATCTCATCTCCAAAGACTACACAAGATACAACAAAATCAAGAAAATGAATGTAAATATAAATATGGATATCCACTTGCATTTCAGGTATTTCATGTACTCTTTTTGATATTTTCTCTACTTTGCACCTTCAAAAATATAATATAATATCCAATCTAATAACTAATCATTATATTAGTGTTGTTTTAGTATTGGATATATGAAGCTTTCCCTTGAATTGGAGCAAAATTTGGCCGACAAAGATACAAAACAGCACAAGCTCCAAGAATGCATAGACGGAAGCCAAATAAATTCTTGACAGAACAAACAGTTAAAAAATACTTGGCTACCAAAAACGTAATTCCATCATATCCATTACATTATGCATGCACTTATATATTTCCAAAGAAATACCTATTTAATTATATAAGTTTCAAATGATCTCAGATTGAAGTAATTGCAATCTTACAACCAGATGAAGAAGAGTTAGAAAGAGTGTGGTATACCACACTTTCTTTGCTGCATGACAATGAAAATCATATACTAGATGTCATTGTTAAAGGAGAAAGAAATAATGTAATGCACCACAATGATAGTCATCCTACAACACATACACATACTTCATTTGGAGTTGGCCAAACTTCTTCCGGTGAATATAATTATGTCACCAGACAAGAAATTGAAGTCATGTTGAATATCCGATAAGTGTATTTTATACACTTATTTGTGTCATTAAACTAAAGTGATTGTCGTTACTTTAAATGATTTGAGGCTTAATTTTGTATATATTTTGTTTGCTAGGTACATCTCGATGCAAAACCATGGGATTGAAGAAAATGGGCTGAAAATTGACTAAAGTAGACATAATCCAAAGTTTGGGGACTAAATCGCAAAGTGTTAATAGATGATTCGGACCTAGTATCGATGATTGGAGAGATGTTGGAGTCACTTACACGAAATTGGAAGATGGAGGGTCAAGAAAATATAAAGAAAGAACCAAAATAAATAAAGAATGCAATTCGGGGACCAAAGTGCAACAATTTGAAGATTTTATGCCTGCGCGCGCATGCAGGCATAATCTCTCTCGCGCGCACAGGCTTAGTTTTCATTTAACGAGAGTGAAATACTTGAACGGCGCGCGGGCAATGAAATACACGGCGCGCACAAGCAAATTATGGGCAAGAATGGCCCAATTTTCTAGTTTTATCCAAATTCCTATAAAAATCAAATTTAACCTACTTTCTAAGGGGGATGAACGGCATGAACGACAAAAAAACATATCAAATCCAAATTTTCACCACAAGAAAGAGTTTAACACAATATTCAAATGCGATTATCACAAGAGATTGAAGATTCAAGAGCTGGGTTGAAGAGTTACAAAGAAGAAATTGAGTTTTCACTTTCCATTCATTATTTGTCATTCCGGGTGATGTTTTTCCAAATCTTTTTGTGTGATTTCCAGAACATTATGCTAGGCTAATTGTTTCTTGTATTTAATGGATGATGAAACTATTTTATTTCTAGTTTTTAATTTAAGACTTTTGATTTTTATTTTGATTCTTGCGTTGTGATTCTATATACATGCTTTTTCATATTGTTTTAATGTTTGCGCACCATTAGGGCAATAAGTTGCTGATTCGTAGTGTTAGAAAACTCACGATAGGTAGAACACTATATGTGGAACACATGAAAAATAAATATTAGGAATAATATTTGTAAAATGTGCGATCTTATGTGATAATCCTGTATTTTAATGCATATTCATCATATGAATGCGGACTAGGAATATGATCGTGTCGTGATCAATATAAGTTTATTATATCTTGAAAAATGATAATAAATAAAAGGGAAATTATCGGTTGTCACGAATGCAAGGATTGAAGTAATTATCACAAGTCGAGAATTGAATGCTAGAGTCACTTAGTGGAATCAAAAATCCAATATACTCTTTCACATTTGATTTAAAAATCATAATTTTATTGTTTTCGTAGTTTTAGAGCACAGTTAAATAAAAATCTACCATATCTTGTTATTGTTTCGAATTTATATATATCGATTGCACTAGAATTAATCCTTATTCCCTGTGGGACGATAATTCATTCATCATAATTATTACTTGTACAACGAAACCGTACGCTTGCGGGGATTATTTTGCAACAATATCCATAGACAACGTACTAAAGAAGACATGGAAGCTATGATGAATGTACATAGAGAGCATGTAGCATCGGATGTATCAAGTTTGTGCAAAACCTTCATCGATGAGTAAAAAAAACACTACGAAGCAATTCTTCAAAACCAGTTTCAATAGCACCACACCTGGCAGGAAGAACGTCAAGAATCTCAACAACAGCGGTACGGAGACATGCATTCAAGCATGAAGACTTACTTCAATACCGGTTTGACTTCTATAACATCCTATATTAGTAAAGAAATAATAGTGTATTGAATAAGTTGTCAGAGTATCAATCCAATATGCAAACTGCTATAGCTTCCGTTCAAAAAAATCTTTCTCTCCATAGAAGTTCAACATCTTAACATATTGAAAGATTCATAGGAGGAGAAAAAGATAAAGGAAAAGAAATACAATTTGAAAAAAGCTTTCCTTTAGAAGAGTACTCTATGGAGAAATACACAGAAATTAAAGATTGGATACTGAAAAATCCATCTGGGTAAGACTCTAAATGACTTACCTATCATAATTTTATTTCTACATATAAATATTTCGTCTAATTTAAATTACATTATGTAGCGCAATCTGGAAGCATACTACTTTATACAAACGAGATATACTGGAAGCTATCCTAGATATAACACAAGACATCCATATTAAAGTCAGTAAACTTTATTCATTGTAAAATATTTTATTCCATACTCGCTATATTTAATTTGTGTTTATTTATCACTAGATCCTTGAAGAGGAGCTCACATTGTTGAGATGATTTATGGATGACGCTTCCAATCTCGTTTTAAAAGAGTATGCAATTTTAGATTTCGGCTTCGAAATTGAATGTGACAACTACTGTAAAATGAAGAAAAGTATAAAAGAAAAAACAGCAAGCAAAGATCAACGTTATCATGATCTCCGATGATTAGAAGCATACATAATTGGCAATGTACCAATGGCTGGTAAACCCTGGACAAAATGCAATTCTTTATTGATTCCATGCCAATATCCAGGCAGCAACTGGTATCTCTTCCATGTAAATTTTCGTGAGTGGAAATTTAGAATATATTATTGTAGTAATACTATTCATACACCATACGAAACCATGGAATACGCCAGTCCAGCATTAAATGTCGTCCAATATTTATTACTCTCGTCATCATTTTTTATCGGCACAGACACCAAGAAAAATAGAAAGAAAAAGATAGAAGTAGAAATCGTGCCTAACTTACCATGTGCAAATAATGGGTAAGTAATATGTCTATTCTTTATTGTAATATTTGGTTTCCATTTATATTATATATATAATCTAATTTACACTATTTTCTTCGTAGGCTAAACTGTCCAGTTTTTTTGCTAAAGTATATAGAATGCTTGATTCTTGAAAAAAAAATGATTGATTCTTGGATATCCAATGGAATCGATTTCTGCAGACACAATGCCAAGCAAATCTTTTTTAGCTTTGCAAAATATGCATTCCTATGTAGGCATATGCTTCATTCAAGTCTTGCATGAATGACCAATGCAAGCTTTTGATAATGCTAACAAATGGAAGCTCATTTGCTCTCAGGTTATCCTCATAATAGATCAGTTAACCAGTTCCCACTTCACCCATTTCTTCTTTCATTCATCTTTCTTTCTTATAGACAAAAAGCTACTTGTCGCTTTTTGAAATCAATCACGCTCTCGTGTAATTAAATATTACTTAACTTGGCATGCCTTGTTAGATGGTACACTTGCTTAGTTGCTTTATAGGATAACACGTGCAGTAAAAATTGGTTACTCCTTGGGCGTCTTGTTGCTTTTGTGGTTTATTTTGATTAGTCACCTATAGTTTATTTCTCATTGTGCTTTCCACCAGGTTTCGAATCTCCTTACGACTGTCTAACTATTACATTGTTATGTTATATGAAGGTGATGGCATAGATGGTATTGTGGTTGTTTGTTCATTTGCGAAACTCATAAGTTTTTCAATAAGGATATTTGCAATTAATGGGGATGTTTTTGATATTTTTATGATATCTCAGGCCATGGATCTTGGAAGGGGTGCAAACCCTAATGGTTACATTATAGAAGAGATATGGCAAGAGCAAGATATTTGGTTCTGTGAATGAATTTTTTACCTAGTGCACTTCTTGTTTATTTAAATTGTTCCAATTTTGCTGGATTTGAAGATTCTATATGTTGCTAGGTTGATTGTATTGTTTTTTGTGAGGCTGTGATGCCATGGTCCATCCCACTTAAGGCGATGATGATTGGCCTTCGGCCCATTCCCTTTCTAATATAATCAGCTGAAGTAAGCCCAGTGAAGCCATGCCCAGAACCCGGTCCAAACATAGTAAAAGTCAGCTGCTCTGAGCCGTTGGATTTAATTTGCCTAATCTCGAGGTTTTACTATTAGAGAGATTCTATTCGTTTCTAGAATTCATTAGATCGACTCTCTACTCTCTCTTTCTCTTCTGGAGACTTTTGAGTGCTCTGTTCATCTTCTTCGTGAGGTTTACTCTAGAATCTGTTTCTTGAGTTGTTTTCTTTGTGAAATCGGTATATCTGTAAGTCCTTTAGTGTGGTAGTCTTTAATCCTTCAGTCTCATCGAAGTAGCTTTGTGTTTACTGTTAGACTGTGGTGCGTTTCTGGTGGATCTGGGCTTATGGTGTTGAGAAAGTTGGGTTTGATGTTCTGAGCCTAAAAGCATCGATGATATCTTGGTTGACAGTGGTTGATCTGATGCCTGAACTAGATTTAGGGTTTTGTGGTTTATGAGATCATTTTGAATAATTTCGATCTGTAAGTTTCTATTGCAATATTGTATAACAGTGGTATCAGAGCCTTGGGTGGCTGTTCTTGGGTCTTCGATCGCGATTTGGGGCCTGGGAAATCAATTTTCAGCCCTCAATTCGTGGATCTCCTGAAATCGCGAAAACCCTAGTTCTTTGTATTTCTATTCTTGGTGTCTTTTGGGTGTTCTTGGTTTTGCACTGTAACTGGAGGTGATTGTTGGTGACTGAGTTCCTTATTCTGGTTCGATTGAGTGTTTCCTTTCTGGTTCTTGGTGGAACACCATCCTTGTTGTGAACTTTGTGCTCTCCTGCTGTACAGAAACTGTGGAATTGGTAGCCATTCGTTGGCTGCCCTCTGGTTTGCACGTTTCAACCCTAACTGCACCCTCCCTTGTGTCTTAACTAAATTTCTTTTTGTCATTTTTGGAGTGATCAAGTTGAGCCTTGACCTGAGAACATGATTCTCACGGAAACCTGGTGAACTTGGCCACTCTTGTTCCATCTGTAGCACTTTTTTAAATTCTGCCTTGCCATATTACTTGTTCCTTAATTTTGTCTTGAGGCATACTTGTCCATACTTAACTGTATATTTCTCTTGGCATGTTTGCTGGTTGATTAGCATATATTCTTGATTATGTTTTGTGTTTGTTGGTTGAGAATCATTTTGTAACCTTGAATAACTGTAAAAATTCTTTGCTACTCATTCACTGTGACCTATTCTCCCTTTATCTACTGTGGAGTTGAAGTTACCTTATTCTTGAGTGTTGTAGTTGTCATAGTTTTATTATCCCTTTTGAAATGCTTTGTGTTATTTCTGGATTTTAAAATCATGAAAAACGCTTTTGAATTTGGTATTTTTGATGGAAAAGGGGATTTTCCCATTTGGCAACAAAAGATGAAAGGTGTTTTAGTTCAACAAAAGATTTCAAAAGCAATAACAAAAACTTTTCCTGAAACTATGACTGCTGATCAGATTCTTGAAGCTGATGAACTTGCATATGCATCTATTATCTTGCACCTATCTGATCAAGTTTTAAGGAAAGTAGGGAAACAAGAGGATGCTAAAGCCCTATGGGATGAGTTAGAAAAATTATACCTAGCTAAGACCCTACCAAATAAGTTGTTTCTGTTAGAGAGGTTTTTTAGTTTTAGATTAGATACCTCTAAGGACATAGAAGACAACCTGGACAATTTTAATAAATTGGTCCAAGACA